>JANZLP010000018.1:13956913-13967263 GCA_026930925.1 Chelictinia riocourii
ACCCGCCACTGGTGCCTTATGCACAGGCACAACAGACCTGGGGATGCTGGGCTTGGCTGAGAAGGCAGAGCTCGTGGGCGCTTAGCTACGTCCCAAGAAGCATTCGCTCCCATGCAATAACCAAAAGCTGTTAAATTCAGATCGAAATTAGCAAGTAATTCTATGAACACTGGCTTTTTGCCATCTTGTCCAGGGGCTGACTTTGATGTCTAAGAAGGGCAAATTTCAGCTGAAGCTTTTTTTTTTGCAGTTGTGATGTAGAGCAGGTTTGTTTTCTGTGTCATTCCCCTGGTACCCAATGAGATTTGCATTAGTGCTCAGCCTTTCCTCAGCAAGGATGTTGATACCGGGCCACTCTTTCTTCTACCTCAGTGCCTATTTTCACAGAACTTATAAGAACTTAATTATTTTGTAGACCTCTACCCTTCTGACAAGCTGAGTTCAACGAGGCCGACGGGTTCAAAAGTTATTAGGGGGAGGCAAAAGAAACAGCGTGAGCACATAAACCTTGTTTCCACAGGAACTAGGCTAAAAGTCCTCTCTTGGCCTCCAAAGCCAGAGGTCTGGAAGAGATAAAACCCCTCACACTGGAGCAGAAGACAACCTCTAAGTTCTAGGGTTAGGAGGAGACTTGCAGAAGACATGTTCTTGGGAGTCGGTGGCTCCTGCAAGGCTTGATGCACCTTGCCTTTGGATCAGCTATTAAAAGATGCTGGGAAATAGCGGGTTTCTTATAGTGCTCCCAATGACAGTGACCTAAAAGCTAATACAACAAAACGCTTGGCACCACAACAAAGAAAACGCAGGTGCCAGATAGGCATATTATGAAACACGTCCATGTGTGGTATTGTAATACGGTGTGGTGTCCGGTGAAAAGACATCTACATAGCTGGCGAGGGAGTGCTGCCAGGGAAGGGCTGGCCCAAAAGAAACAGCATTGTCGAAGTTCACATCGCTCCCGCATGGGCTGGCAACTGCTGCCTGTGGGGAGAGGCTTCCCGGGGGCCTGACATGAGGCATTATGCTCTCTGCCTGTGGATTTGTGCCTAAGAACTGATCTATAAAGCCGGTCTTGAAACCATCTTGGAGCTGCGTTTGCTTCAGAGCTAGCATTGCTCTGGCGAGCTGCCCAGGGATTTAGGCTCGGTTAATCCAGGCTTGGCTCTCCATGGCAGACACCCGTGGAACAAAGGAAATAAAGCTTCCACGACCCTGTCGAGTTGCTGGTCAATCACTTGGCCAGGTGCAGAAAGTGGGCTAGGCAGCCTTCAGCGAGCTCTCTGGGATCAGAGAGGGGCAAATCCCCGGCGGGGGTGAGCAGATGAATCTTTAGAGGTTTTCTTGCCATAATTTCCTAAGTCTGGGAGCGTTGCGCTCCGAGCCCCCGGTGCCTGTATGTTTCACACAGCCTTTAAAGCCAGCTGTGCTGAAACACATTGCCGCTGCTTTCTGTTCTGGCAATTTTATAGGGAAGTAAAAAATAAGAAGCTGAGGAGGAAAATAAATTCAATTTTCAGTCCTTTCATATCCTTAGGAGTATATTGATCATTAATATGTAAAGATTAATATGATAGAGTTGTTACAAGCACTGCCAGTGCTGTAAGAATGATAAGCACCTACAAAGTATTAGGATTACAAGCAGCTTGTGAGATGCTATCATCTGCAACTGGTGTTTAAGCATTGCCTAATAATTTGTTAGTCCTAGTGATTGCCTAATGGGGTTATTAACTGAGCTGTCTATAAATGGAACCTAAATGTAAATGTGATTCAGATTTTACTCCTTTTGCATCCTTGGCCCTTATTCTGCATGTAAATCTTCTGCTTTGATTCCATCCCTTTTTCTTGATTTCCCTTGGGATTTCCTTTTAAGTATTAATTGAAACACTGGATGCAGGTTTGATGGGCAGAGGGATATGTGCCCTTCAGATCACTTTTGGGAACCATCAGGTAAGAGTTACCCACATGAGGACTGATCGCAACTGCACAAGGGAGTTTTCTGCAAGCCACAACATCTTCTTAATCATAGTTTGTCTTTTGAAATCTGAAACACAGAAGACGTCCTTGCCCAGCTGAAACCCTCCTCTGCCCGAGCTGCAGGAGCTGCAGACTCGCAGCCAGCATGATGTGTGCTCACTTGCAGCCATTATAGAGTGGATTTTAAACAACACATTTGCTTAAATGCTTGCAAATGTTTCTCTGTTATTTCAGTCGGCAATCAAGCAAGTATTTTATTTTCCATTTATTTTCTCTCCTGTGCTGTGAGGTGGGGGGGATCCTCAGCAGCCACAGGACAGAAACCAGAAGCAGGGGAGCAGAAAGGTGCACCAGAAGACAAGTCCTGTTATTAAGAAAAAAAAGTGCTGCCCCAGGCACACACATTTCAGTCTCTGTTTCTTGCAACCTGAGCGTCGCTTTTACTACCCTGTCTGATCTTGCACCCAAGTGCTAAACCTTAATACACCTTTAAACTACCCTGAAGTGTCCTGAACCTTAATTTCCCTCCAGCTCTTCCATTCCCTTGAGTTGATTTGGGGCCTGATCCAGAGCCGGTGGAAGGCAGCAAGGCTTTTGGCTGGCTCCAGTGGCACTTGGGACAGACCCCCAGGATGTTTCCTGGTGCCTGTACCTCACAGGCACGTTAGTCATTGCTCCTTGGCATTGCACAGCCTGTGATTAACATTTCCTTCCTACACCAGTCCTTCAGACTGCCGCTTCAACTCCGATTTTTTTGTTTTCCTCCTTGCCCCCTTCCTGGCCAAAGGGGAGAACAATTCCTGGAAAAGAAAAATGCTCTTTCCCCCGCGTTGGCGAAACCTTCACAGGGACCTTCAGGGAGGAGAGAGGAGACTTTGGAGAACATATGGCTAAAAGCATTTGGGGGTTTTCAGATGGTAAATGACCGATGAGGTCTCAAAGGGGTTTTATTTATAAATGATAGACTCCTGAGAGAGAAATAATTGCTGCTCTCCCAGGCGTAAAAAAGCAATTCACCTGACATAAAACCCAGGGATAAAATTAGCTAAATGAAAGCTAGATATAGCAACTGTATTAAGCTTTTTTTTTTTCCCCCTGCTGAATGGTGAATCATTTTAATTTTGTTTTCTCCTCCTTTCTTGGAAGGAGGGGGAAAAAAAAGCCAAAGCCAAAGCAGTGCCTTGGGTCTGAAAGAACAGATGGTGCCCTGGGCGGCCCTCCGGAGCGCTCTGCGGCGTGCATTCCTCCACTCCGCCGCTCAGATAACTGAGTTATACAGCACACGACCATCTGGTGTATGACACATCTTGTGTCCCCCGGACAATGCCCCAGCAAACCTCTTCAGGGGAGAGGTTAGTTTCTAGGGTAACAGCAGCATGTGCAGCTCCAGGCCTTATTGAGATTCAGGGCTCCTCACTTGTCCCTATTCTTCTCCTCCCTATTGTTGTCACTTGAGCTTTTGCTGCTTGGTTACTCTGAGACTGACAATATCCATCAGTATTTTGTCCCCGGCCCAGAAACCATTGTCTCCAAATTTTGTTTCATTATTTATGTTTTCAATATCCAATGGTTGGCTGAAGCATCTGCTGTAGAGTGATAAGGCAAGTGCCTATTGAGGAGGACCGCGCTGCTGCCTGACAACGATGGTTTGAATTATTTAGGTTGTGGCTGGACAAGCCTTTGCAAAAGCCAGGCTATCCATGAAGCACTGAGGTGACTTTATTTATTTGTCTGCTTCAGGTTTTTTAGGTGCTCACATCTTTTAATCCAGACCAAAAAAAAAGCTTAAAGCCTTCATGGATAGGTCAACTCTTGAAGAAGTAGGTCGCCATAAGCAGAAAGCGGATCAAAAGTCTGAAGGAAGAGCTGTTGCAACTATGGGATACGTTCCTATANNNCCTTCCTTTTTGATTTCCAAGGGGTTTCTTCTGCAGTGACTTGGTTTTTTGAGTGCTGATATTCTCTGCTTATTTAAAGAGCCAAGGACTAGGCTAAACCATGATCAAGCACAGAGACTGTGCATAGTACTCTGAGACTCAGTTTTAGCAACCTAAGTCAGAAAGTTTAATCAGCGAACAGTTAGTAGAAAGATGTTTTCTCCACCAATAAAAGACGTGTCCCACCAAACCCTTTACTCTGTTGCAGAACAATTATATTAGCAGTATTACCTTGCTCAGATACCTGTAATTGTCACAGCCAGGCAAAATCCCCCAAAATTATTCTTATATATGCATGGAGTAGACTGTTCATTCAATGGAGTTGAAAATACTTGTTTAAAAAAATCGAAACATCAAGCACGAGGTTTAAATGAGTATTAAAAATACACAACTAAGGAAATACCGGTGATGTCTAAGCACAAATGTGCTGAACGGCAGGCCTCAGTCAAAGTATGAGTAAATTTTAAAAATGGCATCGTATCTCAAGTAAAGGTCAATTATTAGAGAACAGGCAATAACAGTTAAGAGAGGTTCTGTATCCATGTATCAAATAATAATAACAACATATATCTATCTATTCATATTGTGGTAAGTTTGCTATAATGTCATATCTGATTCATTATTTTCACTCATTTATAACTTTCTGGAGTTTTTACTTTCAAACTAACACTTGTAAAATACAGATATATGACCTAAAGGCAATTTTTAAAAAGATTTGCCTATAATGTTTGAGATCTACTACGAGCAAAAGAGGAAAAAAATGTTAGGGTTTTCCCAGCATGAAACAACCTTTGTTTTATAGACCTCAGAGCTGGTGGCAGAAAATGATGATGAGATGTAACCCTGAGCCAGAAGACTGCTTTTAAATATTCTAGTGAAATTCAATTTTGAGTTGCAGCATGGTTTGCCCCTGACCTCTTCATTAGGTGTGCCATGGCAGTAAACATTTTTACTTAATCACACGCTTGAAATGGCATGTGATCATAAAAGTAGAGACCATGCTAGAGTACATACGCAACAGGAGACAGAGCTGATCATGGGCAAGGCTTGCTTAGCTGTGTTTTGCTTGGCAACTTTCGACAGTGAGGAGGAGAGGCTGGAAATATCCTCGCTTTGTTAGAGATTTGGACAGAGTTCCTATTTTTCTGTCTAACTATTGAAAGTTATCAGCAGTTTGCTCCACTGGAGCCTCTGCATTATCTTTGTAGGTGTGAAGCCCTCCGCCTTGGCCAGCTGTGAAGGTACAGGCAAAGCACCTGGGCTTGGGCTCTTTGAGTGCACAAGAAATGTCCATACATTGATATCACACAGACTGGCAACTGAGTGTTGGTTGTGCAGCCCTTCTGTCCGTCACAGAGCCCTCCCTACCCCCCTTCTACCAACAGCGGCGGGGGGGCTGCAGCCCTGAGAGCAGGCAGTCCCCTCCTGCAGAAGGTACTCTTGGTCTCAGAATCGTATCAGGTGAGGTAGTTCTTTAGAAACTGTGGAAGCTGCAGGCAGTACTGAGCCTCCAGCTGTAGTGCTGTGTAGTCGTCTAGTTACTTGAGCTGGATGAGTCTTTCCTGAAAGTGGCACAGAGCAGAAGGGCAACGAGGGCAGTCAGAGGAATTGAGAGCCTGCATTAGGAGTTTCTGTGTCTAACCTAGCAAAGCAAAAGGCTAAGTTTGCTCTCCATAAATAGGCACAGGAAGGCGAAGTGCTGTTTCACACAAAGGATAGTGTTACCACAAGAACAAATACCTAAGTTGTTCACAAATACATTCCTGAAGGTTTCTAAACATCAGAGAAGGGGCTTTCTGCAGCAGCACCCCAGTGTAAATGGGGGGGTGGGGGGCAAAACTCCCAGCTTTAAGATGTCACTTGATTAATTTCTGAAAGAGATCATAGGCTATGATTGCCTGCAGGGGCAGGGAACTGGTCCACATGACTCAGGATGTCCCTGCTGCTCTGGTATTTTGTAGGTTTTAAAAGGCAGAAGAACCCATTAGACCATCTGGTCTGAACTTCTGTATGACACAGGCCATAGATCTCCCCCAGTTACTCTTTGCTGAGCCCAGCAATTTGTCTGACTTAAGCGTTATCTTACAAAAAGTCATTCAGTCTTGACATGAAGACACCAAGATCCACTTGTTTCCCTGAGGTTTGTCACAGTCTTAATCCCAACACTATTAAAATGGACAGCTTTTCTTGGTTTGGTCTGAATTTGTTCACCAGTATCTTTGATTTTTATTAGGCTTTCCACAGACCAATTAAAAAGCCTTCTAGTGTAGCAAATGATCCTGCCTTCACAAAGATTACAATAAGCATGGGGTGTGAGCAAAGACTAGGGTAAACACACTAACTGACCCAGAAAAGTTGAGGGGTTTAGCCATTCCTTCTATGCCGTACCTTGCATGTTTAGTCATCCTTCTGACATTATGCCTTCATATTTTAGAAGCTTTTTTGAAAGCGGTAAAATTGCCTCGGTGCCTTGTTGCAGTGGAATGACCCAGGTTTGCCTTGGTGACTGTGGGGTTTTGCGCAATTCAGTGGGAAGGCTTTGGGATCCTTAAATATTCTTCATGTGCATTGTCGGGGCAGAGGAAAGCGAGGGGCAGGCAGAAAAGTAGATTCTGCAGTATCTCTAGACATTCCAGCTGCCCAGGTTATCAGCAGGCGGTGCCCAGAGGACCTCAGTTACAATGGCTGTCTGTCCGTACCTACAACAGCACCGAGTATATTTGAAATTATTTTAAAAATACTTAGGAAAGGAAACTATGCAGGACAATAAGCAACAGAGTTAGTCTCCTGAATGAGGATAGGTCTCCCTACATCTTTTTAAAGAAAAATAAAATGGGATCTGTGCTTTCCTTTTTTTTTTCGCTGGGCAGAGCATAGTGCTGCCTAATGGGCAAGAATGGCCCTGCTTTCTATTCTGTATAGTATTATGGGGAATGCCCTGTCCTGTGCTGATCCAAGCTGTTTTAACAAGCATCAGTGAGACTGGCATAAGCTTCATCATCTGAGAAAGTGAGGAGAGCGTGTGTGTATGGATGTATGCATGCACATGTAGTATCCATCACTAGAGAAGGAAAGATTATATGTATATGTTATTGTTGATCATTACAGATGGGCTTGCTTTGCAGCCATCCTTCTGCCTCCTCTTTTATACACAGTGATCCTGGCAGGAATGAAACTTAAGACGGAAGAGGAGGCTGTGCTGCTGAGCCTCACTGATGGTAGCTTTCATGACTGGAAAGAGGCGGGGAAAGCTGGAATGTCATCCTGGAGAGAGGGAAGCGTGGCTTTTGGGGAGGGGCACTGAGCACCGACTCCAAACAGGTGCAGAAGTGTCACATTTTCTGCCCTTAGTACTCTGAGTGGGAATTTGAAAACTTATTAGGGTCTTGGATAACTGCTTCTGAGTTATCTAAGAAAGGCAAGGTAAAAAACCTTATCAACATATAAAGAGTGACATGTAGAAAACAAGGGTGAAGCCATGTCAAAGAGAAACTGAAACATTTAGGAAATTGTTTAAATTAGAAAAGGCAAAAATCACATGGCAGAAACCAAACAAAAGATGGCCCTGATGCTGTCTGTCTATGGATGGATTTATGGGTTTGTGCAATAAAACTCTTTGGAGAGTCACAAAGGTGCTGGGGGGGGTTTAAGGGTCAGGGAACATACTCGGAGTCTATAAAATAAAAATAATCATAGTCAGTGAACCAGGCTTTCCTGAAAGTAGCTCTAGTCAAAGATGCAAAGTCAGCTGTATTTTTAAAAATCAAGTGACACAGTCAAGGTTATAATATTTCTCTGTATTTTGGGAAGAAGATGATAAGGGTACTGTAAAAATACTGCTTTCAAGTTTAGAAGGAAAAAGTAGGTCAGGAGATTTTCATCCTTCCTTTACTTTTACCCTAAAGGGATTAATCTTATTTCAGATCTAGAAATGCATACAGACCCATAATCTACAGAATATTTTATGTAGGAAACCGTAGCATTTGTACAAGCAGCATTTAATCTCCGTCTCCGTGGTTAGAGAAATATATGCAGCAGATGAATGCTGAGTCATTAACTCAACATTAATAATGTATTAATAGCTACCTTATGGACCTTAAATTTGCAGATTTTCCTCCAATGCCAGGAAGTCTGAAAGCTTAAACAAAACAGACAGGGGATACTGTACCCCCAAACTGCATTAAACAGAAATTCTGAAAATGGGTTTTGAGTAAAAGGCAGATTTTTTTCCGTACATGAACTAGAAACAGGATGAAACTTCAGGTTGGCAACCCTAACTCTAGCTATTCCATCACGGTTTTATGTTCTTGGCCTTAAAGATCTTATTCCATAAAAGCTAAGACCAAATTTTCAAATGTCAGTGCGTAAAGTCAGGCAATTGAATGAATAGCCTGACTTTCTTAAAGGTACTGGTTGAAGGCTTTCTACTTGAATTGGCTTTGAACTGTTGAGAAACCGGTGCCACTTGTTTCTCCTCTTAAAATAGGACTACTTGTATAGGTTTCCAGAAACAGGTTTCATCGCAGGAAGCTGCAGACTCCAGACTCTGAAAATGGGAGGACACATGGAGTCTCCTCTGGGTGGTAGTAGGTTATGTTGCCTCCTGATGCCTCCTCTTACACTGCTGACATGTAAGACAGCACCAGTTGTCATGACAGTGGCGGATTTGCTGGGTGTTATGGTAAGTTTGTGGAACCAGTGCCCAGATTTGTCAGCAGAAGCAACATCAGCTGAGCAATTTAGAGAAGCGACAGCTGGGGAAATGCAGAGGTTTGGTATTTTCTGCCCAGAAGCTTTCTTCCAAGTTCAAAACTAAAAACATGGTGGTAGGATTTCTGGTCTTCTCTCAGGTATAAATCTAGTGAAGCAGGAGGTAGGGGTTGTGCAGGAAAGGGCAGAAAGGATTTGAGGGAAAAACAGTTTGATCCCATCCTTCTTGTAACTTGCATGTTTCCTCTCACGTTTGAGAAGTCCAAAGCCAGTTTGCAGTCTCTCTTTTTAAATATTCAAGGACTGAGAAAGTTTGTCCTTATGTGACAGTATTGCTCTGGCTGCCTGGCTTGATGAGCTGGGTAGGAACATTGCCGGAGATCTTACAGCCATGATTTCATAAGCAGGATCTGCTACTGTTCTCTTGATTACCTTTGCGTGATGGATACATGCACAAGCAACTTTGCAGTGCCACCAGTCTAATCCTGTGGAATGCTTGTGGAATAAGAAAGATAAGCGAATTCAGACTGACAGGTGGACACATCAGTTTTCAGTTGGTGAAGGATTGTTTCAGTGAAGGTATTGGTAACCAGAGTGATGGTATGCCTTGGATAGATTTGTAAGAACTCATACCTTGCTGCATAACTTACTGGTTCTTGACACAGTATTTTACATATAAAGGAGGTCAGAGATTGGCCAAAGGGCTGAAGATTTCCTACAGCAGATTTCCTATGGCAGCCCCTCCTCCCCAGAGAGTGGGATATGGTTTTTATTTCACAAATGGGCTGAAGCGGTATCACTTCTCCCTGTAAAAATCTGCAATATCTGCATGCTGGGCAGTGGCAGGGGGGGATGCCTGAGCACCCTGCTTACCATTTCCCTGTCAAGGAAGTGTTGTCATTGCAAGCAATGAAATCAAATTAGCTGAGGTGCAAACAGAATGCCCCAATGATTTAACTTGCTTTCATATTGACAGTGGTGAACAACACAGGTTATACAGTAAACCATACAGTATAGTGTTTTCTGACAAAAATAATAAACTGAGATGCTCATCATCTGCTGTAGGAAATATTGAAAGTTAAATGGTCTTCATAAAATGCGAGAGTTGTTATCAATCATTTCTGTCTCCACTGAAGGGTCTAGGAGACATGTAACTGTGGTGTAGGTAGTCATGTTGCCTTTGGGTTTTTTCCCTTAAGTCACAAAATTTCACATTTGAGTTAGCGCTAACTGACTGGTGCTATACCTTTGGCAGACAAGAGGTGAAGGTTGCTCTGAACCCAGCAGTCCCTCCCTGTTTGAGGAAATGCTAAAGAGTTTAACTGTCTAGCAGGTGGCTGCAATTTTTAAAATAGCTTCTTAATAAATTTTACCCCCCCTGGTTTTTGTCTGACATGCTAATTACACTCACCAGGGAAGTGAGTGGCTTGGATTCCTCCTTTGCTCTCAGGCTCCTGCAAACAGGCAACAAATGTAGATGTATTTACGCAATTGTGGCGAGGGGGAAGGCATCCAAATTCTTGACCTGTGAATGTACCGAAGCATTTAATCTGAGAGAAGGAAAACAGGAGCATGCTGTTCCTGAGGCACTGTGGGCAGGGCAGGGGTGCTAATGAATTGGAAGAAGGCGGCTAGATGCCCCAGAAGAGAGGTATGCACAGGCACAACAGAGCTGGGGATGCTGGGCTTGGCTGAGAAGGCAGAGCTCGTGGTGCTCGGACCTCGGCAC
>JANZLP010000018.1:14083371-14095190 GCA_026930925.1 Chelictinia riocourii
ATTTATTTGTGCAAGTTCCAGTTTTTGCATCAGGACACTGGGGACATAAAACCTGGGAGGAAACTAGCTGGTTTTCTGCCTGTATTCATCATGCTACCAAGCAAACCAAGAATGGGTACTCAAACTTATGACGGTTTGATTCTATAAAAAAAACCCAAAGCAATCCAGAAGTATGCAAGACGTGTAAAAACTGGACTGTTGAGCATTATTCTAAGCAAAAATCATGCAGATCAAATGATTGCTGATGTATTTGTTGCTGGAGAAAATTGTGTTCTATTAAGAATAGATTGACCTCCAGCATCATTTCAGAGAGAGGTTTATTTAGGTTAAGATAACCGATACTTCTTTGGCTCTGGTAATAGCCAATCAATTTTGTGATGACAATCAATGATTAGCTTTTAAAAAAATCTTCTGATAAAGGTTACCTGCCAACAATAGACAAAACAACCTGGAAACAGGAAGCTCAAATCATCAAGGGGTGGTGTATGTATAGGGATATTTTCCTTACTTGAACTGTAACCTTCCTCGGCAAGGTGCGGTAAGCTCTCATCACTTCCATCACCTCATCTCTGAGAGAAGAGGAGGAGGGAGCGAAGAGGGGTCTGGAGGAAAACGACCTGCAGCAGTGCCTCCTGGTTCTATCAGCTCTTTCTTGCATTGTTCCCTTAAGTCTTTTCTCTGACATTGTTAGGAATGAAGCAAATAAGAAGCGAAACAGCCACCTTCAATTTAATTCTGTAAAACCAGGTAGGATAAAACTAAATGGGTACACTTAGGCAAATATAAGAGTAATAGAAATAAGACTTAGAAATCCCTTGTTTTCAGCAATATAATAAAATGAAATAAATATATGATTAGGAAAATACAAACTAATAAGCCAGAAAATAAAGCTTATACATTCCCAAACTTAACATACAGAAAATGCACAAAATAGCTGATGTGTAAAAGGAGAAATGCCAGTAAAGAACAAAAAAAAATTGCTTTGACTTTTAGCATTCTGGGATGTAGATAGCTTGCTGGGTAATTGGCTGATTGACTGTACTGTTAATTTTCTGGGTGAGTGGTGGAGCAGGCAGGCTGCCTTCCTTCAGGCTCACTGCTGGCAAATTGGCACTGATATTATACATACATGCACATGCATTCTCTTTTTTAATTTTCTCTAATCCATGCTCATTCTGTCTCACACAGGTGCTTGAAACTTCGATGGGAAATGAAAGGTAACTTCATTTAGAACAAATATTGCCAAACTGGCAGTATTGTTCTGACCTATCAGATCATACTTAGATAACCTGAATTTATCCTAGCAACTGATATGAACATTACACTCCTGTGTAGCTCTAAGTTAGAAATTCTTGATGATTCATGCTATTTTTAATGTCAGAACATTGACTTATGAGCTAGAGGTAATACTACCAAAATAATGTTGCATATAAAAGTATTGTTCTCAAAGTCAAGACCGATCCAAGTTGCCCAGCTCTGCTACTATCTCAATGTTGTAACAAGAGAAGTACCATTTCTAGATTTAGTTCAGCCTGTGGGTTGAAGTAGGGAAGTCAGCAGCAGCTGCTCTCACAGATTATTCTTTTTACATTAGCCCATTACTAAAGTTTGACAGTAAAATCTGTAAGCCAGTATAAAAGGTTCTTTCAGTCATTCTGCAAGACTGATAGTACCTTGCATGGTCCTGTCTGCTTTTTGCTGGCTCACCACACTTCATTAGGGTTTGTTTTTCATACATCCCACATATTGTCTTTTAAATGTTGAACTACACAATGACTTAAATAGGTCATCAGAAAAGCTTTGGTTTCCGAAATTTTTCTTCATTTCATGGAAGTCTGACTGTGGATCACAAAGTGTACATGCTGTTTACCCTTCCCAGCTATTGTATAAGTTTTAAGTTTTGTGTAAACCCAGTTAAAGAAAACAGTATCCACATCTGCTTTTATATGTGACTACCAGGAAAATTGGGCAACTGATGGGACTTCATAATGTACCACCAGTGACTTCAAGAGTGTACACAAAAGCAACAGATTTACCATCTCTGAAACATGCAAGCATTAAACTAATAAATAAATAAAAGTGCACAGCTAATGCTCTACAGTTCATTAAAAATGATAGAGTTTCAGTCCATTGAACCTCAACTTAGGACACATCAAGTATTTAAAGAAATGAATTTGCCGGGTTCATTTAGCAAAAGAAAGTACAGCATACCATGTGTTAGCGTGTTACACAAGTTGAAGAAACAGCAGCAACAATGACATGCCTATACCGGCTTTTGCATACGTTGGCATGAGCCCAGAGTCCTGAAGAGTTCATGGTCTTGTTGCTGGCATACGCTCAACTTCACGTGTCCAGTATACATCCTTCATAAATTATGGTTCTATATTCTTTGTAAAAATCAACCAGAGTTCCACTTCCTAGACCGCACCTATCTTTTTTTCCTACAATGCTTGCTAATGAAATGGCTGCTCAGCAGCATGCCAGCTATGTTTTCTGAAGAAACATGGGCTGTTCCTGAGAAAAAGAGTGGAACATTAAGGAATAGCACCTCCATAACATGGAGGTGTGGAAAGCCACAAGGGCTACTGAGAGGCATTAGGAGGGCTGAAGAAATGAAACTTGGCTTAGCTCAGTTGTGTGAGAATTAAACCCTAATTCTTTTATTGAGGAATTGTCACATGAAAATGTTTTACCAGATTTGTAGGGGAAATGGACCAAAAGTGAGTAAGAATACAGGACTTCATGCACACTTAAGGAACTGTTTAAATAATTATACAGGTGCAGAATATTACATGTAAAAATGAAGTGCCTGTTTTAGGTTATTTCAACACAATAAGAATAGACAGAACCATGTGAGAACACAAATACAATGACAAAGGACAGGTTTCTTTTTTTTTTTTTATGACAGTATAGGAATCACATGCCTAGGAAATGAATATTTCACCTAAAAACAGAGAAGTTCTGGGAATTTTCAAAGGGGAGGAGAGACCTAAAATGAGAAAACAAAAATTTAGGACATGCATCTATTAGCACAGCAACTCAACACAGAGGTGGGAAGACCAGAAATTTCCTCATGTCAGTACGAACGAAAGAAGAAAGTCTGCATAAAGCCTATTTCCAAGATGTACTATTCCTAATCCCTTCCAGACAGTTAGGTGCCTTCCCATGTTCCACATGCATCCTCCACCCTCTGCTAATATTTATGATCTTATGATACCATTTTTCTATTTTTGTTAAATGTTTTTCCTTTCATTGTCACTGCTTAACATAAATGAGAACAAGGCAAGTAGAAAAGTAGGAAAAGGCTGAATGAAGGAGAAATTATGTCAAAACTATTAGCTAAAATGAATTTTATCCTCTTATGGTAAGACAGAACCTGAATACATGAGTAGATAGGTATATGAAACCAGGCAGCAGCCACTGTGCAATAACATAGTCAATAGGAAAAAAAAAAAAAAGATAAGTGAAATGTCTTCTTTTCCTTCTGAAGAAAAAGCATGTAATTGATTTACACAGATAAACTACAAAGCAGTCATCACAGACCACTACTCATAAACCTGAATGCAAAGAAATCAGGAGAGAAGGCCTGTAACAAAAGGTCTGTGTATTACCCTCTATCTCTGTGCAGATGACAGTTTGAATCGAGAGAGAGAGACAGATTTGCTGAATTCTCAGTTCTAGAGAAGGCAAAAGAACCTCCCCCACCCCTCCAGTAATGTCAGCACTCAACCTGAAAATAGGTGCAACAGAAATAAAAATAGGAAGAAAAGTAGGAATCAATTCAATGTCATCAGCAGGAAGCTTTAAATTTTCACTGGACTTCTCCAAGTGACAATTTGGTCAGTGCTGGATGGTTACACAAGACCAGAGAAAGGAGCTGCTTTATACAGACTTCCTAAACCCTAAAATCCCAGTGAATTTCCCAAGGATATTTACTGCATGTAGATTCTCCAGAGGGGTCTTCCTTGTATTCAGCTGTATAGAAGTTCTACAACATGAATGTTAAACTAAGCTGATATTGTACTTGTCTGAGTATTCAATAAGCTAGATTCAAACCCATTTTTTAGCCTATAAAAAAAAGAGTACATTGTCATTACATACGAAATAAAACTTTGCGGATAATAATCTTACTTGTAGATACATTTCAGGCTTTGTGCCCATAAATATTTTTTTAAGGATGTATACATTTCATGGTTATTTTCATGATGTCACTAAGAGATTATCATATTTTTGGCTTGCTTAGACAAG
Source organism: Chelictinia riocourii (assembly GCA_026930925.1). Lineage (NCBI taxonomy): Eukaryota > Metazoa > Chordata > Aves > Accipitriformes > Accipitridae > Chelictinia > Chelictinia riocourii. The sequence goes on from JANZLP010000018.1 coordinate 14,087,620, forward strand.
GAAAGTGAGTATTACACCATTGTTTATAAATGGTAAACGCTACAATGACAGAGTGATTAGTTTAACTGAAAGTATAACAGTACTATAAAGTCATATGGATAAAAATAGGCTATGTGTACATTTAGATGACAGATTAGAAAAAGTAGAAATTTAAAAAAGTTTAGCTATTACAGAAGATTTGGAGCAGCCTTCGAATTATTTGTTCAAAATGCAATTTGAAACTGTTACAGAAGGGAGTTTATGCCCGGACAGGTCTTACTAGAGTTAGAAATCACAGCCTGTGACATGAATTTTTGCTTGTCCAGAGCTGAGTCGTCTCCAGGCATCAGCAAGGACCACCAACATTTTTTTTATTTCCTGCTTGATGCAGAACAGCTTCAGGAGCTTCCCCTGCTCCTCCCTTTTCGCTAAAAAAGGCTGAGAGGGAACGTTGGATAGTTTATGCTGGCAACCTGAACTGGTCCTGTAATGAAAAATTTTCAGGTGTCTGTGTTGGTATACCTTGCTGGCATACTCATGGTTAAAGTGACTGTCAGATGTGGACTGATAAGGATTTATTGGTTACAGCGGCAGAGACATGTAAAAAGAAAATTTTTTTAAAAACCTCTTACACATTACAATTTCTTCTCCTCTGACACATTATAATTTTTAGGGATATTATTTTGAACTGAAGTTTCAGTGTTCTTAATGGAGTGCTGGAAAGCAATTAATGGAGTGGCTAGTTTATGGTGTGTAAGATGAGAGGGAGTTGAACAAATTTTCTTTTTATCCCTGGAAACTCAGCCTGGCTGCAACCCATTCTGGTCTTACATTCCTAAATATTTTTGTAAGTTCACATAGCTCTGTACAGTAGGAAAGCTTAATACAGTACTCAAACTTCACTCAAACGGGAGAATTGTCCCTTGTGAGGCACTTGCACTTCTCAGAAATACCTAAAAGCAATTAATGGTACAAAGGGGAAAAAAAGCTATCAAATTCTCAACTTAGCTGCTGACACAGTACAGAAAACAGTTTTGTTCTGAACACAATGTACTTTAAACTCCCATATCAGCTGAAAAGCATGTCTTTAAGCTCTTTAAAGAATTATTAACTTACTTTGCATTAAGAAACAAGTGTGAATATTGAACATAAAAAAACTGGAAAGAACACTCAGTGAAAATAACAAATGCACCATGTATCTGGGGAATGTACATTAGCTCAAAAAGTGTTTTTCATTGGCCATTAATTATAGCATCATAGCAGAAGTGTTACAGTTACAGTTGAGAGGGTATGCTTTTTAATACATTGGGGGTTTTTCAGGTACCCACAACTAAAATATTTTTTCCTGAGTTAGCATCTTTCATATTCTTTCATAGACAGAAATTAATTCATTTTATATTGCAGAGTTACAGCTGGCTCGAAACTGGCCATACTGAGGAGGGATGCTACTGGCACGGAGGATCACGACGCTGGGGGAAAGCCTTGTCTCTGCCACTACTGCCTGGCCCTCGCCTTTCTCCTTGCAGCGTTTCTGAGGGAAGAGGCATCTGATGGTTTTGTGCTTGTTTTGGATGCATTCGGGCAGGGGCCAGAGCGAGGCAGGAATGCCTGACGCAGCAGAGCCAGTGAGCTGCCTCTCCACAGCAGCTGCAGCAGTGACAGCGTGGGTGTCTCGCAGAGAAATGTGGCTATTAAAATGCCTGCCATCCGGCTCTGGCCGTGGGTGGCACCCTGCAATGGCTGCTCCACCCGTACAGCAGCTAAAAGGCTGCCCCTTCCTATGCGAGCCCGACACTGGCTCTGCCAAGCAAGAATTTTGGTGGCAGGTTAGAAACCCCTACTTTTCTAATCTGACTGGAAATCTGGCTTTATGAAAAAGCCTCGCTGTCGCTGCATCAAAAACCTGAGCGCTAGCTTGGAACAACTTTTAGTTAATGCAAGGAAATCACACATTGAGAATTTGCCTTTGGAAACATCACTTTTGAGCCTTGCTGCTGTCTTTCCCTGATGGTTTTGCCAGCCTGGGGCTAGCAGAGCCCATGGAGGTTTTTTCTTTGGGCCAGGGACAAGCTTTCTGAGGAGCTGGAGTTTGGGCTGAGCTCAGGTGTCTGTCTCATTGCAAGGCTGGAACGGATGGGGCGTTGCAGGAGGATAACCTGTCCGCCCTTGCTAGACACTGAGTCACCATCCTTGCCTTTTAAATAGATGTCTTGGAAAGGGAACAGTGGGACGTAGGATGGCACCATCCCTTGTGTCCATCATCCCTCTTTCAGGACTGATCCAAGGTCACTTCCTACCAAGGCTGATGAGTTTGCCACTTGCTCTTTGCTTCTGGCTGGGGCTTTGCACTGAAGCACAGATAGAGGAAATGATTTCATTCATTTCCCTTTGATATTCTTTTTCCCCTCTCCTCATCTTCAAAGGCAGGAAGGGAAAATCCTGCCCCATGTGCACGTGCTGTTCAGCTGGGCGTGTGAGCTGGTGGGAGGGCAGCCCCCAGCCCAGGGGGACTTGCATCCGGACAAGCACTCCTTGTCAGCGCCGGTCCCTCCCGGAGAATGGAGGTCTTGTTTCTCCACAGAACCCCCCACCCTCATGGGAGGGAGGGAGGGAGGAAGCCCGCCAGAGCCTCCCTGCATAACGGGCCCACGTTTCATGCTTTTATTTGCACGTCAGACTCAAAACCTTAGGAGGAGAGCTTGCAGCCAGGCGGGGCTCAGCACACTGAACCCCCCAGCTTTGTTCAGGCTTTGCCGGTTCAAAGGCAGCCGCTGGCAGCGATGACTTAATTGTTAAATTAGGCCCCGCGATTGCCCCACGGGCGTGTGGCTGATCTGGGCCAGCACCATCATCTGAGTGCGGCAACAGGATGTGAGCTGGAAAGGAGAGGGAGCCAGGGCACCCAGCACAGCGGAGGGTGGGAGGAGGGACGGAGCCGCCCGGCTTGGGGAGCTGCCAGCACCCAACCCTGAAACCTGCTGGAGGGGAGGAGGGCTGGGGCAGGAGGGCAGGACGGACTCCCAGTCGGGAGGGGTCATGCTGGGTATGGGAAAAGGGGGGAAAAAAGCTGGGGAGGGAGAAAAAAGGGCAGGAAAGGTGCAGAAAGTAGGATAGCCGTGATGAAGAAGGTGAGCATGTGCGTTGGCAGAGCTGTGCAAAGTGACGCAGGAATTTTTCTGCTGACATGATGACTTGTCCCAGTTAAAGTTCTTGCTTTAAATGAGACCCATCACATGTGCAGCTTTGCAACAGAACTAGGACCACACTGCAGAGCTGAGATTTACAATGTCCCAAAGCTCGAGGGTGTCTGACACGAGGGATCTAATTTAAGCCCATTAAACAGAGATTATCTTTCTCAGCAACATGTTAAAGAAGTGCAGAGGGAGAGCCTGGCCTTTTAAGAGGATTGATTTCTGCTCCAGAAAAAAAAAAAGGAAAGGAAAAAAGTGGCTCCTCAATCATAAGAGCCAGTTTGGCAATTGTACGTAGTAATTAGTTTAATTCAAATACCTAGAGGGGAAAAAATAATTGCAAAACCTGCCCAGAAAGTTTGGTGGTTGTGGGATGGTTCCCATTGGCAAAGGGTCAAGGCGAGGTCCCACCCATTGCCTTTGTGTTCCCATGCGCGGGAGGAGCGCTCGGCAGCGCTTCCCGGGAGATTTCCCTCTCCACAGGGCTACACCCTCGGCTTGGGCTCATTGCACAAGTATTTTAAGCACGCTGATAAAAGCCCAGTGGTCGCTGGCCAGCATTACGTGAACACCTGGCTGCCTCTCCTCTCTGGAAGCCCGGGATCGTTCCCCGTGGCTACCCACGTTAAATATCGCACTTGGCTCCACATCTTCTTACATGCAGGACAGCATCCTCCTAATCCTTCCCAGACACTGCTGGTCTTGTGCAGCGACAATGCCTCAACACGTGCCTTAGTGGCAAATTGGTGCCAAGAGCTCAAATAATCATACTGATAGTAAGAAAAATAATTACAAATATTATTTCAGAACAGGGCACAAGTTTCTTGTATACACTGCCAGCCTGCCCTTCCTCCCAGTGTTGGGGGGGCTAATGATTTTCTGGCTGGCTGGCTATTTTCTGCTCCCCTGAGTGTGATGGCTGTCCTGCGCAAAGACTACAGGGCAAAAAGCATGGCAGGTGCGTGGGGGGCAGCTTTGCATCCAGTGGGACATCCTGGCCATCCGTCTGCGAGTGGAAAAAAACCCCTGCCTTTGCCAAACTGGAGGTGCTTCCCTGTCCGCTAGGTTCCTGTTAACGATGCAAATGTGGGAGCTGCTGGAGGGGGAACCGGCCCAACCAGGCAAAGGGCTCACATTTCCATCCAAATTGAAATATCCGTTCTTTTTGTAAGGTGGGGGGGAGTATCTCAAGGGGGTTCAGGCTTTATCGGTCTTTTTATTTAGTTATTATTAAAGACCTAGTTAGACCTAAGTTTCTCGCTGCTGCTAAGCTCTTGAAAGCTATTCCTCTGTCCCACAGTAGAGAATAAATGGCAATAGCACCTCGGGTGGAGCAGGGCCCTCTGAAAGAATCTATGTGATTTTCTTGGAAGTCTCAAACACGACCCTAGAAATTACCTCTGCATCCCTAATGCCATGCAGTATCTACCAACCCTGTTAGGTACAATGTTCAGAAGCATCTTCCGGAGCCAAAGGCATCCTTGGACCCTGGCGAAGGCAGCGGTGAGCACCAGCTTGCCTTTCAGGCAGCAGTATGGTTGTCCAGACCACTCAGTGAAGAGCTTGTGGTGGAAACTAGTCCCTCCAGGAGTCCTTAGCTTTAACAGTCCTAACTGGACCTCTCTCTAAATTAATGCAAGCGATTATTTGAAGTGATTTGCTACTATGGCAGGGGAATACCATCAGCAATGAAGGGAATCCAACATGCTCTTTTCCACTTTTCCATCCCAAGACTTGCTCTCACCCTAACAGCTGTGTAACTCTGCCTTCTCTCTTAGGTACCATGCTTGGGATTTGTGCCTCGGTGCAGTCCTTGACCCAGACATTGGGCCCAACCATCGGTGGAGTTTTATACAAACAATTTGGAGTCTCCTCCTTTGGCTATTTACAGCTAATTGTCAATATAGGTTTGTTTGTTTACCTCTTAAAGAGTAAAATCCCACTGAGTGAGATGAAAAGCCAGTAATTCAGTTGCAAGAAAGTAACCAACCCCCTTACTTTTTCCATAGAAATAAAGATGTTCTTGAGGTTTGGGTTTTTTAAATTCCATAAACCTGGAATAAAACTGTTTGAACAGTACCTTGCATTTCATCACCATTTGCATCTGGAGTAAGGGACAGCTCAGTTTGCAAACCCATGCTGGAGCAACTGGTGGCCTCGGGATGCCAGGAGCTACCAGGTTCCCCCCGCCCCCCCAACAGCAGTGGCTGTCATTGCAGGCAATCGCTGCAGATCCTCAGCTGTTGTCAGTCAGCATTCCTGTTGGATTCACTGAAACTAATGGGATTAGGAGCCAGTGCCTCTGCTCTCATTTGGCCTTTTATTTCACCACCACTCCCCGGCCCCACAATAGTACCAAGGAAAATTGGAGTAAAACACATCTGCTTTTGAGTGTCATTTTGCTACATTAAATGCACCTCTGGGATTCTTGTGCTAGAGAAGGGTTGTGGCCAAAGACTTTCAAACACTGTGGTCAAAGGTTTGCTACATCCACAGCTCAATCATGCAGCCCTGGCTCTGGACAAGCCCGGCGGGCGGCAGCATAGCTGCCAGGAGCGTGCAAGGAGGATGCAAAGCCCCGATGTAGCACGCTGCAGTGCCAGTCTCCCTGCTGCTTCCAGAAAGGAGGGCCAACCCTCCTTCCAAGTTTTAGTGGGTTTTTTTCCTCCTGTACCGAGTCTCTCTTGCCCTTACTACAGGCTGCTTGTAATTACATACTTTGCAACTTCCTCTAGTACAAAGTCTTCTGCAAGAATTGCACTGATATTGGGAGGGGGAAATTACCTGATTGAAATTATCAGGTTTGGAGCATTAGTAGCAAGTACTTTGCCTGCTAAGCTCATAGTCCTGACTGCCGGAGCTGAGTCATGTGCCGCAGCATTGCTCTTGAGGAAGCCGAGGTTAGTGAGTGATAATCGAGCCTCACAAGACAAAACTTCAGTACTTTTATCCAAAAAAATTAGCTGCTCTTTTCTCCAAGCTTCTTGGTCCAGGTGCTATAGGAAAAAAAAGACCATCTCCGTTCTTCCCAGTTATCCTGTAGAAATTTAACTTGATCTAGAGACTGCAGAGGTGGAAGAAGAAGAGAGCACGAGAAGTTCAGCTTGCTTTGCTGCAAAGCTGAGGAATCCCATGGAGCGTCGGTGCTCTGTTATTCCAAAAATCAAGAATCCAGTTTTCTGCCTTAGCACAGCACTAAGCTACGGGGGCCAGGGAGAGGACACAGGGCATTAGCAAACAGCAGCATTCTATTGTTGCAGGGAGCTCTTGCGCCTTCTGTAACCACCATTATTTGATTATATGGGAAAGCACTTCTCCAAGCTGTGGTAGGCTTTTCTATCTAATCTCCACCACTGACCCGAATGGGACCTGAACACACTTTCCCTCCCTGGTTGGGAGAGGAGATCAAATGCAAATGGCTTATATCTGGGCTTTCTCTACCTCCCATGGGCCAGTCCAGGGCACCAAAACGCTGAGCTTACCCACTCTTTTTAAGCCACTACACTGCCCGCTCCACAAACACATGCCAACAAAAGTTACTGCAGCCTGGAGTATAGTAATAAAAAGTGAACATTTCAAGTAATTTATTTGGAATGGACATATTAATGCAAAAGCAATATTAAGACCAGTAACTGCTGAAAGACATTCATCAAAATAAATACAAATATAGATACTACAAATAATTTAAATTGTGTTTAACACCACCAGTCAGTGTTGAGTCTTCCTTGCATCTCATAAATAGAAGATAATTGTTCGCAAAGCTGCGCCACTCAAAACACGTGGACGCTTTGCTAGAAGTCCTTTACAAAAGTCTTTGGTTTTTCTTTAAATGCATCTCAGGCAAAGCTCAGGGCTCTTTGCTCAGCAGCCTCAACGGGCTTGGAGAAAACCAAGCTGCTTCCAGCTCTCTTCTTCGCTTTCCTTCATTGGTACCCTGTCCCATTTCAGTCCAAGACACTTGATCTGGTTTATCATCCAGCGGTATGCTCTAAAGGCAGCAAGAGAAAGCAGGTTAGTTAAACGAACAGGACAGTGGGGCAGGAAAAAAAAAGGGAGGGGGGGAAGCTTTAAAGGGAGACTAAGTGTTCAGCATTAATTTTCACAGATAACATTTTTAGCAAATTCTGCAAGCAAAGCGCTGCCAAGTGCCATTTTTTATTCCCCTCACAGACACCGCCGTACTTCTCGGCGCCCTGCAGAAGCCCGGCTCCCACCAGAAATTCCCAGCGATGCATCGGGAAAGGGGGAGCAAGCCCCCAAACCTCCTGCGCTGCAGCGGCCGGGCAGCACGTCCCGCTTTCGGGCTGCGGCCGGGCACCTTCGCGGGCCGGCAGCGAGCCGGGGGGGAGCGGCGGAGGGGGACGGGGGTCCTCCGGCAAGAAAGGGGGGGGAGCGGGTCCG
>JANZLP010000018.1:14129721-14140746 GCA_026930925.1 Chelictinia riocourii
TAAACTCAGTCACTTTCTGCATAAACTTACTGAGTTCATTCTTCTTCCCATTCCACACTGTGTAATGATTACCTCCGGGGATATCCACAAGAGCTCAAAGATAAGCCTCATAGCCAGAAATAAAGAGTAGATATCAAAATTTGCCCTTTTAACATCCAAATCCTTCACAGGTTAGATGGAGTGACAATCATATCAAATTTTATAGTTTCATATATATATGTATAGGTATCTCATACTTGCAGAGTAGCTAGTGTAAAAAATATTTTCATAAGTTCCATCAGTATATCAAAGAAACTTAGTCCTATTTTTTTCCTGCACAAGCAATGTTTGCTTCTCAATAATTATGAGTTGAGATTACAGATTAGATTGAAAAGAGTAAAAAGAAGGTTGAGTAAAGAAGCAGAAGAAATTCTAGATAAAATCTTCTCAGAATACATAAGTTTTTTTTAATTCTTCAAACTTAAGAAGTATCAACACAGATGAAGCGTCCATCTAGCCAAATACTCAGTCTCCATCAGCATCCGTAAATGCATGTACTAAGAATAAAATCTTAGAGACTTCTCAGTACACAAATTAGTAAGAATTATGGCTATTTTCATCAGGGGTTGAAAGTATTCTTTAGATAACTCAAAAAATCCACACACACTAAAATCCCCAAAATGTGTATAGGCACACTTTTTCAAAAATCTCATAAAATAAGAACTTCCTTTTATTTTTAAGATAGACAGATGAAGGATAGGTAGAATTTACCTCAGGCATGGATCTAGGGGGCAGAGGTGCTTCTAGACATGTGTTAGCTTTCAGTTCCAGTCTTTCTGTATCTGATGCAACACTGGAAACATCAAGCTTGGCGATTCTTTTGTCAGAGGTTCCAGCAGGCTCTAGCACATGTGCATTTGCATTTTCTTCAGCTGTTTTGCTTTCACTAAAAAGAATCCTTTCTTCCTCCAGCTTCTTTTTCCCTTTCGAATCTGGTTGAGTCGCTACTTCTTGAACTGCAGAACTCACCGTCTCTGATAAAGAAGTCAGTTCTTGTTCCTTCCCATCCACATTTTCAGTATCTTCGGATTTTAAAAGCACAGATTCAGGTTGCTTCTTTATTGCTTTTTCCTGCTTTGTCACTTTGCTTTCATTAGAGTCACATTCCTTGTTCAGTTCTGCATACTCTTCTGAAGGTAAAGGCATACTACTTTCCTCTTTCAAATCAACAAAGTCATCTTCATCTTCCATGTCTACTGTTGATTTTTTCAGTCTTTCTGGACTTTCAGGAGTTTCTCCTTCCGAAGTAGTTTGCATTGCTAAAGAAGCAGCAGCGACAGCTACTGTTTCTTCCACAAGCGCGTCGGCTTTGCTCAGAGAATCTTCAATTGCTTCAGCTATTCCAGTACTAATTTCTGAAACACTGGTCTTTATTGTTTCTCGTTCTGAAGAAGATTCTGCACAAAGCACTGCTTTTAAATCCTGTGCAGTCTCCCTGTCTTCCCCCTCTAACTCCTCCCTATGATGAGACACTGAATGAGTTTGTTGGTCACCATCTGATGAGGTATTTGTCTCTTTTTTTTCAGTACTGCACTCAATATCATCAATAATGCAGGAAGGAGCAGTAGCATCTTCTTTTAACTCCAAACATTGTTGCTTTCTCTTGGTTTCAGCTTCTTTGCTAACTCCAGAGATTGTTCTAATTGGAGTTGAAGCCCGTATTCCACTCCCTTCACCTCCTTTCCCTTGGTACTCCCTATACATTTGAGAAAGACTCTCTTTGTGCATTTCAAAAGTTACCTAAAAGAAAAGAGTTGAAAGTACATTAAAAATTATACATTAATGACTGTTTTATCTGAAAAAACCACAAAATAATTGCTTGAATCACAAAGTTATAATATGAATTTATATTGGATACTGTTCTCATGACACTAAATAATTTCACATTGGAGATGCCTTCAACTGAGAGCAAGTCTTTAAGTGTACCTGTTATTCCTGGCCAAAAGAAAGAAAAGAAAAAGAAAAAAGTAACACCAGAGTCAAAAAAATCCTAGACTGTTCCTAAGGATAGGAAATTGTTCACTAGAAGTACTCAGAGTTTTAAAGACTACTTCTGGTAAGAGAAGTGAAAATGTTTAAAGTTTAATACTTATAGTTAACACTGGCATTATTTCCTAGGTTAATTACAGTGATCTGTAATTAGAATTATCTGTGCTACTTGCATTCATGTAATTGTATAGGATGCAGATAAAAATGTGACAGCATAACATCCAGAGAATTACTGAATTTGAGATAGCTGACAATCTCCATTTTTTTGTAAGGGCGGACACTGTGACAAGTAGCAGGGACACTTACTATAGTTGAGCTTTCACATCATTTTAGCACCTTGAGTATGCTCAACAATCCACAAAGATAAATTAACTTTAGAGAAGTTTACATTTGAAAAATAAAATGCAATCTTACAAAGTCAGAGTAGAGAGAAGCATGTAATGAAGCCAAAACCCAGGGGATCTCCAAATGATACCTAAAATTCTTCAGAGGACTTTTCCTCTGGTGAATGCTATTTACCAAGTCTAAAAGGCACATGAAAACAGCTACACAATCTGATTAAAGTCAGAGGATCTTCCTATGGATAAGCTAAAAAAAATTATTATTGTTTATAGGTATATATAAAAAATCCAGATAGAAAAAGTCTTTATATACTTACTGATAAAACTAATGCATGAAGTCAGAGCACAGCTAACCTACAGCGAGCTCCCGGATTTTGCTAGCTACAGGATTTTAACTATCAAACAAATACACACTTGTTTTCAGTGCAGGTTGGCAGTGGAATATACTTCTTCTGCTCCTAAAACTACCCTATAAATATCACACATTCAACATAACTTCTACTGGATCTACAGCCATTAAGAAGTTCAGTGCATTTAAGCCAGTCAAATCACAGCATTGTGCTGCGAAGGTGGCACAAATGTCCCGTCCAGGTAAAAGGCCATCCCTGAACTGATTGTTCAATATTCAATGATAGTTCAGCTCTAAAGGACTTTTTTTTTATAAGGTACTAAAACAGTGTTCAGTTGCGTCAGCTCTGTTCTGGTGTAGCACTGAACAATGGTTATAGAGTAGAGATCACTGATGGGAAGAAAAAGGGTTAAGTTAGACAGAACGCTTTTTTACCCAAAGTAAAACTCTAATGCGGTGCCCAACTCACTAGACTTCCAGAGGAGAGATGAGAATTCACCATCCCACAGTCAGTTTCTGAAGACATTTTGCTAAAAAAAGTTTCTGCATTAGCCACAACTGCCAGAACCAAAACTGCATGGCCAGTATACTCCAGCCTCAAAACTGGCTGAAAGAACAGATCATACATATGAACAACTCCTGCCGGATTCAGAAGTACTGCTGGAATAAAAATTGCTGAGGAGGTGAGCAAAAGCCCAAGAGAGTCTAAGGCTACTCATCAGACAGAGGATGGGGGCCTACGAAATGTAATGACTAAAATGAATTTACCCAGTTATCTGGAAATAAAGGCTTGGGATATCATTAGTAATCTGTTAAATTTGCAAGGTGCACACTATGTTGAAATGTATCTATATCTATGCATCTGTTACTTCTACATGCTGAGGCTAAGATCATCATCATCATCCTCCCTACAAACATTACCAGTTTTTAAGTCAGCAAAAGCTTTATTTTATCTTCATTAATCATTACCACAGTAAGAGAAAAATAGCATCTGAAGATACGGACTATTACTTCTGAAGGTTTTTCAAATTTCAAGTTTTCCTTACCCCTCACAATCAACTATTTCAGGTCCTTCAAACGAAAAGGGATCTGTCTTGTCCGGCTCCGACTTCATCTTGTATGTTTTTGTCAGGACTGAATTAGAAAAGTAGTCGTTGGGCCCAAAGTGGAACTCTAATGAGAAAGACTGGAAGAAAGTTCCATTATAATTTTATGTTGCCACTGATTTTTATATCTTTGAAATAGTGCATCAGCAGAATTACCATTAATCAAACTCTGAATACAGGAAAAAGTAAGAAAACGATGGCAAACATATCTTTCAAACTACAGCAGAAGCAGAAAATAAAGAATGTCAACCAATTCTGAACATACAGGAAGCTAGAACAACCCTGGCTAGTATTAATATTCAAATTATAATCAGGTAATTACTACATTTCAGTCACCTTTACATGAAGAACTGCTGTCTTAAAAGCAACCTTAGAAATAAGTACTTTGAGAAAAGCTTTGGTTTCAATTTCTGTGGAAGCCAAGTCATCATCTTTTGACTAGGGATGATAAAGTTGTTATTCCGAAGTCATTGTGACATCAGAATAACACTATTAGGTTCTGTCACTCCCTCACACTCTGACCATTCAATGTCATGATCTTAAGAGACTGAAACAGACTTTATTTCTAATTAAAGAAATTTTAGACTGCAAGAGTCTGTATTTAAACAGTGCACTCTACCATGAACCAGAGGCATTTTTTTCCATTTGACAATAGAAAATCCTGCAAAAGAACACTGGCTTCATAAACTGAACTCTAAATTTATACATGTCCTAACAGGTTACAGCCTGAAGCAGGTGTTTCTGCATATGTTTGAGCCTCCTGTGGCATGTGAAAATTGTTTGCAGAAATTCAGTTTCTTACACTGAGAACAAAAGGCTCCAGTTATTGAGAACTGCAGCATACACAATCCATCAATTTTCAAATCTGTAGCTTTCAAAACTGCTTGCACAATGCTATATATGCCCACTTTGCACTCAGGATCAACTATGAACTGTTTAAAAGTAAAACAAAACTCAAACTGCCTCATAACAGAGGAAACAATAAAGGTTTTCAGCAGTATTGCTTTAATTACCTGAAGGGAGAAAAAGTCTGCAGAAGAGTTCAACAACACAGAAGGGTTCAAAGTCAAAACCACCCCCACCACCATATCTACTGCACAGACACAGCATGCTTAACAGTTACCTCAAATATTTTATTTACTCCCCCAGCAATATGCCGTAAGAACTAGACCTAGTGCACATACAATACAGGTAACTGCCCAAAACCCTAGCCTTGATACACTTCCCCAGGCACTCTTCAGACTCAGGCCAGAAAACAGACTGGTATCACTCAAACCTGCCTTCACACCCTGTTTTTGAAGGCCTACCATGTACAGACCGGATAAGTAACTCTGAGGACAACAGCCTGTTCAAAGATATTTATCCCTCACTCATCTCCCAAAGGCCCCTTAGTCTTTCTAAGGCCCCATGAATCTCCTCACATGACTAAAATCTGGAAAGACAGCGGTCAACAAGTGATGGAGACTGGTGGCAACAGCAGCCTTCCCAATTCACATGCTCACAGTTCAAGAAAAGGAAGCCACTGGGAACCAGATGTGCACTGGAATATCTGTGTTGGCTTCACATAGCCTATTTCAGCTTTAGTTCCATTTTAAAGCAATTCAAGACAGCTAGTATGGTTTGGAGGGTGTCTTCAGCTAAAGCAAATCTCCCTCTAGCAAACATGCTCAGGGAAACAGTACAAACTTAGCTTATGCACTATTAGTGACTAACACTTGTACCCAAATAATCCCACAAACCATCACTGGGGTTATAAATAGCTAACCAGTGGCACTATTTAGCATGCAGAATCCCAAGGACTAGCAAGAGAAAAATATCTGCAGAGACCGCACTTCAGTATTTCATTCTATACCTGCTAATTAAGATACAATAAGAAGCAGCTTCAAGTTTCACATACTATTTGAAGTGTTGTAATAATCTTTCCAGTAGTCTGTATTTGGACATCTTTGCTTTGGATATCAGCTTACCTTTGTAGCATGTATTTCTAGATATTCCCTGTAGTATGAGATGTTCTCATGAAGTTCAAAAAAGAGAACTTCCTTATTTTACGCTACTTAAGTTATACCCAGATGCATCATCCAAGTCTGAATATGCTAGCTCAGGATCCTGATGTTCAAATAGATATGTAAGTAGAAATTCTATTTATACAAACATATGTGAGTTTATTAATCTGATTATAAATAAATAAAAGCAAACAGAAAGGGAATCACTTATACTTCATGCAGGTAAAAGTTTATATACACAGGCTACAGCAAACAGGACTTTGAAGCACTATGACTGTAGCCAGGTAAATCTACTTTTGGAGGACCATAACTACAGTTAATCACTTTGGATCAACAGTACATCAGGAAATTCTTAACTATCACATACTTATTTCAGTGGCAAAACCTAATCCCCAGCGGAATTAGTGTATTCATTACACACTGGTTATGTGAACTTTTACAGTACAGAGCTACCACTGCTGCACCAATTGTCAATAGGCAGAGATTTCAGACAAGAGGTGCATACAACTGGTTAACTGGTTTCAGTCAAGTAGTTAGGAATGCATCCTTTTGTCTCTAAATACAGGAGGGGCATGGAATTTTTCAACCTCCTGTTACTGGATTTCATGTAGCACTGGAATGGAACCTATTCACAGAAATATGCTGTCAAGGGGTTACAAACAGGGCAAGACAAGATAATCCTATTGAAGTTTTAAGAGTAGTTCTCTTCCACTTAAGGTACTGTAAAACAAAGCTGAATGAGAACAGAAAAATGCCATAGGCAAAACCAACTGTTCCCAAATCATCCAAATGCCACCAAATAAATATGGTTCAAGATAAAAATAACCAACTTCTTGGAATACTTTACTTTGCCCTTAAACAATTCATTTTCTTCATAAAACTCTCATCCTCTCTTCAGCCCTAGCAATATTTAGGAACTTAATTAGCATTTTCCTGTCTGTACTACCTGCCTTGGCTATTACCAGCTCAAATGTTTTGGTACTAATAGGAGAAACAGACAATGAGGACAAAAAACCCCCAAAAAAACAAAACCACAAAAACCACAACTTTGCTTCAGATGTTATTAGCCTTTAAAAAGTATTTTGAGACAATCCTTCCACTCTTCTTCTGTGATTTTTTCAATGAAACTTTTCTTGCATTTATTTTAGACTTTGTTAGAAGACTGTAACTCCATAAGACAAAACAAAAAAAGCAAATGCAAGGAAAAGCCACAAGGATTAAGTTTAAAGAAAGGATGCATAGGCTAAAAATCCCATCCCTTTCCCTGCCTCCGCCTCAAAAAGGGTTCAAGGAATAAGTATAGTCTGCATGAATTAAATAAGCAACAGAACAACTTCTTTTCAACAAACACAGTATGTGTTTCTGTACACCGAACTTACACAAGAAAACAATTTCCAAAAAAAGGCAAAGTTGTACTTTAAAAATTGCTCATTAGGCACACTTTTAAAAGACCATCTAATAAATTTTTCTATACTTTTCAATAGGCATAGTATCCATCAGCATTGGTTTTGATTAATATTACTAAGTCACATCTCCTCTTTTGATGAAATATTCAATATAATAAGTAGCACCCAGAATTTTTTCCACAATTCACTTTCAAACCAAAAGCAGACATGTAGCTTTATTAATAACAGTAGCTAATTTGGAATTTGAGAGAAAAAAAAGAAGGTTAAAACTAGACAGAATTGAGCCATAATTTTAACGTAGAAACTACAATGATGTCAGAAATGTCCAGGCTAAGGATGAAAGAGAAAAGTGTCAGGAAAGCAGAAGATAAATCTTTAAAAGGCAAAGCGTGAAAATACTAGCCTAGAAAAAAACCTCACACACACATTCCAGCCAAAAAGAGCAGAATGAAAATTCTGAAATGCTGTTCACTTCATTTCTCTAGTCTTCAGGAGAAACAACCAGAGAAAACTCACCATTGGCTGTCCAGGTTCAGAAAACTTAACTTTTATATCCTGCAGATGTTTCAAGATTGGTTCATCATATTCCTAAGAAAAAGAAGAAAAAAAAAAAAAAAAAAAGAAAAAAATTCCTACTCAGCAGGCAATATTTAGAAGAACAAAACTTTAACCTAGCTTGTTTGTTCAACCTCTTCTTAAGAAAAAGCCACACCTTGTAATTATTCAACAGTTTCAGCTGAAGTTCACATTTGGATCCAAATTTCTTAAACATAGTTGCAAATACCACATGCCAAATTCTCAATCATTATACCTCATCTTCAGTAATAAAGCTGCTACCATGCTAGGCTGCATGAACATTACTGAAAATAAAGTAACTTCATTCAGAATATTTATTGCTAGTGAGATTCACAGAAAGATATGCTGCAGGGAATTCTTCCTTAACATCATTAAAAGCAATTAATATAACTGAAGGCAAAACTACATAAGCTATTTAACACAAATTCAACCAATCCATGGGTATGCCTAAAATTCCTTGCAAAAATAATCCTCTATGGACAAAATTAACAAAATTACAGGGGAAACAACTGTTGTAAGCAGCACATAAACTTGCATTTTAGTATCTACAAATATTGTTACAAGATCATTTCTTAAACAATCCACACAGTGTTTAGCAGTTTGGGTCAGCTGTTCTGCTTGTCCATCATTAGTCTTTCAAGCATCTTCAGGAATCATATTAGGGATTCTGAATACTCAAAGATTTGGTCTCTCACACACATTTCACAAGCACTATTAACTGGAAAAAGTAGCAATTCATTTATCATATGACAGAAGTTATTATTTTCGGAGGAGAAGCTTACCTGTACTAATTCACTTAGCATATCTACGTTCCTAAAGATAGTAAACCAGAAGTCTGGAATTCCTTTGACATTTGTCTCTTCTGCTTCTGCTTTTTCTTCTATTACCACCACATTTTTCAGGTCTCCCTGAGAAACAAATACAAAAACATTTAAGAAATGAAATTGCAACTTCTTAATATATTTAATAAACAGAGGTAGATGTACAAAATATTTGCCATCTCTAAAGCTTTGTTTAAGGAACATTGTAAATTTACACTGGTTTTCCTCTGTAAATGAAGTTAAGAGACATAAAATTTATTTATATAACTAAAAATATATACAGTCAATTCTAATTTACTTTCAATTTATTTGGAATTCTTCCATACAAAGACTAAATAGACCGAGTGACAGTTTCACTGACTTGGCAAACAGAAATAATTAAAACACATTTCTACCTTTTTACAAACAGGAAAAAAAAATATAAATACATTTATATCCATCTCATTCCTGAAGGTCCATATGCCATTTAGAGTGTTTCACCTAGAAATCTAAAATTTAACTTTGCCCTCTGAAATACTGTTTTAGCTTCCCAATTTTGGGGAACACTTGGTAAAGCTGGCTTTCATGGTTATTTTTCATTATTACACCGTCTTAAATTATTAATCTTTTGTGATGCAAGATTCCCTACAGATAACCGATGTCCAGTGTTGTAAAAAAGAATAACTAAGTCACTTTTCCATCCCCCAAAACTAGGAAATTCAGTCTGAATTAGTTGTATTGCATCTTTCCTTTTACACCACTAGATAGCAGCAAATGCATAAGACTTTCTGAACAGCAGCTACTTGGATTATGACTAGCCAAGAATATGAAGCAACAGTTACATGCCATCTAGACATGTTTCTGATCTTATAATTGCATGGAATATGGCCTGTCAATGCTGTATTTACATAAAGCCTAATAAACCTTTATTTGCTTACACACATGGAGTACTGTGTCATACTAAATCTCATGAGATCAGTAAAAACAAGAACTAGCTTTGTATACAGAACAGTGTCCAAAGGAAACTGAAGGAAAATGGGCCAAGAAAAAAGTACAAAGAAAACCTGACAGAATGGCAAACATAGCATTGTAAGTAGGTCGCTTCTCTGAGAAAAAGCAGCAAGCCGCAAGTATACATCTCCAAAAATGATGAGACTAAAAGGCAGCCTACAGATTATATTATCCCTCCTAAATCTAGATAGCTCCTATTCAGTAGACAAGCAAGAATCCACTAGCCAGCACACATTTTATTAGGTTAATTCCGTTTTATGACTAGGCGACATGTGTCTAATCTGTACTTATGGAAATGAAAGCTAATCATGTCCCCCAAAATAAAGGGGACAGGCAGACAAACAGCCAGCCTTCTATTATCTTGGGGTATCATGTAGCACTGGAATGGAACCCATTATCAGAAAGATACTGTTAACAGGTTACGAACAGTGCAAACAAAGGCAACTCTTCAATTCACTCAAGTTACAAACTTGAAAAAAGGCTAAACTAAAAGTTTAAAAGCTTTCACTGGACATAGCAGTGTATTCATCACAAGAGCACATTACTGATAAAACCTTTATTTCCAAAAGATGAGTCTTTCAATGGAAAACACTGTACAGGAATTAATTCTGAAGATCTGATGTATCTGTAGTTCATTACCCAGCTTGTACTCACAGCTAGTTTTTCTTCTTCCTCATTTTCACTGTGCCATTCTGACTCTGCATCTGTGGGTTCAGCTTCCCCATTAATAAACTCTCTTCTCTGTGTTAGAAAAATCAAGAATGTAATTGAAGATGTAAAATTACACATATGCAAACAGAACTGACTCAGCTAGGAGACAAAGATTATATGCATAGTCTTCCCACCTTATCAAAAAGGGGCTGATAGAGTGCTGCGTATTTTCTCTCTAAATCATGTACTTCTTCATAGAATTTAGCTTCTATATGGGCACATTTCACCTGGAGCTGTTTCAAGGCATCAATTCTTCTTTTCACTGCTTTTGGTAAACTGAAAAACAAACAGTTCTTTAAGGTTAAAAGTTAGTTGCCTCAGCATTATTTAACATTATCATGGTGAAATACTCTGCTTGTAACTAAATGCAATTTTAAAATAAAAGGCTTATGTCAAACATACATATTTCTTCAAAACCCATTTCAAAACGTTGAAAGAATTCTCTCCTACTCAAGTTGTTCTCAAAGGTGTTATCTTCTCTTCCATTTTTGGGGCCATCACCCTCCCCGTGTAGTTCAGAGATCTGAAATTAATACCTTTGTTTACACCTAAACTTTGACACTAGAGTTGTGCTGATCCATCTATGAAAAACAACAACTGTGCACTCTACAGGGGAAAGTTTTGATTCATGGGTCACACTCAGAAAAGTACACAGTGCATACCTGTACTTTAAATAATTTAAGGTAAGCATTTA
>JANZLP010000018.1:14326291-14336740 GCA_026930925.1 Chelictinia riocourii
AACATAGCGCAGTACCAGCTACTAGGAAGACAATTAACTCTGTCCCAGCTGAAACCAGGACATGAATCAGAAGGGGAATCAGAGAAAAAGTTCCTTGTTTTTGTTTGTTGCCACCAGTGCTAGTGATATATCTCTGAGGATCTCCTAATGTCAGAGTTTTTCTTTGGGTGTAGTGAGTTGCTTTTGTAGAGCCGTGTGGGCACAAAAGCATGAATCACACTGACTTCAGGTCATCATTTGCCAAATGGAGCTAGACTTTGCCAGGAATTTTTGATTGGTACTTGGAGTTATTGCTGCATGAATAAACCTGGGGTACTCATAGGCTGACTAACTAATGGGAATGTGCACTGTCAAATAAAGGATATTTGATGATGGCTGCGCACAGAGTTGCGTGAATAATGAATTTTGGGGAGTTCTGAGACCCAGCAAAAACATTTGTTTTAAAAATGCTGAAGTGAAACAGTAAAAGGAAAAAAAAAGAGCTCTTTTTCCTGACCAGAAGTGTTTTCCATATGAAACACAGGCCTGCGATTTGTCTGTAACCCATTCCTCCTCCCTCTCAGATTTCTATTTTTCAGAAAATTGATTTGCTGATAGATAAAAACACAGTTCTGGCTAGTAAAATTCAGTGCCCTTACAGCTAGAACAGTCTGTCTTTATTCAGAACATTAGCTAGCCACACACAGTAATAATGGATACCGCTAGACACAGGTCTTTAAAAGTTAGTGAAGACTTCAGATTTTACTGCCAAGTTACTGAGGATCTTTTTGTTAACTCAGTGTTTATACTATTATTTATTCTTTAACAGCAGTCCCCAGATTCCTCTCTAATGAAATGTGCATTCAACTAGATGTTTAATATGCAAAAGCCAGTTTTGTTTGCTCAATAGATCTGTTTAGCCACCACATGAAAATATATTCAGTAAAGCCCCTCTTATGTTTGCAATAAATTGTCTGAAAATAATTTACACCTCTCTCATGGTCTCCTTCAAGGCAACTATGAAGCCTGCAGAGGACACTTATAATGAACAACTGTTTGGACAGTGCAGCTGGCCTGTCCTCAAGGAGGCTCTGATATGGTTTTAGTTTATGTAGACTGTTCTGTTAGATATCTTGATAACCTCTTCTTGACGTGTTAATTGTATGAATTTTCTTTTATTTATACATTCATTCTTTTCAGCACAATTTCAGTTTTATCATCCCCAGTTTTAACATCCTGCTGCCTAAACCAAAAGAAAACAACCAACATTTTTCACAGTTAGTTCCTTTTCTCAAACCTACTTCCCTCTCCAAAACCATCTCCAGGCTGCCTTCCTCTTCTACTTCTGTCTCCAACTCCCTACCTCTTATCTTCAGTCAGGGAACTGAATTCTCTCTCTTCCTCTAAAATACTTAGTTGCTTTCTCCTTTCAGATTTTTCCTTGAAGACATATGGGTTTTCTAGTTTATGACTAATTCTGCATAGAATATTTCTATATTTCATTTCAGTTATGCTACATAAAAATAAATGGCAGTGAAGAAATATAATTTGCAAGGGGATGCAAATATTGATGCCCTTTTCAGCTTTTAGTAAGAACGTACCTAAAGTCAATTAAATTATTTTTTTTTAATGTGCTCTGACTATTTAGAGAATATTGATAACAGAATGTTAATGGTAGTGTGTTCATATTCTTAATTTTATCAACCTTTGATTATTTAACTTTGAGAATATGAAGTTGCAAATGTAAATAAACATACAGTAGTTGTCTTGAAATTGTTTTCAGGTATTTTTTGGCACTTGGTGAAGCATTAACAGCCTACGACCATCAGTCAGCAGTGTAAAAGCATGTGGAAGGTCAAATAAGAAAATTTTTATGTTATAAAAGGGCCTACTTAACATTTAAGGCTTGCTCTTTAAAAATATAGGTTTCTTCACCTATCACATTAACAATGTGATCTGCACTCTCTTCAGGTGCCACTTACCACATTTAATGAAATGGATATTTTATTGATAAAATTTTCTAAAGACAGTAGCAAATTTCTCTAACATTTGTTGAGAGGTTTTACACTGGCTGCAGTTTTCACACAAGCTGCTGTGGAAGTGCTGGCACATGATGACTCGACATGCCCAAATAGCTCCATCATGTGAGACAGCTCTCCGTTCCTTCATGGCTAATCTGATGCCAGTGCAATATGTAAGGTGACCTCTGGCTGTTTTCCAAACTGATGGTTACTCTTACTTACAATTAGCCAGCTAAATATCTGCAAGATGTTTACACCACAGTGTGCTGAGGAGTCTTATGCAGCCTGGCCTCTCTCAGCGAATTGCTGTGCCACTTTCAAGGCCTAGAATCACTTTAGCTGCAACCAGAAACCTCCAGATATGCATAGCCCTGGACAGTGAATGAAGCAGCAATTAGTGCTGGTACCAGTGCTAGGAAAGCAAACTGCTCTGGCTGAGCTCCAGCTGACCAGGGGCTGAGTTCTATAGCGATGGAAACAATCGCTCCTTTGTCTGCAGATGGTGAACTACAGGAAGCAATGCTCATTTCCAGTTCTCCGCAGGACTCGCCAATGAGCAACAACAAAACGAAGTTTTAGGACTTTGGATCTAATGTGGTGTTAATGCATCCATACTGTGTATGCATATTTAACTGAGATCGAATGCAGAAGTGTCCCTGCTAGTCCTCCGTAGGACCTAGATGAGAACATATAGGAGCAAAACTTAATTTTTGGTTTAGCAAGCCAATTGTCTTTAATGGCTGACAAAAAATGTCCTCAGAGGAAAATATCAGTTAGTGATGACACTTGAGAGAGACTGGCTCTGAATTTCCTCAGTTCAGGAAGCAGGAAATTACAATAGTTTAGAAGAATATACTACAGTCTCAAAACCAAATATGCTTACAGAAAAGACAGCAGATGTCTTCTTAAATCTTTTTTTCTATGCCCCCTCCCCCTTCCTCACCTTGGTCAATTTGAGGTCTTGTTTCATTTCATACCCTTTGCAGTTACCACTTTTACCTAAATTATTTTTGCAGGCTGTGCGAGTGCTGTTATTTCCATAAACACAGCTTATTGTATTCTATCAGGCCAAAAGACCTTCCATTTAGATGACAAGGAAATAAGAGCTAAATAAGTAAGCTCCACACGACAGAGAAAGCACAGTGTCATTCTGACAGCACCTGTCTTGAGCCAATCACTCTGCTCTAAACAGGAGGAAGGATTACACCCCTCCCATTTAAAGACATTGAAAATGAGCAGAGAACAGCATGAACTTCTCACTCTCAAATTCCATCATTATAATATAAAAAAACTATGGAAAATTAAGTCTGTAAAGGCGTCCTATCTCAGAGAAATATCCGACAGAATATAATGAAATATTCAGTGTGCAAGCTGTAAGTCCTAAACAGCTTCAAATGGAAACCCAGAGGGTCCTGTGGAGTGGGAGAAAAGAGAGATGAGTAGAGGTTATTTTAAAGAGTGCAAAAGCATCATGGAGATATGTCAAATGGAGCAATATACATATCACTTCCTCATTAGAGCTATCTTGGGGTAGAAAAGGAGTTTGATCTATACTCCTTGATCTCTGCTTTTGAGATTAGAGAGTCCTGATTTTTGTCTCAACAAAAATTCTAAATCATGGGAAGCATGTGCAGACACTGGCTGCAAAAACAGGAGGATTTGCCTGACAGAGTGTTACTGCGGACTGTGGGACTAGAACTTAGGAGGCTGAGGTCCAGTTTTTAACCTGATAATTAAAAAAAACTAGTCTATGAATTTGGAAGGACTAAAGATAAAAAATGTGTATAAGGCTCAGCCATCATTCAAATCCAAGGTTTAAATCATACAGAATATTAATCCTACTCTTCTAGGAATGGTTTCCACAGCAGACTAAACAGACAGCTTGGAAGGAACTGAACTCAACATTGATCAGAAAAAAAAAAAGACGTTAGTGTTAAAAAATACAGGGCTAAAGTGGAATTGCCAAAACTCAAGCTGAGTTTGACTTTGAAAAGGAAATGAAAACACATAAAAACAGAACGAGGAAAGATGCTATGGAGAATTTATGCGTTGTCAATGGGATAGGAAGTAAAGACAATTAAGAATCCTCTAAATCTAGGCCCAAAGCTAAATGAATACTTCTATCATCTTGCAGCTGGGCAGGTGAAGCTATTCAGAGGCTACTGCAACATATAGACTGTGCTAATGATGTCTCCTGCAGCAAAGTAAAAGGAGCCCTACACTGAAGCTTCTACATAATACTGCATTCATTTTTACCTTCAATTTAGACCTCTTCCTCACGTTTATGAAAACAGAGTCAAGATATAAGCAGACATCCAAGCTGTAATCTTTCCATATGCTGGCATTAGGGAACCAGTTGATGTTCATTCTGCAGTTGCTACCTGTAAGATGAACAAACAGCATGACAGCAACAGCAGCTGTTGCAGAATTATTGCTCATCTCCTGGTTTATCCCATTTCCACTATGAGGAAATCACAGCTTTGTCCAGTGTAATTTGAAAGCTGCAGTAGGCACTTGCCATAATGCTGGTCACATTTCCCCAGCTTCATTGCAGGCTCCTTGCTGGTCTAGAAGCAGAAAGCTCATTAAATATTACTTGTAGGTCTAATAGTTAACTTACAGGACAAGAAGAAATGTCTGCATTAGCTCGATCCAGAAGGTGGCTGCACTTAATTGCTTCTTTCAAGGACCCATTCCTTTGTGAAGAATGGTAGAGAATTGCTGATCATCATTACCAATTTGCCAAGACACTTAAAACATCAATCTCCTTAAACAGAAAGCATTTGCTGAAATTATCACCATTCACACTGTCTGATGAGCTTTTGCTCCTCTTTGCAATTTGGAAGTAGGCCACCCCATTAATAGATTCCTAGACAGGCTTAAGAAGGCACTAGTGTGCCCCTGCTAGTAATAACAGTATTGTGGCATAAGTACCAATGAGCCCGCTGAAAGGCAATCACAGAAGTGTCCATAAGCTTCCTGTGCACCAGGGCTTGTGCAAAATTAAATTCCAGCCACAGAAATTAAAATCAGGACTGGTTTGTTAGCTTAATAAATGGCTGAGGTCTTACAGAACAGTTCTAATTTTAATGAACCAAGGATAGAAATGCCAGCAAAGTAGGTATTTGACCCTAAAATAGAAAAAAGTTGGTTCTCCAGTCCCTGCTGAATTAGGCTGGGGATGGAGCTAATGACATAAAGATGACACATTGCAGTCTAGATTTATGCAATCTTATATACCAATACCCCTGCAAAGAATTACCGTTGAGAGATGCTTGGAGACCAGCAACAGTCCTGTACCCTTCATACCTCACTGAAGGGCCTGAAGTTTAAGGAGAGGACTCTGGACCTCTGTTCCTTTACCTGACCTATGCCAAAATCCCCCCTCAACCATGGCATTTACTGATAAAGACAAAACAGCCACACTCTCCGCTCCTTTTCACACTGTATCCTCAACAGCAATCATTTCAGCACAGGAAGAAGCAGCACAGAGCAAGTGGTATCAAACACAACAGTGAGATTCTTCAAAGGACAGTTCAGGAGTCATTTCTGACATTTATCACCACACTGAAATGCCTCACAGTTCTAAAGGCATCCTTAGCTCCTTCCCATGTCCCACTCACTGATGTTAAAGCCATAAGCAGGAACGTCATGATAGAAAAAGAAGAAACAAAGGCACAGGAGGTAATGGTCCAGCGTGGCTATTCTCCCAAATCCTAAGCATTCTTCAGCACCGGGAAATCATTACTATATTGTTCCTGTGGCAGCAGCTCATTTTATAGCAGTTTAATTCCACTCAAGACTTACATGCAATGTTGGAAATCATTCAGGTAGCTACTACCATCTTCTTCCCACAGCATGTGAGGCAAGATTCAAAGCGTATTTCGTTATTTTCTGGCTAAACTTGTGCATTCAAGAAGCCATGTAAAGAACTGCCACAAGACCTGGATCACGTTCAAATGTAGACATTTCCAGAGCCAGAGCAGTATTTTGGAAGGAGCGGAAGGTGGGTGCAGCATGTGGTTGGCAGCTGTGGCACAGGGTGCTACTCACCTGGCACAGCCATTATACAACCCAGCAGGCTGTCAGGCTCAAATCCCTTTAATGAAAAAAGTGAAGGAGGCTTGAGTATTGAATAAAGCAACCGATAATAACACAATACCTTTGCTCAGCTTTCGCTTACTCAACTATTAGCTACTTAAAAATCTAAGAAGAAAAAAATACAGTAACCAGACATACCTACAGGTAGACTCCTGGAGCTACACATTTACCAAAGAACATAGGCAAAGTGAACTAAATGCAAGCTTGCAGGCTACCTTTTAAAATGTGCTTCTAGTCATCTGTGGAGAGCTCTGAATTCCTTTACAGTTTAGATTTTAAACCTGAAGACATAAAGGACTTCAAGTAATAAGTAGTTAATTGCTAGCCAATTTTAAAATAAAATAATTAGCATGCATACAAGACAACATTTGTCTTGCAATTAGTTACATGCCACATTAAGTTTCTCACCAGCCTGTTCATTTTCAGCCCCCTCCCTCTTGCTTCTCAACTCTACCCAAACAAGCCAGAAATGGCTCTCTGATTCTTAAAATGCCCCAGCTCCTATCTCCAGTAATTCTGCAATTCAAAGCAGTCCAAGAGCTACGTAATACAGCCCTCCTGGCTACAGTCTTTACAAAGGTATACACTAATCCAGTTTGCATTAGCAAAATTATCTCTGCTTCACCCTTTTATGCTACCTTCTGCTCAGGAAACATCTTTCCCTGCCAGGTTAGAATAAAACTCACGGCACCAGCATTTCACTAGGAATATGAAGAACAGAGGAGACACATCAGGAGATCAGTATGCAAGTTAAGCAAGGAAACAGGCCTGGGTGGGATGAGGTGATCCAGAGCCTTAAGAAGTAAAAGTAACTCCAGTCCCACATCAAGCCTGGCTGGAGGCTTCTGCTCCCAACTTCTCCCTGGGACTGCTGTCACCTAGGGCCATCACCATGGCAAGTAATGAAGGCACGAAAGAAGAAAAGCCAAGTGCCCAGCATGGCTGTGTCCAGGGATGCTGTGTAGTCTCATGCACAGCCAATAAGCCTCTGTTATTAGCTATTCTGAATAGCTACCCTAAAAAATGCCTTCTGTAGACTTTGTTCTGCTTAAAGGCAGAGAGACCTAAATTTGGATCTGTCTGCTAAGCCTGGCACATCTCTGAAATTAAGCTCAGCAGCAGCAGCAACAACAGAAAGCCAAGTGTGGGAGCCAGCAGAAAAAAAAAGAAGTGCAGGCTGCACAGTTCCAAGGTGGATAAGATGTTTGCCTCCTTACTGGCAGGAGAACTACACTGTTGTTCCAAAAAACGAAAAAAGTAAATCCCAAAACAAGACAATAAGCAAACCAAACCTGACCCTGCAAGCTTTAGGCGCCCTGCTATTGAGGCTGATAATACAAAAGCTGATTTTTTCTAAGGACATCACCAGACTTAGGTGGACAAATCCCACTGGTACAGGCAGGCTTGCTGAGAAGGCATTTGGGATGAGGAAGGTAACATTTAAAGCCTTCATTCCCACAGAAGGGGAAATTCCTAGACTTTGTGCTTGCTGGGACACATTCAGCTTTCACTTTGTCGTACTCTGAAAATGTCTCAAACTCGCTGCTGCTGCTATTCTTGCACACCAAATGTGGTCAGCAGGTTTGGGCCCCTTTAGCTTCTCCACAACCCCCTTAAAGTGGGAGGGCATCAAAGGGTAGAAGAAAATACTAATCTCCTTCAATCTGCTGTCAATGCTCTTCATAGTGCAGCCCAGCATGTAGTTTGCCTTGTTCACAATGTTAGCTGTACTGTCCAGTTCAGTGTATGACAAATACTCAGATTTATCCAAAAATTATATCCATTTAATCCCTTTAGGGTTGGTGATGTTGCCTCTTGTAACACAATCATAGCAGGCTTACATGAAGTAGAAGGAACATGAGCCGTGCCAACTGCTTTGCAGAAGTGGTCAGAAGACGCAGAAGGTTACAGGATCTGGACCAAAACAAGGACTTACTCAAGGCTCAGGCCAGGTTTTAATTCAAAGGAGTATACATTTGACTAAAGTCTGTCATGCAAACCTCTTACCTGGTATTTCCTAATTTCTGTTTGAAAGAAACCTCTTGTGCCCACTGATGGGTGAAGTTGGCTGTAGTCCTGAAAATAGTAACAAAACCCATTCTGCACTGAAAAAGCTCTGCGAATATTTTGCAGAGGCAACAAAAATGAAAAAACTTTGATAATTTTTGTTTTGCTGGGGAAAATAACATTTTCTAGCCATTATAATTTTTTTTTGCAGGCACAAACCTTTGCCATTTCAAAACAAGACAACTGGTGTGCATTGACCATTGCTTATTATATTGCATGTGAATGTTTTTCTGTTACCTTATTCTGTCCCTTCTTGATATCATAAGGTAAGCCCATACATTCCTAGGACAGTGAATACTTGTCAACAATAAACTAGGTCTGTGTAATATCTAGCACAATGGAGCTTTGATCCCAGATCAGAAGCTCTAGGTATTACCATACCAGTAAATAATAATATTCAACCAGGATAATAACAGAAGCCTAGATAAGCAAGCCCTAGCAAATAGCTGCAGCAGGCAATTGCTTGGCAGAAAAACAAGCACACAAAAATGAAAAATAAAACCAAAAGGATTAGACTGAAATTGCAAACTTCCTCTTGAATATTCTATTAGAACTGACAAAAGACTCAAAACTCTCTGAACAGTGTCTTTTTGTAAATCGTATTTCCTAATATCATCTTCTAGTAGCTGATTAAGCCCTTCAGCCCAGCAAGCCATGGCAGACCGCTATCTGATCTCTGCTCACACAGATATTCAGACTGCTCTCTCGGGTACGTAGGCTGCCTCACTGGATAAACCAGAGCATAAATCACTGAAAATAACTGAGCACCACATTCCCTGAACTTGGCTTTTCAGTTATATTTGTATAAAACTGCACAGGACAGCAAAATATTTTCAAAGGTAGGAGGCATTTAACCATTGCAGAACAAGCAAAGTCAAAGGCCAGAAAACCAGCACCTTGCTGCACAGCAGCACTGCTAAATAGCAGGCCAGACTTCCCCCAAACAGCAATAAGGAAAATGCTGATTTTTGATAGTGTTTCTGAATTACAGCACTTGCTCCCACATTTATGCACAAATCCAGTCATTCCTGCATCATCTCCAAGTAATACGGGCAAGCTAAAATGCATTAATAACTTTCAGATATTTGCCTAAAACCGGGTGATGCCTGAGGGCCCCTGACCTCAGCAGGGCTTTGCTTTCAATTCAGTGAGAAGACCAGAGTGGCTTAGTAAGGCTTTAGAGCTATACAAGGCAGATGGGACGAGCTGCCACTCCAGACATATTCCTAGCTGAATCATTTTGTAGACTTAATTATGCTTGCTGGGACAAAACCATCTGATCTTGTCTTCTTCATCTGTAGTAGGAGTTCTGGTACGGATTTTCAGGGGAAAAATCTCAGCATCTTATTTCACATACTCAGAAGTTCACATTAAATAGCTAAATCTACAGGAGATTACCTGAAACCAGCTACCTCAGCAAAACCCGCTGGTAACAATCCTGAAGTCCATGAGCAGAATGGGTCCTTTCCGTGTTCATTAAGGACAACGCTGGTATTACTGATATTAAAGTTACTCCTTTACTAAGATGCTCCACCCAATAAGAGGCTGATCTTAAGCCAGGCAGCCTCACTTACCTGCTGCTTCACTTCCGCTGAGGAGTTTCCAGATGCTTTTTTAAAGTGCCATACATGAAGTGCTTGCTTATCTGGAAACACTGTTTCTTGGAAACCAGTCCCACCTGGGTCTTAGGCTCTCAGTGTGCAAACACTCATGTTCTCACAGTCTAATGAGTAACACTTTCTGATTCCTCCCTTCACCCCCCCAAAGCCTTCGCTTTCTCTCCTTACACTTCACCATCAAGGGTGCATCACAGTGTGACCCTAATCTACATGCACTGCAATGTTTATCAGTAAGGCCTTTTCTTGCAGCTGGTACCAAAGGAAAAATCAAACAGGATTCTTCCTTTCAATTAATTCTGATGCTGAATTGGCTAGAAGAGTCAATACTGAGCAGCACAACACTTCCCCACTACTACTGAATAGATCAACACAAATGCTAGGGCTTGACTATGCAATTTACTCACATCAGCAAACACTTGTTCACATAAGAGGGCTCCTGATTTCAGGGAAATCACTTCTGCAAATACATGCACTTCAGTATGAGCGAACAGTGCAACAGGAAGACTGAAAAAGCAAGAGACAAGGGTATAAGCAATTTAAATCACTAAGTCTACACTGATGGTACCTCATGTTTCTCCACACAGAGCCTTTCTCACATTAATCCGGTTCAAGTCTGAAGTATTTCTCCTGAGTAAGAGTAAGTTGGCACCGACCCTGGTATG
>JANZLP010000018.1:14567463-14578720 GCA_026930925.1 Chelictinia riocourii
GAGGCCGAGCACCACGAGCTCTGCCTTCTCAGCCAAGCCCAGCATCCCCAGGTCTGTTGTGCCTGTTCACTTTCAAATTCTGAAAAAAGCCTTGGGAAACTGTTAGGATGTGTTTGTGCCTGCCTATGAGAAGGGATGGTGAAACCATAAAATGATGGACTAGATTGAAAAATGGTGATTTTAAGTAACCAGAAAGCTATTTATTTCACAGAACTGCCTCATGTTAGATTTTGCATGTACTCACATCCGACATAGCACATGAAGCAAAAAGTGTGCAGGGTGGAATAAAACTGGATCGTGTTTCTGGAGGCTTGAAAAGTTTTGCTGTAGCTGTGTGACATAGCCATGAGCTCCTGTGGTGCAGGTGGAAAACAGGATATAGATAAAAGAGGTTACATGAGTCTGTGGGGATGAGCAAAACTAATGTGCTATTTTTGAAGGAGTGTGCACTTGGGTTGTCAGTTCAAAGTCTTTCAGTTAATTCTTTGTTAAAGCAAGTTTCTGCTGCAGCATGTACAGAAAATGCTGCAGAAAATTAAACTGATGAAAATCTCAGTCCATCTCTGAACAGCATCTAAGAATCAGAGAGATGATGAAAATGAGGCAGTTTGCAGTGTCAACGTGCATTGCATCTCCAGGGACAGTGATTTCAGCAAAGAGTTAAATTAAAAATCAGTCTATTCTTTTTGTCAAGTATCTATTTGGTAAATTATCATGTGCCAGTTTTAATTCTATGGTCCTTATTGCTTTAGTACAGTTTCTTTCAGGTTTATATAGGAGAGTTTGCCTTCAAGGAACTTTAAGACAGGTATTGGCTATCTGCAATACATGAGAGTAATTGTATCTTGTGGGCCAGGTTGTAATCCTGGTTTCATTTGATGGTGTGGCACAAATAATCCTGATGGCTTTGGGGAGATTCTTACAAAAAGAAGAGCAAAGCAGTGAACAAGGAAGACTTAGTCTGATGGTGTGGTTTATATGGATTCTGTTTGAGAAATAAAATACAGCAATACACTCAGTGGAAAGAACGCTTCTCTGGGAATGTAGTGGAAAGAAGAAGAGATTGTTTTCTTACAGGTTTGGCGAACCCACGTTGAGAGACCATTCATTTAACATTCAGCTTTCATTACATGGACATTCCATGATTTCACTGTAGTATTTATAAGCAGTAGACTGCATTTCTAACGAATGCTTGATTCGGAAAGAGATTTGTGCTTATGGAATGTTTGTGTAGTAACATGAGCAGACTTTGGCTAACCATATACATGCATGTGGAATGCAAATAGAACCATGAAAAAAGCCACTCTGACTTTGGCATGAAAAATCCCACCCATTTTCTTGCGAGGTTGTTTTTCTTCCTGTTCCATTACAAATCATGAAGAAGTGGCATTCATATCACACTAGGTAAAAGTGGTGAAAATGTCAACTGCAACAACGAGAATGAAAAGAAATGTAACCATGGTTGGAAAGTTTAGCATTTACCAATGGATTAAATATGTGGGTAACATATATTTACCACATGTTACATGCTGTATGGGTAGCAGGTAAATACAGCAAAATTTTGTCTTTGTTAAGATTTAAAGGAAAAGCAGTGACTTAAAAGGTAATGTTAGGAAGACATTTTGTATGGCGTACCTTTATGAAGGGCTTGACAAGTTCTTAGGCATTTTTTATAATTCTTCCTGTACTTAATCCTTTCTCAAGCTGGACAGGTGGCAAGCGAGTTGACTTGATGCTCTTGCTTCTCCTACCCTGTGCATAAAATGGTTTTCTTGCCTTATACTAAGTAAGGGGCATAACTCTGGTGAACTTGCATTTGTATCTTACAGAGACTTGAACCTTTTGATGCTGTCCCCCAATGTATGCGTATTCCTCTGCCAGCTCCATTAGCCCAGCATAGCAGTCACAGTATCAAGGATATCTTTTTCTTTAATACCAAAGATAATACTCTGTTATTCAGACTGGGATTTTGAGGCATTTAAGGGAACTAATTATTTGTTTTCTGCTGAAGTTCCAGTGGAAGTTGGAATCCTTTGGTCACCTTTCAGGCATCCTGCATGAAAATACAACAGAATCCATTTGCTGATATGTCCTTGGGTCTCTGTATCACTAAGTGACTTTCTATGTCACCATGGAGAGATTGCCATTCATCATGTCACTGTAACTAGAAAGCCATGAATCTGGGTGGTCTCTGGCAATGCTGACAGTTTGGTATTGGTGGATTACGCATTCTCAAATTGTAAACTGCTACAAGGGTTTATCTTGAACTTCAAAAGACCTAGTAGGCCACATCACCTGAATTAGAGCATACAGGTTTCTGCAGTCAGCAGTTTCTAGTGGTGTGTTGTGAAGAGGTGTGTGTTGTCATCTTTAGCCTAGCAGCCCAAGTAAAGGATATGTCCAGGCTGATCTAGCACAGTGTTTTGATGCAAAGCTCCAGCTTGTGATTTGGGTTTCCACAGCAAGGTATTCTAACCACTATGCTGCTGCTTCCCCAGCAGCTGTGAGTTTTATCTTGGTTTCCACAAGGATGTACATCTGTCTTCCTCCAGGTGCATTCCACCCTGCCTCTTTCTTTCCCAGATAAACACTGCATTTCCAGTTGCAGCGACAGAATGGTTTGGGTTTTTTTTCCAAATTGATGAGATGAGGTTGCCTCTTGTTTGCTTGATAATGCTGTACTGTGCTTGCAATGAAAAAATAATCAAATGAAGTGGAATGCACCTGAGTTTGGGCTCACATTCATTTTCAGTTGACCACACCAATTATTTGGTTTTGTTTCAGTCTTTGGACCTTAATACAAGAATGTCACTTGAAAAGTTTAAAGATTTGTCAAGAATCATGAGCATATCTTGGCAGGACATTGAGGCATACTTAGTATGGTATGTCCCGGGAGTGCTAGCAGAAGTAGGCAGCTGTATTTCAAAGGTGGATCACAGAGTTTGTTTTTTAAAACAGTTTCTGGCAGTCCCTAGGAAGATTTGGATCCTAAGTCCAAGGTAAAAGTACATTCTACTGTGTCTCTGCTACTACACAAGCAGCAAAATAGTATCTCTGAGCAGTCACTCTCCTCCAAGGATTATTCAGGACTGTTCTGTCAGTCCTTCTTTTACTGTTTGTATTAGGACAGTCTTCCCCTCCTGTGCTCTTACCTCTCTCTGTATGTAGCTCCCACCTTTTAAGCTTGATCTTTAATGGTATGGACTGTCACAGAAGATAAATCTGACCATGTGCTTTATCTGTGTTAGAGTGCGATCAGTGTGGCACCATCTTTCCATCTTTTTCCTGGTTTCTGATGAAGGAAACATGGGCATATGGACCTGAGGAGAGCAACAGAAAACTCCAGTTACAGCCCTGCTCCAGGTGATCATAGAGGGTAGAAGAATCACAGTTGTACTTTGTTCCTGCTGTGCAGTTAGATGTAGCAGCCTATGCGTATGCAGCATGACAAAAAACAGGTGGGGCATGGTGGGATATTCCCTGAAATGGCATTTCTTGGCTTGGTGTGTCTACCTGTGAGGCCATGTTCCACTCCTGTGAGAGTGGACAGAACTGGGGTTATATTTGGCCCTGGCTAGTGCTGTAATACTTCCCCACATGGGACTTTCTCAGGATTTGTGCGGGTGCAAATAGCATAAACATCGCTGCAGTTTAAGACCTGTGATGCTGGGCTGTCTCCATACTGCCCAGTTTGTAGTATTTGATGTTCTCACAACTGCACCTGTGACTTCCTAATTGAGAGTGGCAAATAGGCATGCATTTGTGTGCAATATTTGCAGACACAAAATTAAAGGAAGCAAAAGCATACAGTAGGCAGCAGTTTGAAAAGCATGCCAGCGTCAGTTTAAAAAGCAACTGTGCAGTATTGTCTCTTTGTCTTTCAATGTGAAACGGACTCCGTATTTTTAAGCTGCTTTTGAAAATGGAACTTAGGCCCATCTTTTGAAAAACAGTTAAAGTTGCTTCAGCAGAACTAGGGTCCAATCTGACTGGATTGGGGATTTTGAAAATTTCCCTAGACCTTTTGAAAATCTGGCCTCTTAATGCTCTAAATTGTTTAGAGAGAGGGTACCCACCATCATGTTTCTGACTAGAAAAATGAATTAAAATCAATGTCTGATTTCTGCATTTGCCTTTGAAAATTTCCATGAAGAGCGCACAGTGGCAACTGGGGAATGGCAATCACAGAAAAGTTTAACTAGATTTTGACTTGCTTCAGAGTTTAGAGCATTGTATTCCAGAGGAGAGGGAGGGAGGATTCTCTACCCTAACTCTGAGGTTACTTAATCCCCAAGAGGAAGGAGGTTTTCAGTGTACTGCACTTCTTGCATATGCTGCCTTTTTTGATTTGAGCTATTGCCAGGTGCTGTTTTTAGTCTCCACTCAGTCCTTCTGCCAGGCTTTCAGACACCTCCTCCTCCTTCTGTGGGCTTCTCTTCTATGGACTTCTATTTATTTTCCTTCTTTCATCAGATATTCTTATTTCCATTATTCTTAAACATACACCTTCTTTTATCACTTTTGTCCTCTTTGTCTTCTCCTTTCCCTGCTTGTTGGTGCTAGTCTGTTGTCTAGCTTAACTTTCATCTTTCATGTTACCTGATGAGAGTGGGTTTGTAGGACCTCATTTAGTGTTATAGAACAGACATTTTGGAGGTCAGAAATACCAAAGGGCCTCTTTCAGGGATGTGGGATCCAAAATGGTGCAGCATTTTTAATTTGGCACATTAAGTAACAAATTTTTTGTATGCCTCATGGTCACTGTTTGGGTTGTTGGACTAACTGATTGATTAATGGACAAACTACATGCTGAAAAGCTGAAAATCAGCCTGGTGAAAATGCTAGTCATTTTTGAGAACAGAACCTTGCTGACATGTCTGCAACAGTCTTATAAACTGTTATTTTAGCTGAAGCAAACCACCCTTTGGAAGTCTAGTGTCTGTTGTCGCAGCATCTCAAACCTCTACTGCTTTTGGAAATCATGCTTTCTATACCTCTGCCTTACCAGTTTGCAGATTGAGGTTTTGTGCTTTCCTTATGCCTGCTGGTGACATCTCTGTCACCATGGGAAAATGCAAGAAACCTCAATGAGAAAAGTATTTTAATAAGGATAGCATTAAGAAGAGAGTGGGAGGGGAATACCATCCCCAAGAATTAGAGGTTTTAATGATGGAATGTTTTCTTCATTGTATCACAGTTCTCTCTGAAAAGAAATCTTGGGAACCTCAGACTTGCTTTATCTTCATGCACCTTATCTCTTTCCACCTAGTCATGATCTCTGATCTTTGTTAATCTGGATCTGCTCTGCATGTTCACAGGGAGAATTTCTTAAAGGAAGGGGGAAGGACTGCAAGGACTGAGAATTTGGCAAAGCTGATGGAGAGCAGGCGTTGAATCATGCTGAACTGTCCAAAAAGAGTGAGGAGCAGTCTCCCAATCCTGCTGCCTGAGAAGGGTTGTCAAAGCAAAGGTGATCATGGCATGGTCTTACCTGGCTGTTAGATTTCTAGCTGCAGTGTGTTGCACTAGGAAATCCAGTTGAATGCAATCTGGGAGTTCCCCATGGCCCTTTCATCACAAAATGTGTCTTCCAATTGAGATCTGGCTGTGTTGCAAAAAAAGAGACACATTCAAACATGTTATTGAAGGAAAGAACAGGAAAGGGGAGTCTTGACTTGGTGAACCTTCCTTAAGAGCAGTCAGAGTGGAACTGAGGACCTCAAGCTCTCAGACTTGGTGGAGAAAGGAGAGATTCAGGCATTCCATGAGAAGAGCTTTTGGGAGGACAGAAGAGGATTTGAGTAAATATTGACAGGTTTGACTTTTTTGTGGTGCATTTTAGCAACATCTGTCAAGCTTCCTTTAAAAATACCCAGCCAGCTGTGGCTTAACTGTAGATATTTTCCATACTTACTTCCCAGCATAAGGAATTGGCATTTTAATTTCACAAACAAATCTACCAGCTTATTAGATTGTCGTGGTTTAACCCCAGCCAGCAACCAAGCACCATGCAGCTGCTCACTCATTTCCCCACCCGCACCCTGTGGGATGGGGGAGAAAATCAGGAAAAGAAGTAAAACTTAGAGGGTGATTAATATGCATTTCTGCCGTCCAGTCAAATGTAGAAACAAACATCCAGACATATAGTAAATTTTTCCAATGAAAGTAAAAGAAGTTTTACAATACTCCTACTAGTTCTGATAATGCTGAAGTTAGTATTGGAATGTTTTTAAATATCCAATTACAATATATAAGACATCTCTGCATTCTTAGCAGATAGGCAGAGTGTCTGTGCATTAGGTATGTTGAACCTGTTGAGTCTCCCCCCATCTTTCCTGAGCTGCAGCGAGAACTGAGAACACTTTGCGTGTCCTCAAGAAGCGTTCAGGAGAGGAGCAGTTGGAAAGAAAAGAGACACTTCGGAGGAGAGAGATAAGATCTGCTTATCTGCTTTTATGTGCATGCGTGCGCACACACGCGGGCCTTCATTTCCTTTAGGGTTATGTATGTGTATGTGCGCATGCACACGACAAATCAAGATTTTACATGGAAATGTGTGAAAAAATGTTGCCTTTCTAATCTTGCTCTGAGCTAGACCATATGACTATGTTAGAGAGTTTGAAAGAACCTCTGGTGCAAATGTCTGAAATCTGATTTAGCTTTCTAGGCTTCTTGGCTGACAGCAGACTGTATTTTGGGAATGTACAAGCATTTAGTAAGAAAGACATACTAAATGGGATAAGTTCTGGATACCACTGCAGCTGAATCCCTGAAGTATGCTTCCAAGAGCTGGGGTTTATAAAACCAAAGCGCGATGGCTATAGCGCGCAAAGGCTGTAGAAGTTACGTCGGTAGGGAGGGAAATTCAGCGGGCAGTGCACGGGATAGTACTTCCAGAAAATACCGTGCTGTAGTGCGTAAGAATTTGCTATCAGGTATCAATCACAACGCAGCAGAATATGCCCTGTGGCCACTAGTATCTGGTTTGAAGACTAGTTAGTAGCATATTTGGCCACAAAAGGCAGTGACTGTCCCTGGGGTCAGTTACGGGGAGGGCAAACACGCCGTACTGGCTTCGGCTCTAATTCCAGGAGCGCTCCTGGAGCGAACTGCTGAGGACTGGGTTTCTGCAAGT
The DNA here is from genome assembly GCA_026930925.1 of Chelictinia riocourii. Classification (NCBI taxonomy): domain Eukaryota; kingdom Metazoa; phylum Chordata; class Aves; order Accipitriformes; family Accipitridae; genus Chelictinia; species Chelictinia riocourii. The sequence continues at coordinate 14,574,599 of JANZLP010000018.1, forward strand.
TCACAGAAGTACGTGTCTGACACGTAACTACTCAGTTTGCAGCTTGGGGATGACTTCCCCGCTCCGTTAGAAGGTCTATGCACCGGTCTGGTGAATAAGTGAGAGGTGATGTTAACATTTAGAGAATGGCTTAAGGAAGTAAAACTCAAGAAACAGTCAATTACGGGGGAAGGGAGGATAACAAAACCTCTCAAAATTCATGCTAAACTCACAGTGGGACCAATGCATTCAGTCTGTTCAAGAACTGGTTGGAAAACTAATTTACTAATAAAACTTTTTTTGCATTGGTGTCATTGGTTGAGTGAAATTCAAGAGAGCTTGGACACCGGCCTTCCGAGTGCCAGGCTCCTGTCCTCCCCAGCAAAGGGGGCAAGCGCAGAGAGCTTCCTACAAGTCTCACAGTAAGGTAAAACAAAACTGAAGGGAATGGGATTTTGGCTTCATGTCCGTTAGGAAGATTATGCAACCTGGAAATGGGAAAAACCATTTCAAGCTCAGCCTGGACTTGGGCTTTTTAATGTATTGCTGTGTGGTCACTTTCTGCTTGCCAGCAGTTACCCTGTGTGGTATATATATTATTGCAAGGTCATTATGTCACTTGTCATGGTGATGTGTCTGATTTCTTACATTTTCATTAGCCGTATAAATGTTTTATTTCTACTGCAAAAGCTAATACTAAAAACTAGTGGTTAAGATAATTCACCTTCTTGGGCTTTATCATGTACAAAAAAGATTTAGATCCTAATGCACGTTGTGATCTCTTAGGTGCTAATAATAACAAAATATGCCACTTGTGATAGTCATGTTCTCACCTCATAATTAAATGAAGTAAATCACTGAAGATTTGAAAAACTGGTTTGGTACTTTATGCAAATTGAATATTGGTTTGAATACTAATTAAGTTGACAAAGCAGCTATAGGAGGCAATTTTGCATTTCTTTCAAGGAAGGATCAAGACACTTGATACTGTTTTCTTTGGTGAGGAATGATGCATGGAAAAAATCCCTAGTACAGTGATCCCTGATATCGGTGTTGAGAAATGCATATCTACATTCTTCGTTAATGTGAATGCAGATATGGTGCTACTCGAGCAGGATTTTACAAGTATTTGGAAACCGCTTAATATAAGTTATGTCTTTTTCTTGCATTTTCACAATTTAAAATGACAGATTTCAGTTCTCAGAGCCTCCACAAAACATTGCCTGGGAAAGGGTGGGGTTGGGAGAACACTTACAGTCAGTGCAGTGAGGGGGAAAAAAGACAAAGCTGGAGAAAATTGCAGTTGACTGGAATCAAACTACACTAGTTGCTTACAATTGATTGTGTGTTGTTCAACCACAAAGATAAATTAGAACATAGAATACTGCAATAGAAAAGTGGTTTAGATGTCATAGAGACAGTATGACTATTTTTATCTCTCAGTTGTAAACCATAGCTTACAGTGGCTGAAATGACATTGAACTGTTTTTCTCTTTGATGATTTACAGCCTGTGTAGCGCATTTGTAGAAGCAGATGTCACGTTTTATGTATTTGGAAGTGTCAGCACTGATGACTTATGTCTGAAGATTCTGTGCATGAATCAATAGAATGTAGTGATTTCCATTTCTTAAAAGAGTTTTTTCCGACATAATAAAAAACACATAGTGAATGTTGGTCATTATAATGCTACTCTTGAACTCTCTTTTTTTTTTTGCCCTGTATTTTACACTACCAGGAGATCATTATTTTGCAAAATCCACTTCCCTTCTCGCCCCATATGCACAAATAGCTATGGGTAAACTGTCTTCTCTTTTACTTAACCTGTTTAATTTGGAAGGTGTACAACACACTTCATTTTCTTTTCAGAAACGAATGATCAGAAAACTTGGATGAATTGATAAAAGAAAATGCATCAAGGTTATCTTACTAAGAAGTATACTAAGCAAATCTAGGCAGATCTCATCCCCCCAACCTTCCCCCATATTTCACTATATACTGTCTGAAAAAAAAAAAAGGACTTTTTTACATTTTGCTAATTCCACATGTTCCACCTAGAAAAACCTAAGCTGGAGGGTAACAGGGCCTGAGGTTCAAAAAGATGTTTGAGTTTCTGGAGCAGGATTCCTTTTCTTTATTTTGCACCTCAAGTACTTCCACCAGAGCAGTGTCTTCACGCGAGTGGAAGTTTCTTACTTCACCCAGGGCAGTCTGTCCCAGCATCTGTGGCAAGAAGGCGTGTACGGCAGCAGACCAGCGTGGCTGAATGGGAGCGCCTGGCTGAGCCCACCCCACCAAGGCAGGCGGGCAGAGGGGGAATAAGAGGGGCTGCCCCGCGGCAGTGGAGAACCGCTGCCCTGGTGGGCAGGGATGGAATCGGCATGGACAAATACCGGCTGAATGGGGACGGTGGTGTGGGATGTGCAGGGGAGCAAGGGCTTCAACAGCTGCTTGGGCAGCAAAAAGATGATCGGGGAAAAATGTTGGCCCGCTGCTAATTGGTGAGGGGAATCTAGTGACAAAGGATATAGCAAAGCCTCAAAATATTCCTTGTCTCGGCCTTTACTAGCAAGGTCTGCTCTCAGGCCTCCCATGTCATCGTGCTTAGTCACAGAGCTTGGGAGTGAGAGAAGTTCATGGTAGGTGAAGGCAAAGTTGGGGACCACTTCAGTAAAATGGACGTACACAAATGTATGGGAATTAATGGGATGCCCCTGAGGGTGCTGGGTCTGGCCTCTATGCTATGTCTCACTAAGATCCAAATGTGCCAAAATTAAAACATGTAAAATATTCACAAGCAACCATAAATACATGAGAGAAAGCAGAAGTCGAGAAAGCAGAAGTCAAGGAAGCCTGAGAATTCAAGGATCAGTCACAAACTATTCTCACCTATGCCTTCTGCAGAGCTCCCTCTTCCCTTTCAGAGCCACTTTAGGCTTTTTGACCCTGGTGATTTGACTCTGTCTTGGCCCTCAGGAACACTACTTATGAGTCAAGCTTCCATGACTGTCCCAGCTTCCTAGAGGCCTTTCTGGATGGGCTTACCAAAACCCATCTGGATCGGTTCCAGCTTGCTTTAACAGAGCACGAGTGGGCAGACATTCAAACAGTAGCAATGGGTTGGGGAAAGGCAGCCTACTGTATTGTTAGGGTTGCAGTAACTGATTGTAAAATAATGATCACTTTCAGATAAAGTTTACTTCTTCTGACATAGATGAGTCTTTTGGGCTTGGGACACACCTTAAAGTAATATTAAGAACATGGGCATTGGTTTTAGGTATGAAAAGTGTTGCTGTGATGTAGGCATCATAATATCAAGGCATTAACAGCCATGGAAGTTCTAGTTTCACACTATTAGTAGTGTTCATAAAGTCAAGTACCAGGAATACCAAAACCCATAGGACAGAGTTTCTAATTTGGGTCAACTAATTCTTATCACATAGCAGAGATATGGAAAATATTCCCCAGCAAGGTGCCACTGCACAATTTTACACCCTGGAGAGTTGTACTCAGTTCTACAGGATCCATATATGGGTAATTCATGAATCTTCTCTAACTAGCCACCCACATGTCCATTACTGAGCTTATGAGTCAATACTACTAATTCACAGTGACATCAGTTGGTGGCCAGGGATTGTCCCTCACAGTGTGCCACTGTTTAACTCATGTTTATGACACTAATTACACTGGAAAATGCTAAATAATTCAAGCTTTCCTGGACTCACACACAGACATCAGTAAGGTTTATTCATGCTCGTTAAGCACTGACCCACACTGGAAACTGTGCAGTGCACACTGTCCCAGTTTTCAACACAGAAAATGGCAATTCCTGATATAGCTGAGGCTGACAGATAAGTTGGTTTTTTTGGACTTGTCTTTTTTCCTGATGAGAAATCTTTCCAGGTGGAATCTGAAAACTCTGCACTGTTATTAGAGGTGCCCAAACATGATCATGGATGTAGCACACAGTGTGCCTTATGCATGACATATCTCCTCATTGCCATGCTGGTGGTCTCGAAGCAGCAGACTTAGGGCAGATGTAAAGAGGGAAAAGTAGTTTTGTCGTTTCCTGTGCATAGGCCACCAGTGGCGGGTGAGGACAAGGACAGGTTTTGGGGAATGGCTCCTTCCAGGACGGAGGTAGA
>JANZLP010000018.1:15184338-15195635 GCA_026930925.1 Chelictinia riocourii
TCTCCCTTCACACCCCTTATCCTCAGTTGCTCTGATTGTTCCTTGCACCATGGAATTAAATTAGTCAGTTTTACGCCTTTACTATTTGCAAGTGACACTTTAATGTTCAGTCTGCTAAAAACCTACTGCGCAAGGTATGCTTCTGGCAGGTTTTGATATTAATGCTTTGTAAAATCTTAAGTGTGTGAGGCTGCCTACCAGATGTCAGAAAATAGTGTTTTTTTTCATCCATTATGATGGGCTTTGTTGCTTTAAATAAAAGAAAAAAGTGTGTGGGGTGGGGGTATGTTTGTGTAAAAAGAACATCAAATGCAACCAAACTACACTGAAGTTAAAGAGAAACTCTTTGTGTTTGGAAAGCAATGCATTAGTGAGGAAAACAAAGCATTCCTGAAAGTGGTTTAGACCAGTGTTAGGTTTTGGTATTCAGTGGTCTTCTCTAGAAATCAGTTTTTCAGTTGTAAGGCCACATTGACAGCATGTGTAGTTAGTAGAAGCAATTCTACTGGATTTGATGTTTCTGGACAGTTTTCCTTCTGACACTGAAGGTCACACTCTTGCTGTTCATTTCTGTACCTGGAGCAAGGTGTATGAGGCAGCAGGATTCAGAAGTAAAAGCCCAACTTGAAACACTATGTCTGAAAGTTCAGTAGTAGTGCTTATTGATTTATATTAATGCGGCCTATTACTTTGTCTTGTCTTGCACGCTATTAGGTAGGTTCTGATCTGCTTACACAAACCTCAGTCCTGTGGAACTTATTTCTGCAGTGTTGACTCAAATTATGGAAATGTCCTCTCAGTTTCAACTAATAACTTTTTTCACTTGACTATGCATAGGTTTTGCACCTAATTTAAGATGGAGAATGGCAAGTAGTTGGAGAGGGGAGAAGAAAAAGACAATATTCTGCTCCTTCTTCCCTAGAAATCAGTGGCAAAGACTAACAGTTTTGTGTTAAACAGCTTTCCCCGTGAGCATATCTCAAAATGATTTACAAAAGAGATAGGCTAGCATTAATTGCCCTTTTGTGGATGGGGAGGACTGAGCCTCAGGAATGAAATTGGTTTTGTTCACTAGTGAAGTGTACACACTTCTAGGAAATAAATACAACCCAGAACTCAGTGTGGAACATAGATATGGCAAAAATGTCCCTTGAGAGCAGGTATTGCTTTTAAGCTACAATGTCAGTGAGCATTCAGGTGCGACTAAACATGATTCATTAAGTCTGTTTCTTTGAAAATTCTGTTAAGATGTAAGTTGTTAATGGGGCAGAAGCCAGCCAACTTCTAAATAGCGGAACACTGTGTCTTACGATGTTTCTATTAATTTGCTGCATTAATGGTACAGCTTAATGGGACAGTAGAACAAAATGCAAACATCAGTCTTTAGTAGCCTTAGCCTATTAGACAACTTTTGAATCTAGGGCTATTCAGAGAACAAAGTTCTGTTGTCCATTTCATGCTGGTTTTAAATTAGAACAAGAACACTCTTATGTACCTCCAAGGATGTTGTGTCTCCAAAAGAGGATAAGGCTTGCTGGCTTATTTTTCTCTGACTCATTATTTAAAGAACTGGTGAGGCTGGTAAAAGATACAAGCTTTGTGTCACAATTTCATTTGTAGGCTTGTAACTTATTTAGAAGAACATAGTTGTCCAATGAAGTTGGTCAAGACATAGCTTGGGTTTTTATCCTCATTATCCTAAATTCAGCAGATTTCAGGAAAGCACTTTGTTGTGTTTAAGGCTGCATTCAGGGTGCAGCTCTCAACTGTGGGCTTAAAATTATGTACAATGTGTATGTTTTATCTCCCCAATATCTACATCAGACCAAATTATGGTGACAAAGGAGGTTGGTGAGATAACAGGAATATCACAATTGAAGGTAATTTAGTCCTACAGGAAATCAATTCCGAAGTAGCTACTAGTGAGTGGTGAGAAAGGTGGGAAAGCAAGGACAAACTGTACATGCTCCCTGGCTTTATTCTGGGAAAATTCAAGTTTTGCTGGTGTGCAGAATAGATCTTACAGAGATAGTTAAAGCCTTTGCAAACTGGATGATCACAATTTTCTTGGCAGGCTGTCCTTTTAACTTGGGCATCAAGATATTCATAATAAACTTCTTTGTCATAGAGGGTTATATTTACAAAACAGTGCACCCAATTTTATTTATTTATTTATTTTTAAACCCTGGGAAAAGAAGTTGTACCTTCTAAAGTGGCCAAAGAAAAAAAACCATTATGGAGTTTGTCTGCTCACTGCACAAGACTATGTGGTTAGAAACATACAAAGAAAATTTAAGGAATGCTTTCTTTTGTCATCAGTTTATTCCTATTCACATGGGAGAATAAGAAACTCATGTATGTCATTACTTTTGCAATTTATCAGTGTGTACTTTTTTTAATTGCACACCAGGGGAGATGACTTTACTCTCAGGTGACTTGCCTGAGTGAAATAAGAAGCTTCTTGCAGGGTCAGGAGCTACATGCAAGTCCTTGGATTTCAGTGCTTTAGCTGCAAGACTATTATTCTTGTCGTATTTTCCTCCTTTCAGAGAAAACATCCACCTAGGCCAGAATCATGCTGTTGTTGAAATCAGCAGGTATTTTGTGGCTTGTTTCAGTGTGTAGAAAATTCAGTTTCTGGTGTCCATGGAGCAGTGAACTGTGTCCTCTGTCCAAGGTTGTTTGCAGTCACTGTAACAGTTGTGAACCTTTCGTTATTGAGCCAGATTAACTCGTAAAACCTCAGTGTATAGCTTTTCCCTTTCTCAGTTTCTTGTTGTCACGTGTTTGACATTGAGTTTGTAGTGTGTGGAAAGTTTATCCTTTCTATCTATAATCAATTAACTACATTTTGTAGCAGCTGTTGAAGTGGTACCAAAAATGTGAGTTGCTGGGGAGATGGAGAGACCTCTGTGTAATGCATTGGGTGCATGTTGGTGATGAGTGAAAAGGTCAGGTGATTAATTTGGAGTAAACCTGTGCTCTGTAATAGAGCCAAAGCTCTTGCATCTGCAAATGTGACAGGGAACTCTGGATATCCCATGACTATCTGTTGAAATGGAAATTTGATATCCTATGAGAACAGAACTAGTGGATGCCATTTCTCATTCTTTTAGGTAGGCTAGCAAGAGATTAGAGGTATCCTTCTAAACCATTACCCAAACCTAGCAGTTTGGTCAGTTCCCTCCTTTCTGAAGAGCAGCTATCAAACATTTGCTTTTACCAGGCCTGAGGACTAGAACATCATGTAAGTCCTGGTTTCATCCCCTCTCCACTGCCTTATTTTGCCAGGGAGTATGCACTTAAATACATACAGCCAGACAGAAATACTGGTCCTTCATGGTAGGGGAATACCTATCCTTTGAAACTAGGTTCCTGACTTTCGTGCTGTGGGTCTCCTGAGGTCAGAACACGATGTCCCATATTTATGAGGGACTGCCAAGAAATACCATCAGTGAAGCAGGCAGTGAAATTCCTGGGCACGCTCAGGGCTGGGTAATGCCAGTGATGGAGGAAAGCAGCCAGTTCCTGGTGGGAGGGAGATAGGGAGTCGGCAGTTGTTGATTTTTGCAGGGGAAGAGAGAGGCAGAGTTAAAACAAAGACACATATACAATATGTGCTAACCAGTTTCCACTTCACAATCCGTATAGCAAGTTGGCATTGTTGACTTCAGCTTCAAAATATTGGATGTTGTGTGTTTGTAGGTCTGTGCAACAAAGATACCTGTATCTTCCTCTGATGTCCTCCATTTTATGCTGAACTCTATACCCTTGAGAGAACAAATGCTGCAACAGCAGGTTTGTAGTGTCATTCAGACAGGTTTTGGTTGTGCATGCAAAGTCCAGGGCCTTTTTCTTTATTAGGTTACAGCTGGCATTAGTTTTTCACTAGCCAAATTAGGGCATTTGACAGCAGGTAGCACAAGACAGAAACTTCATAGCTAATACTTTGACTGTGTACCAATTATCGCAATAAACTAGAAGAAATATCTAAGCTTAAAAGCTCTACCTGAGCTCATGTATCCTTTTTCACTAATGAAGCATCAGAACAGTCTGCACTGATCTTCCACCAAGTCAGAGGCAAGTCAACCCTCCTAGCTGTTACCTGGAGAAGTCCTGTGTTTTCCCAGCATGCTGTAGCCTTGTTAATCCTTGTTAAATTGGAATTGGTAATGGTGTGGATAGGAGAGGTCGTTGACACAGGACCAGAACTGCTGTAATTTTATATACAAAAATGAATATTTGACAGTGGAAGCAGCAACCCCTCAGCAGTCCTCGGACCTCCCTGACCCCATCTCTAAACATAGAGGTTCAGCCACCTGCCCCTGATCCACAACTTCTCATTTCAAATGCCTTCTGCCTGGCACCATTCATCTTCTCCCAGCATCCTGCATATTTGCAGTTATTGTCACAGCAAATTGATGTCACACAATGATGTGAGAAGTTCTGCATTGGATAAATTCTTGTGTGAACCCATTTGACAAAAATGTTCTCTCCTTAATTTTCCTTGAAGCCACAGCAGAATTTCTAGCAATGCAGAGTTCAGCATGGGAGTGACTTAAGAGCTAGAGGGGCTCAGTGTAGAATTGAAGTGGTGATTTCTGTGCAGTGGGAGCAGCAGAGTAAGGTGGGCTATCTGTGAATGTTCTCTGGAGCAGTGGGTATACACAAGTGAATTGGAGTGTAAATAAGTGGTGGGACATAACCCATTTGCTTGTTTGTTTTTATTATAGCTAGAAAAGCTGCATTATCTTTTTATGTGAGTCTCATATTTGTTCTCAGTTCAGCTTCCTGACAGGAAAACAAACCATGGCTGGATTGTGTTTTGCTTGGGGCCGTGTAGTTCTGAACAATGACATACATGGAAGGGTGATAAAAACTTATAAAATCAGCCAAGAGATTTTTTTTTTTTAAAAATAGATGGTCACTTATTAAGTTTGTTCAAACAAACAGACAAAAAAGTTTGAGTGAAATGTCTCTGCTTTCATTTAGCAGACGAAATAAAGCAAGATTTGATACAGACACACCAAAAGCTAGGAAGAAAAGAAGCCTGGCCAGTCTTCAGCAAAAAAAATAACAAAATTCTGAGAACATGAAGCAATGTCTCTGTTATCACTTCTCAATGATTAAAAACTTAAATACTTTTGTTGACTTATTTCAAGAGTTGATGACAGTTTACCTAAGTTACTCCACGGCATGAAGGACACCTGATACTCTCCCTCTCATCAGAGGAACTGGATAAATAGCTAGAGGAGGAGAACTGCAAGCAGAGCACAAAACCAAAAAAATTCCTTTGGCTCTCTTCCCTTCAACATATCCCAAAACAACTTTTCTTGCTGTTGGTTTATCTTCCAGATCACTTCATTCTTGGAAGATAAAACGCTTCTTCATCTCTGGAAGACCTCAAACACAACCACAATCCGCCCCGCAGGCGCAGGGGAACAGAAGAGCAAAGCACCCTTTGAGCTGCGATGACTACCACGTGCGCACAGACACCAGCCAAGGCTTGCGGAGAAGCGAGCTCCTGACCTCATGTCCAGTCTCATTGGGAAGAGACCAGAAGCAGAGTTTCTCCCCCCCACACCAGTTACCAGACAGGCAGTCGATGACGAATTCATCCCAGGACACCTTCTACTGGGAGTTACTCATCACTCCCATCTCTCCAAAATCCTGCCATAAATGCAGCATGATCATTTACATAAAGATGCTTAAAAAGAGTAAGACTTTGAACTACTTTCAATTAAAAACAGAGAAAAGCACAGATTATATGAACATATTTCCATCCTCAAGGCAGGATTATTCAAAACCAGGAACTGCCAAAGGAAAGAGGATGGCATGATAGTGCACTGTTCCAAACAATTCTGCTCTTCTCCATCAGATAAACTACGTTAAAAAAAGAAAACCTGTGTTGCGTTGGCATGACACCAATAAAACAGCACTACTCCACGCAGTTAGGCACAAAAATAAGGTACTATAGCTTAGCTGCAAAGGACAACTCATTCACAGAGTTATTCCTCATATCCTGCCAGTGTTCTCAATGTTGTAGTTATTTCTTTTGGTTACAGGCAAGGTTCCCAATTCCTAGAAATCAGGATTCTGACAAGTATCTACATCCTGCCAGCGTACAGGAATTAAGGTTAAAAGAATGGAGGAGGAAAAAATGAACAATTACAAATGTACACATTGTGTTTGCTGCCCAGTCAAGATATCATCTGGAAGACAGACATTTCACAATACATTTCAAGAGTCAAGTTTCTGGATTTGTTTTACTGGGGCTTTGGGTTGTTTTGGTTGGGGTTTGGTTGTTGTGTTTGGTGGGTTTTTTTTAAACTAGTTTAACTGCAGCTAGCTTCCAGGCCTGTGCCATTTAACCACATCTCTTATTTTAAAATTAATTAGTAGTTAATTGCTGCTGCTTTGCAGAAAACAATCCCTTTTCTAAAGTTTTCGGTTTCTTCCTCCTTTGTGGGAGGGGAGAGGAAGAGACAGAGGGAGCAGGGGAAGGGAGAACTCCAGCATTAGGAACTCGGCAGTTTAAGCACCCCATGCTGGAAAAAGTTGGCATGACAGCAGGTTAAGTACTTCTGAAAGCTATAGTTCTAGTCCCAGCTGAAGGTAAAACCCCCAGCAGGTTTTAATAATGAAATGGCAGCAGCTCGGGTCCGAGCAGAGCTGAGCACGCCAGCAGTAAAACCACATTCCTTTCTCCTGGTGCACAGGCCGGAGAAGTCACCCAACCTGCCACCACATTCTTACCCAGCTTCCCGAAAATAACAAGAGTGTTTACAAGATTACACTTCACTTCTTTCTAAAAGGGGGCAGAGCTGCCTAGTAGCATTTCTTTTACTGCTACAGTAAAATTCTCTTACTCAACACAATTAAAACAAACATTTAGGAGGAAGTAGCAGTGAAAGCAAAAGATGAAGGAATTTACAAAAGTTAGTGAGATTTTCTCTGTTCATCAAGACCAAAATTTACAAAACTATAACCAAATCAAGCTACTTCTGCACACTGATACTGCATCTACAACTCTTTATTGACTGAAGCTGTTAGGTAACCCATCCCTCACCGCTACTAAAATGCCTAGAGGTTTCCAGCTCGCTCAGAGAAGTCCCAGTTTATATGCCACAGAGCTTAATTAAGCAGGAGGTCTTGGCCCCATACAGTCCCCCGGGACTAAGTGGTTGTCAATTCAGCCTGATCCAGCTGAAGTCAGCTGGCCGCCGAATCGGCTGCATCTCCGTCAGGTCTTGCGACACGAGCACGCAGCTGCCTCGCGCAGCCCCCGCGGCAGATGCCCCGTTTCGGTTTCATGCAGCGTCACCCACGAGTATGACGTGACTACAGAGAATAGCAGCGAGTCCCACAGCCTCTGATGTGGCCTCTGGATCTGCTGCAGCACCCCTACAGGGATGCTGACACAAGGAGAAAACCCCTGCCCCCCCTTTCTCTGCTCTCCCCACAGCAGGCTGGAAGCTGCAGGACCCCCCATGAGGCTCTGCAGCCCCTTGAGCCAAGGCACACGTTTGCCAAGGATGCCAATCAGCAAAGCCATGATGGGCAATTTTACCAATTAGCCTGATTGCATTGGACGGGGCAGTTCCGGCTTTATGAGCTCAACAGCGCTACAGCCTTCGCCCTCAGGCTGCCCCGGGAGGGTGCAAGGACTGAAATCACTGCAAACTCAAGAGTAGCCCGTGAGCCCAGATTTTATCCACACAGAAAGGAAGCCTCTGCTGGAGAGCAACAGGCGTGATTGCTCAGTGTATGATTAGTAGAACAGGCAAGTGATTCAGGCTTTCAGTCTGGCAAAACAGAAGTGTTTTAAAAACAAGGGGATGCTAAGTCAGATGGCCACGTTGCTCTGGCTGTGAATCGCTGTAACAAGCTCCCGAGAAGAGTCAGTGGGCTGGGTTTGATCTCAGGAGACTCATCCCACCGTGAACTGGGTGCCTCCAGCTGAAGAGTGGTCAAAGGCTGACACAGGCCAAGGCTCCTGCCCCACAGAGACAAGCCCAGAGCCCCTGGGTACACCCAACAAGCCAGGGGAGCAACGCCACAACACCACCGATTCACTCCTCCTGACGCAGGGCTCTTCTTCCAAAGGAAGGCAGCAGCGCTGCCAGGCGCTTCACCCCAAGTGTAAAGGCATATCATCACCCTGCCTCACCAACTTCTTCCCAAAGGTATTCCTCATTTTCCCTCAGAAGACGAACAAAGCTCAGCATGCCTTTGAGTTCAGCACAAGTCCTCTCTTTCACCCATACTCTGCACCTAAATACACTCCTGGGCTAAAACAACTCCTCAGCTGTCACTCACAGTAACAGTCCTAAGAGATGCCTTATTAAGACACAGACAAGTCACTGTATCTGGAAGCACTGACCTCTTCCAGGCACGTTGAAAGACTAAGTGTTTGTCAAGCACTTCTCACTTGCAGCTTCAGGAGCAATGGACAAAATCAGCACGGGTAAAACTGCAGTTCCACAGACTTCTATAGAGATCAGCCAATTTGCACCAGATACACTGTGAGACTTGGGTGTCTGGAGGTTCTCAGATGTCAAAGAGCTTAAGACATCCCAAGAGCAGTCTTTATTTTTAAACTCTTCCCTGAGACATAGCCACGTCTCCTTTCCTGAGCGCCGCATTATAGGGCAAATCTTCCCTCCCCTTCACATACCATCTGCGATAGTCCTTCGTGAGTGTTCCAATTTATCCTCCTTTTAATGGTGTGAAACTGGGTTTTGCTAGGGCTGGGTACCTGATCTCTTCTGCCCAGTGCTCAAAGAAGGAAAAAGCCTCTGATGCAGATACGTAAGAAAGGAAGAAAGCAGCAGCTTCTCATCTGGTTATTTCGTGATCAAAATTCCTTGAAATGAACTTTGATCCAGTGGGTATTCTGAAGAAATATAGCTAACAAATAAACAAACCCAGTGGAAAAATAACAACCTTAAAGCTTTTATTCCCTCCTCACTTTCCTTAGGCATCGTATGGCCTGATTCAGAAGAAACTTCTCCAGACTTTGGACCAGGCCCCTCCGTTGAACCTTCTCAGCAAGAGGGACTGACGTCTTGCATGCGTGGCTTGTACAGCACGGAGCACCTGGTGCTTAACAAGTGTTAAGTAATAATAATAACTGTCCACTAGACACATAAATGTTTTAAGTATCCCACATAAGTGGATAACTTGATTTCTAAATAAACTGCATTTCAGGAATATTTCATAAACATCCAAGGGCACTTCACTGCCCTATTTGCTGAATGGTTTTCCTGATCTTTCTAATGAGCAGGTGGGGCAAACGGTGATTGTGCTGCCTTTGTGACAGAAGAGTACTTTCTGTGCCAAGTAGTTTCGAGCCAGCACAAGTTCAGTATGTCCATGTGTCAGAAGTTTCCATTAGCGGGGATAATGATTGACTCATTAAACTGGGTTTTTCTTTTTTGTTGGCCTTTAGAGCTGAATTTGGTCTAATTACAGTCCATCTTAAAGTCTTGTTTTCCTTGTCTCCTCTTCTAGTTGGTCAAGTAAAATTTGATCCACCCTTGAGGAAAGAGACAGAGCCACATCATGAATTCGTGAGTAACAAGCAGTGTGGGCTTTGCTTTGCACATTATTCCCTGCAAATACCTGTGAAAGAGGAGAAATCCAAAATGTGTAGCATGCTTCTTAGCACTACTGAACTTGGTAGCGACTTTTCTGACAAGTCATAACATATTGGTCCTAAATTTTTTGGTGCCATTACACTATATGCAGCAAGACCCCTATTTGTGGGCTCTGCCAGGTGTGATGCATGTGCTAAGCAACAGCCCTTTGTCTTGTGGGCTTCCTCTATCCTTTATACCTCATTGCCAAATATATCATTCCCTTTATTTATTGAGCTATTTTTTAATTGTGGAATTATTGTGTGTACTCAAATGTTTCCCCTGTGCTTGTATTGACGATGATTGGTAATGGAAATAATAAAATTGAGAGCCTGGGAAAGAGGTTTGATGCATTTTTAAAAAAACTGGATTTTTGTGGGGTTGTTATTTTCCCACACAATCTTTGTGGCCCTGCATCACACCTGAGTCAGGCTGAGCCTGGCAGTTGACATATTCTGTAAAGGTCTATTGCCAATGTTTTTTTCCTATGGATCCATCAGTACAAGGGGTATGAGAACTCGAGCAGTGAGGGAAAAGGTGTCTGCACTGTCTCACACACAACTGCAGTAGCTTCCTCTCTTCTACGGAGACCGTTGCTTTCCACATTTGTGCGCTTGGGCAGTTTCTTCACATCCCTCGATAAAAAAGACACTCCTTTGCTTCCTTACCGCAGGCTTCTGTGTTCGCTTTGTTTTTCTAAGGCAGGTGTTAAGGTGAAAAAGTTGGCTTAGTACGTAGGTGGGAGGGCCATTGGCTTTGGTCTGAGTTGGTTTTCGGAAGGGTGTGTACCTCGGAATGTACTTCCTCTTGTATAATCTACAAACCACGTGTGAGTGGGATTTCTGGTGTCGATTTCCCTGTATCGCTCTGTACTTGTACCAAAATCTCCTTCCTGGTGCCTTGTCCTCCGGTAGGGGGTCAGCTGGCTCTGGGTGTGAGGTTATATATAATCTTGCTCTTTCTCAGCAGCTGGCGGACAGGTACTCCGCAGGTTCTGGTGGCTGTTTGAGACAGAGGAGAATAGTTTACCAAATCATATGCAGGACTTAGGCAGTTATTCCAGATACGTTATTTAGACCTTGACATAACAGCATAACGACATCGTTTAGAAGCCCTAGTTGTACAAGTGCTTATAAATATGGTAATGAAGTCAATATTTCTACCATAAACTCATTAGTTAAAATGGTTTTTGAACTGATTCCAAGTTATCCTGGCTTTGCTTCCCTGTTGCATTGTCTGGATTATAAAGAAAATACAATGCTTTTGCTCCTTAAGAATTTTACTTATTTATACGCACACAGAATCATAATTGCAGAAGGATGTTAATGGAGAAGCTGAAGTTTTAAAAATACTTTTTCCATTTCTGTCTTGGTTTATCAGTCACTGTACAGACCAGTTAGCAGACAGATTCATGGGGCAGAGAGGTGTTTTCATTGCACCTTAGGAACCTGAGCTGCTAAACTGGGGAGGGAGATCTTCTGCAGGGATGAAAGCACAACTCTTGGGAGCACTTATTCGGCAGGTGGTGTTGGAAAGGGGGAATGGAGCCTTTTCACACCTTGCGCGGTAGCCATCAGGACCTCTGCCCTTTGGCATCTCAGAAGCTCTTGCTGCCTGAGTTTGCATATTTGAAACCTGTCCCAAGAACCTGCCTCATCT
>JANZLP010000018.1:15320623-15332305 GCA_026930925.1 Chelictinia riocourii
AGTGATAACTGTTTACATCTATAAAAGTTGAAGAATGGCAATGTCAGATTGTGCAAAGATTAACATAAGAATCTGACATCTTTGGTGAAAATTTATAATTACATTTGACACTTTGGTAGAGATTGGAATGAGGGTGGAATTTTGTCAAGTAATTTTTTTTTTGTTGCTCATGTCATTACCAACTACTTAACGCTTTGATTAACAACAATTATTACTATGGATAAATGAGATTATTGGAGAGGGGAATATGTTGTCCTGTGATTTATAGCAGTATTGAAACATCTGTTTCAGAAGGGAGCTTCTTAAGTTTAGTCTTGTTTTGCGGAAGGTGTTCTAAGTAGCATCATATAGATATAGCTCTCAGGGAAAATTTTGTGAAAATAGCTTCTGTGTGTCTCCCCTGCCCTTTCTGAAGAAAATTAGAGCTCTGAGTATCAAAAAGTTGAAGAAATGTAAAATATTTATCCATGGCTTTGGAACTCTGGAGGTACCATCATCGCTTTCTTTTCCTGTTATTTTTACAAGTGTTTTGAAACCACTCTGCCAGTATTTGGTTTCTTACTAGACTCCTGACTGGGTTGGACCATAGATGTTGATGAGGAGGCGTTGCAGGGGCAGGAGTAAAGAGGCAATCCTTTATTTCCATGATTAGCTGTTTTGAAGAGAGAGCAAGCTCCAATAAATATTGAATCATCGGGCTTTCCTATAAATGAAGGCATGTCATTGATACAGATAAATAAAAATATATTAAAAAATTGAGACAGAGACTTTCCATGTTTGCTTTGAGGAGTGCATGCTGCATTTTACTTTGACATGGACCGATAATTTTCATACCCTAAAATGAGGTTATTTATTATACAGTTCCAAAATGTTCTAATTTGGCTGTTTCAAAAGTAGAAATGAAGTTTCTTTAGCATAAGGAATGAATTTAAACTCTCAGAACTGAGGAGGTGATTTTGAGAGATCCCAACTTCCTTTTTTTATAAAAGCACTAAAACATGAGCTTAAATGCTGATTTTAAAAGGAGTACTTTTTAATTTGACTTTATTTATATGTGTCCAGTATGTCAAAGTTATTCATTGATATTCTGATACAGAAAATCATGGTTATAGTGTATAAATTAGCACACAAGTTAACACCATTAAATACATGCTAGCTTTATTATCTATTTTTCTTATTCTCTCTGTTTTCAAGGACACAAATTAGATGGGCAGAGATTCAATTAAAGGGCAAAAAAGAGCAGGGAACATTTTTTCATAATTAATATTCTTGTAACAGAGCTCATTCCTGTCCAAAGGACTGTCTACATACAGGGCTGTAGGCATTATTAAGATCTTGTTGACCTCATAATTTGGAATTCAGGGGAGCTCCATGTGAAGTTGAAGGGCTGCAGGAGGACCTTAATTTCTAAGGTGTTACTCTACTCCAAATGCATTTACATGGTTCATTTGCAAAGTGCATACATTTTTGGTGTTTATTTCAGGGTAAAATAGCTAATGTCTTACATGATTGTTAGAGGTATCTGCAGTATCTGGGATGCTCTGCTCTGAAATACTCTCTTAGAAGCTGATAGAACATGGGAGGATATATGCTTTGTCCACATTTTTTTTTGTCCATATTTTTCAAATATGCACAGATCTAGTATATAATAGACTACTAGAATAATTCAGGTTGGAATGGACCACGAGAGGTTTGTTAGAGCAAATTCAAAGTTTACACCGTTGATTTATGTTCAGTCGTTTTGACTATTTCTAAGGATATTCTAATGTTTGACTCCTATTGTGAAAATTCTTTTGCCATGTGAAATTTCTTCACATTCTATATTCTATTTCTATAAAATTCATGTGAGTTTCAAAAAGTTTGTTTGAATTATATGGTTTCAAATACAATTTTTTAAGAGCATAAACTCATACAAATCTGTCTTTTCCCTGTACACTTCAACATTTCAAGAATAAGCAAATATAATTAAACCAGACGAACTAATTTGGGCACTAAAAAATAAGAGAGAGTTGCAATTGTGTGGATCAGAAGAGGTGGCCCTGGAAAAATTAAGAAATTGATACATGTGCGTAGCCACTTTATTTGTTGATTACTCCATAAGAATAATGCAAAAAGATTAGCTACTAGGAATTATTATCTCTCAGACTGCACTTTAATATTCACTGTGTTCAGTTTCACAGCAGCAGAAGCAAGAGACATTGCACATCTCAAGAAAAGCAGGACAGGGTACCCAGAGAGGCAGAGGTATTCTCAAATGATGCCTGGAACAGGCTTTAGCAGCACAGGCCCACTTCATCTTGGCTTACCCTTGAAAGATGAACATATTGCAAGACCTTTAAACTTGCAAATAAATGGTTTGATATTCAAGCATTAACAACTAGCTGGAGCACAATCAGCCTCAAGTCGCCTCAATTCTGGAGGGAAAAGCACTGTGCTTTTCCGGTACAAGGCAATACCAAGTACAGCTATTCGAGATAGGGCTTGTCAAGCACTGCATGCATGCAGCTGTACTGTTCTTCCTCACCCAAGCTAGTTCACTCAGGGCTGTTGAATTTGCCATGATTACATATCCCAAGACTTCTGTGGGACAACACTAGTGCTCAGTGTGGTGGGTGTATATAACCTGAAGAGATGCAGAATACTCAGCATCAGTTAGGCACTTGAGAGATCTTATATATTCAATGCATTTCCTGTACTCATGAAACATTCATCAATCAGATTTAATAGCTTTTGTGAAATATTTATGTGGCTGATAAGGCAAGAAAAGCATCAGGAAAGAAAGCGTGACCACTGGCTTGAAAACTAAAGCATGGAATCAGGCAAAAAATCAGGCAAGTGTCTAATCTTGGGTAAAATTGTTTTTTCTTGTAACCTGATTGATTAATTAAATTCAGTTTGTTAACTGTTAACAGAACTTGGTATCATGGGTTTTGTTACAGGTTGGAAGGGTATAGAGAGTGTATCAAAGCTGGTGTTTAACTATATGGCAATGAAATTTTATTTCCATGTCTTGGTGTCATATGCATTGCCACTTGACAAAAATCAGTGATGCTTTTGACCTTATGATTGCAGGAAAGAGGTAAGTTATCAAGAAATCAAATCTACCTTACAATATTCATGAGGCATATTTTAATCATAGAAGCTCAATATTTTGTTGTCCTATCTTATGAGTCTGTCCTGTTGGATGCATTTAAAAAGAAAAAAAAAAGACACGCCGTCAATGATGACAGTAGATGAGTATGGATGAAATGAGCAGCTTGGCTTCAGCACTAAGCAAGACTTGTTAAACATTGGAAATACAGATGTCCAATTCATATTTTGAATAATGAATATTATGACCTTTTTCTGTAGCCAGTGGTAAGAAGCTGGATCATCTTTCTTCATCTCCTCACTATTTTCCCAGAATTTGAAAGTGTGACAAAGTATTTCATTCCTTTACAGGATTAGGTAAGATTGGTAACTGTAATTCCTGTATAGAATTACATAGAAATACTCTAGACAGCCAAATATATTGATTTAAGATTATCTATGTGGTGGCAGGGAAGTTGTTTCCATTTCGGTTTATCCACTTCTTGCATTGGTCAGGTTGTCCAGCTGACTTTAGTTGTTTGTTCTTTTGGGTGAAAAACTATTCCTGCTGGTACAGGCCTGTGCAATATCTATCCCAGTGTAGCTCTTCTGTCAGATATTCCTCCTGTTTGTATTGCTTCTATGTGAAAATTAAGGAATTGGAGAAATAGCACCAGAAACTGTACATGAATGAAATTCTAAAGGCTGTTAAGGAAATAGATGCATTAGAAATAGGGGGTTTCTGTGCTCATTCTGTGTCACATCCCTTGGAGATGTCACTGTTATACATGGAAAAAAACATCACATGTCTATTACAAGTGTGTGATATACACCTGTGTGAGGGGAAGACATCCTCTGATGTGCTCCTGGTTACTGTCCCTATGTTTTTGCCACTTTCAGTAAGTTACAGTTCACTCGTGCTGGTGAGGGTTTATCAGCAACAGTTCTCGCATGTCTCCTTATCTGACCAGTAGCATGGCTGGATGATATACACACCCATTGCTGCTTTGCTGGTGATGAAGTGGCAGGTGTCGCCCTGCCTTCTTCCTCCGTACTTCTCTTCCTCAGCTTCCTTGCACTGTGGTATGATTCAAGAAAAATGGAAGTGCAACTTTCTACTCCTTTTGGAGTAGTAAACTTTGTTTAAAAAGCAAACAAAATATAATTCTCAGAGTGGCCCAAGATCTGTATTTAAGTGTGGCAGCACATTTAATTTTGTTTTCCAGAGATTTTTAACCACCTACATGGGGATAAGAATTTTTTGAAGCACCTGTCTTTTGTTGATTTAAATGTAATTAGGTACCAAGGAGCTTTGTGGATTTAAGCCATTCCCAAAAGGTGTGTGGCAATGTCTGATATCCTTTTTGTTGAGGAACAACAGAGTGAAGCACTTTGAGTGTAGTAAGTCATAATGTACTAATTGCTGGATTAAGACTAAGGAAATAAAGAGCTTTTTAGCAGGCCTCCATGTTTTGGGGATCTGGAGAACAGAGGGTTTTACTTGAGGCCCATGTTATGCTGTGCAGGAATTCCCAATTCAGGGTCAAAAATACTGAAAGTGCCCTTTTACCATATACAGCCAACAATTAGCTTGCTGTCAGTAGGAAAAACAATCATTAAGTGGTGAGTGAAAGTAGTGTCAGAAACGGACCTTGACGGAGCGGTAACATACAGTTAGACCAAGTGACATTCTTCACACCTGCTGTGGTGCATAACAGTAGCTGGCTGACTTAACCCATGGCACTACAAGCAAAGTATTGTGCTGTGACAGCCTGGACAGTGATTGAATTACACACCGATTAGGTCTTCGGCTTCTCTCTGTCAGTGTGGACAATGGAGAATCAGAGAAGTGGACATGAGAGCATTAGCAGGCCTTGTGCTCTTGAACGGAGGAGGATTAGTTTGTAAATGGTAAATTGTGTTTGGGCCAACAGTTGTAAAACTGAGCTCTTGCCCTTCTGCTGCCTGAAAGGTACAGGCTTTGCAGAAAAACCCTTCTCCCCTTATTTCTACTGACTGCTGTGATCAGGGGAGGGGTGGACATATGGAATCTGCTCCTCCTTTTCTCTGCCAAAGAAGGAACTGGTACATATGTACAAATTTTGCCCCTCACTATCTCTTACTATCTTTTCTTAGAAAGGGCATGGGATTAAATTAATCAGTCTTCTGCCATTTCCACAGGGATGCGGATTTGTCTCTGAGGTGCTGCTGGCTGGTTCGCTGCCGTTTAGATGGTGTCTCTTAGGACTCGATTTAACCTGAAGCATACACTTTCTCAGGAGGTCTGCAACAGGGCTGAAGAATTGCAAATGTTGCATCCTTTTCTCCTGTCATTTGCTTCCACACGACTGCAGTGCCTGTGCTGTGCTCTCAGCTCACTCACCCTGAAATGCTCCTTGTGATGGAGATTAGTACTGAGTTGGTACAAAGTGGACTTTGCTTTTGGTGGCAGTATCCCTTGTTGCCATGTCATTCACGGAGAAGATGGGTTTATCCTTGTGTTTATTCTACTGGGACCAGCTGCTCTACACACAGGAACCAAAAGTGGCAAATCTACATCCTCTTTCAATTGAAGGTCTAAAGGTCTACACCACAGGAACTTCATAGGGTTTTTGGAGAGGTAAAGATTTAAAAAAAACACCAAACACCACAAAATACCACAATGAACCCAAATTGGAGAAACAACTGCATCATGTGGCTGATACAGTGCATGGGAGTACAAAGCATTCCCATTCTGTCTGGTCTTGCACATCCACTCCCCCTAGCTATTAAATGTGATAGCTGTTAGGCATGGGTGTAGACCCAGAGATGGGCAGGACTAGTCTGCCATGCAAACAGTTATCTGATGGCTCCATCCTATTTTCTAGAAAAAAAGATTTCACTGTGGTAAAGTGGACATCTTAAAGAATTGTAGGAGATAGGGGGATGGAACTGCATTTAATCTGAGTTTGGATTAGGCTTATCTCACGTCTTAGAGTTTGCCAGTAAATAACAAAGTGTATGATCATGGAAATGTGACCTTCCCAATCTGTAACTACAAAAAAGAAAGGGGACAGTCTTGAAAATCCAACAGTCTTTCAAATAATCTTAAAGCATATTGACCATGAATCATCACAGTGAAATTCAACAGGGGTGTTCCTATTAGTGATCTAAGAATATAGATGTGGTTGAATGTATTAAAAATTGTATCTTGTTCCAGTTATTTTTATTACTGTAATAAATGATACTAACTCTCTCTCCTTACAGACCTTATCTGATCTGTTCATAGTGTTGGCACTTACTTTACTTTGAGCTGGTAAGCAATGCATACCTAGATACTGTAAGATTTTAAGAGGCTTTATGAGTATACCATTTAAAAAGGATTGCTTGTGCTCTGGTTACTAGTTTGAACTGAGAAAAGATACTTATATTTCATACTCCTGAAAGCAGTAGCAGATTTGCTATAATACACCAGTTCAGAGTAATTTGCTCATAAACTATCATTTCCAGAAATCTCCTAAATCTCTTGTACCTATTTTCTCTAATAGGTGGCAAATCCTTAGTACCTCCCACAAGCTGCTCACAAGTCTGTAAGGTATGAAGGCTTTACTTTTGTTCATTTTTTTTAAAGCTCGGTAAAAAATTATGAGTGAGAGCAATTCGGCTGTTGCTCTACATCATCAGTACTGATAACTGGTAGTTCATTTTCAAAATTGGAAAATAAGAGCTATTCCAAGTAGCCGCTGTTGGTTTTAACACTGTGGAATATTTCAAAGGTAAGTATTAAAGAACAAAAAATGAAAAACAGTCATTCACTAGTGCTGATATGGGAATGACAGAGGTTAATACCACTGACATCATGTTGGAACTCTATAGCATTTTGTTAATGGCTATTAATGCCCTGCTGCTGGGAGACAGACAGTGCCAGCTGCCAGTTAGTGTGGTGCCTCTCTGC
This sequence comes from Chelictinia riocourii, assembly GCA_026930925.1. Lineage (NCBI taxonomy): Eukaryota > Metazoa > Chordata > Aves > Accipitriformes > Accipitridae > Chelictinia > Chelictinia riocourii. Next base: position 15,327,627 of record JANZLP010000018.1, read on the forward strand.
GGGTGTGCCTAGGCCTCTGCTCAGAAAGGAGAGGGCCATGAGGAAGGTTCAAGTCTGCTCCCTGCCTAGTCATCCCTCCACTGAAACAGGAGGAGGGGAGATACTGCGAGAAGGTAGTTACAGTGCCTTGCTCCTGTCTGCTGACTTCAGAACAGGTCTCGGAGAGAAGCAGGAGCAGAAAACATCTACAGAGCCACACCCAGAAGGCACTGTGGACTTGTGTTCAGTTCAGATACACATCCTTTGGAAGAAAACAGCAAGAAATTCAGACAAACATGCATGGAAATGATGCCAGTAGGCCTGGGGAAGAAGCCTAGGTTCATGTAAGAGAGCCTTAGAGCTTTGCATATCAGTGGAAAGAAGTCAGAAATGGCATAGATTGAAGGAAAAAAAGCCCTTGAGAGGAAGGGGAAGAGACTTTGTAATGGCAGAATGATGATGGATATAGAGCAATTAATTTGCTTTGACTACATCATATTCATTGCACATCCAGATTTGTAGGTTTAGCTGCCTCACTTGGGGCTAGCTATTACTATGTGTAATACCTTTGAATTTCATCCACCATAAGGGAATGAAACAGATACAGAAAAGTGTAGTACATCAGGTGCAGAGCCGCTTCCCCCAGCCCATGGTGGCCTGGGGACACCCTGCAATACCTGGGGTGATGCTCTTGGAACCTGCCGAGCCAGCCCTGCCCTTGTACCACCACCGAACAAGCCGCCGGCTGCCCGTCCCTCTGTCCGTCTGTCCCACTTCTCCTCTCCCGCGTACGGCCGGGGCTGGGCGGTTGGCTGGAGCGTGATGGCCCGAGTGTCGTTATGGAGGTGAGGCAAACTCTCCAGCCTCTGAGCGAACATCCCTCCTGCCCGGCCCCGCTCGCCTCGCCACCACTGATGGATGAGCTCGGGAAGCCCCACCTTAGTGGGACCCCCATGTTCCATCCGGCTCTGATTCCACCCCCTTCATCCTTTCTCCTGCTTCTACGAGCCCTTTTGCGATGCTGGACCTCAGCATCCTCCGGTCCCTAGGAGGGCACAGCCGCACGGGCGGATGAGATGTCGTTGTGTAGGCCGGGGTGGGCGGTGGGGTGAAGTTCCCAGGTCTTGGGAGGAGGCACAGGGTTGTGGGACCGTGTGTGTGTGCGAGTCACACAGGGTCCTGTGTCAAATGCGTGTGGCAACGGGACATCAGTCCTCTCTCCAGCTTGGGCATTGCCCGGCGGTTGAAGAAGAAGATGCTGAGGTCCTGCCAAAAAGGCAGCAGGGGGCTAACCCCTTCCCAGGGGTTGATATCCATCATCTCATGAGGTCCAGGCTCTGCTTCCTCCCAGCCTGCTCTCCTGTGTAAAGCCCTGAGGGCACTAATTGACCTTAAGTGCTCTAAGCAGCCTCACCTGAGACCTCCACCCCACACCTATGGGCCCAGGAGACCATTTCAGCTCAGCCTGGGCCCTCCAGCTCCTCCCTGAGCTGTGTTGTAGCTGTTTCAGCCCCACCACAGCCATGGACCCTGCTGGCTCTCCAGCACGACCGTGGACCTGCCTCATCCCCGTGAGCTTGGCCATTGCCCTGGACCTCCTGGCTGGGTTGTCGCTCCCGTGGGAGCTGCTGGCCCTGATCGCGCCCCACGCGTGGGGACGTGCATCTCATGACATCCGTGGTGAGGCTGCGGGCAGCAGCCGGCAAAGCTTCTTGACCCTGAAGCCATCCAGGACCTGTTTTGGGGACAGCAGGGCTGAATCTTGGCCCTGTGACACCCCCAGATGACTTTCCCACGTGGCCTCCGATACCTTCCCGATGTCCGACCAACACCACCAAGAAGCCCCCGTCAGCCCCTGCTTGTGCCCCGGCCAAGAGCAAGGTGAACACCAGGAAGGTCTGTGCCACCCCCTTTCTTGGGGCTACTGGTGCCTGAGCTTTGGCAAAGCCCTTCAGTGGCCCCAGGGCCACCGGACCCTCTGGCATGAGGGGGTCACCCAGCACCATGTCCTGTGGGTGGATTCTCCAGTGGCTGGGTGGGGTTGTGCTCGTAGCTTGGCTTTTCCCTCGGTGCGTGTCGGAGGGGTTTCCCTGTGGTTGGGGCAGGTCTGGGCTTTGCTATAGCTCTTGCCGTTGCTTTTATTTTTTGGGCATCGCTCTTCCGGGGGGGCTCGGGAAGGGCAGATAGCTCAAACCCCTTTGTATATATCGTGTCTGTCTTGTTCTGCACTTATTCGTGCGGGGCTGGTGAGATAGACCCTGCTGCAGGATCCCCAGGTCCATCCTTGCAGCCTGGGGCTGGAGCAGCCCAGGTGGGACCATGGGGGGACCCCCCCCAGGTTGTTTTCTGGGTTTGGCAAAGGTCCAAGGCTGGGTTTTTAGGGGGAGGAAGGCAGATATCTTCCCCTTCCTTCCACCCTGCTGTTTGTCCTGGACACATACCTCAAGCCTCAGGCCCTTCTGCTTCCTCACTGCCCTCCTCCTCTCCCAGGAAAGCCTGGGGTAGCTGCTGAATTTCCCTGCCTGGGGCCACGATACCTCCCCGTATCCCGGCATCAGCACCATTGGACTAAAGACACTGGGGGCCTCCCTGGCTCCTCGGGGCTCTTTCCCCATCACCCAGCTGCCCTTTTCCTTGGTCTCTCCTTATGTCATGGCCAGGCTAAAAAAACTTAGCGAGTCTAAAATTGCTTCCCCGCCGTGGATAAGCAATGGCTGCGTGGGGGATTGCAGCCTGCTGGGGGGTCCCCGCTTGGCTGGTGGCACCTCCATTTCCCTGGGGTACGCAATGGGGTGGCCATGGTCCCACGGGATGCGATGCTCGTCCGTCTCCTTGCTCCGGGGTCACCCGAGGTCCCTCTGGCAGGTTTCTTGTCCCTTTCCCTGTCTTGCACCAGGCAGGGGAGTGCTGGGGGCCTCTCCCGATGCATGTTGTTTACCTTGAGATTGGTAAAGTTTTTGACACTGCCTCCAGTCATTTGGCACTGTGTCCTGCTGTGCTGGTTTTGGCTGGGGTAGTTAATTCATATTAGCTAGTATGGTGCTATGTTTTGGATTTGTGCTGGAAACAGTGTTGATAATTCAAGGATGTTTTTGTTATTGCTGAGCAGTGCTCACAGAGAGCCAAGGCCTTTTCTGCTTCTCACCCCACTCCACCAGCAAGAAGGCTGGGGAGCACAAGGATTTGGGAGGGGACACAGCCCGGACAGCTGACCCCGGCTGACCCAAGGGGTATCCCAGACCATATGACGTCATGCTCAGTTTATAAAGGTGGGGGAAGAAGAAGAAAGAGGGGGATGTTCAGAGTGATGGCATTTGTCTTCCCAAGTCACCATTGCGTGTGATGGAGCCCTGCTTTCCTGGAGTTGGCTGAACACCTGCCGGCCCATGGGGAGTGGTGAATGAATTCCTGGTTTTGCTTTGCTTGTGTGCTTGGTTTTTGCTTTACCTATTAAACTGTCTTTACCTCAGCTCATGAGTTTTTTCACATTTACTCTTCTGATTGTCTTCCCCATCCCACTGGCGGGGGAGTGAGCAAGCAGTTGTGTGGGGCTTAGTTGCCAGCTGGGCTTAAACCTTGACACTCCCTTAAAAATCATGATAGATAGACTGAGAAATTATGGGTTACTTAAGTGGGCAGTGAGGTGGATTGACAACTGGCTGAACAACCAGGTCCAGAGGTTTGTGACCAGTGGCCTGACGTACAGTTGGAGGGAAGTCACTAGTGATGTACCCAAGCGGCTGATACTGGATCAAGTACTGTTTACTATTTTCATTAATGACCTGTGTTATGGGACTGAATACACCCTGAGCAACTTTGCAGATGATACAAAACTAGGAGGAGCACCAGATGATCGTGCTGCCTTTCAAAGGGACCTGGACAGGTTGGAGAACTGGGAAGAGAGGAATCTCATGAAGTTCAACAAGGGCAAATGAAAAGTCCTGCACCTGCAGAGGAATAAGCCCAGGCACCTGCACACACAGGGGGTTGAACATTTGTAAAGCAGCTCTGCAGAAGACCTTGGGATCCTGGTGGGCAACTGGCCATAAGGCAGCAATGCAACCTTGTGGCAAAAAAGGCCCAACAGCTTTCTGGCTGCATTAGGCAGTGTTGCCAGCAGGTCAAGGGAGGTGATCCTTCCCCTTTATTCAGCATTGGTGAGGTTGCATTTGGAGTGTTGTGTCCCCAGCACAAGTACATGCACTTACTAGAGGAAGTCTAGCACAAGGCCACAAGACTGATGAAGGGACTGAAGCATCTCTCTTATGAGGAAAGGCTGAGGGAGCTGGGACTGTTCAGCCTCGTGACAAAAATGGTCAGGGGATCTTACCAATGTGTATAAATACCTGACGGGAGGGAAGAAGAAGAAGAAACCAAACTCTTCACAGTGGTGCTCACTGGCAGGACAAGAAGCAACAAGCACAAATGAAAACACATTTGTGAAAACACATGCTGTTCCATCTGAACAAAAGAAAACATTTTTTTACTCTGAGGGTGGTCAAATACTGGAACAGGTATTAAGAGTCTCGGGCTATCTATTTGGTACAATACATCTGTAATTGCTGATATGTTTGGGAGATGCCTGAAAGGGAAGTATTGATTAAGACTCACCAAAAGCCATTATCATCACAGCCAGAAGAATAGTCAGAATGTGGGAGCCCTAAGTCAAGTTTATACAACAAAGATTTGACCATCAGCTT
>JANZLP010000018.1:15753528-15764977 GCA_026930925.1 Chelictinia riocourii
AGCTCCAAATTCCGAATGTCGGGCTCTACCTCCGTCCTGGAAGGAGCCATTCCCCAAAACCTCGCCTTGTCCTCACCTACCACTGGTGGCCTATGCACAGGCACAACAGACCTGGGGATGCTGGGCTTGGCTGAGAAGGCAGGGATATCATACTTGTACAGAAAAAATGGGGGTATATATAGCGGGTTTTGTAATGCTCTCTGCATTGTTCCCACACTCTGCTCCCATGTCAATGAGAAAAGGCAAATGCTGAGAAGAAGATACACCCTTCTCTTTATTAGCTTTTTCTCTCTGGAAAGGAAAGCTTCCACCCAATCACATAAGAGGCTGTGGCCTTACAGGATGGTGAACTTTAGGGTGATCTCCATGTTTTTTCTTCATCTCCTCAAATTTGGATTCTTCTCGCTGCCTCTTTTCTTCATCCAGTGTTTTTAAATACTCTCTCCTCTCATGTTCTTTCATCATCTCGTATTTCTTAAACTCCTCATGGCGGGTCTTATCATAGTTTTCCAGGTCACTTGTAGCCTAAAAATATAGATATATGTAGATACATGATTATGCTACACAATTATGTTAAACATTTAACATTAAAAACACTGTATTGTTCAGATCTGTGGGCAAGACTGGCCATATTGCCATTACCCTTTCAAACATGAGGTAGACTAGTTGGGGGTTTCCTTTCACATGACAGTGATGCAAAAACATCTCTCCTCACTTTGTTATTTTCATAGAAATTAATTTGCAAGGGTTCAACTGCTAGACAATTTTTGCAACTACACAGTGCTGTAATAAGTCATCAAGGTGTCCTTTATCATCAATTAATAATAAATTAAGTCCCATATTAATTAAGTGCAGCCTCAAATAGTACCATTAACCTGCTTGTTTATTTCAGAATAAGAACTTTTGTAGATTATCCTACATTTTAATGAAAAAAGTGCCTTCATTAATAATGGGAGTTAGTCTGCAGTAGCTTAATACAGATTAAATCAAAAACCACAATAACCGAGAGGAAGGGTGTGGGGAGAATTTCTGACAAGTACTTGTGTAGAGTTTAGAGATATATCATTTTCAGACAGCTCAAGGTATTAAAGAATGTTTTGGTAGTGCTTTTCAAAGTAACATGTTTATACCTGATATAGCCTCTCCATTATTTACACTTCAGTTTTCAGATTCACTGTACCTTTTCAAAAACAATTCCAAAGCAATGATCTCCTAAAATACCCATTACACTTTGTCAATATCTCAGCTGAGAAATGAGAAGACAAAAAAAAAAATGTACTAAGAACTGCCCCATTGAGGATGTGCTTCTCCTAGCCAACCAGAATTTTCCCAGAACTGATGCTCAGAAATGGCAAGAAACTTTATAATATCTCTATAAAACATAATTTTACAGAAACTTTTTTAGAGATAAAATTTTCCAAGGGTAAAAAAAAAATCCACAAAAATTACATAAAGCTTGAAATACACCTTATCTTTAAATTTATTTTGAAAATATAAAAACTGTCAAATTCTCATGCCAGACACACAGTGCCCTCTAAAGCATATCTGACATTGAAGTCTTTTTCTCCTTGGGAAGCATATTTCTTCCAGCAGTTGAAAAAAGCAATGCCACGCTTAGCTTAACTGCATCCCCTTAATAAACAAGCACTGAACACCCCCACACACCCGTGATTGATACTGAATCTGCTAAATAGACACTGAACGCCCTGTCCAGCATATGCAATTTCTAACAATGATATCTTAAATTCTACTGTGCTGTAGTTTTGCAGCTTGACGTATGTATAATAGATTCCAAAATTCAAATGGCTAGTTTAGGTATAATTACTTATGTCACTCTGTGAGACACCTAAATCATTTAGAAATAGAAATGAGAAAATACACTTGGGAAAAATGTACCCCTATCAAATCCGTATTTAATTTAAAGGCTTCTGGAAAGGCATATTTTATTCCTGAAGTTCTTTGTACTAGCATATGAATGCAAGTCGTGTTAAGATGCCAGCCCAAAATTTATGGGCTCTTTAGCATAATGCACACTGACAACAGTTTTCAAGTGTGCAGTGGAGACAGCTGATTTTTGTCTGAAAATGAAAACTGCATGTTGTCTACAGAAAAGCAGTATACATAAAAGGATTTGCCTTTGCCAGTGAAAAATGCATAAAAATCAATATCGGAAAACCCCACAGTAGTTTATATCTAGCACTCACTGCTTTGATCAGCATATCTAAGTCTTTAGGTTCGAACGTGTCAGGATTCTGATGGTTCAGGTGCTCAAACTGTTTAAGGAGAGCCTGATGGTCTATGCCAGTGTCTGAAAGAACAAGGTACAAAGGTAAAACATTAAAATAAGTTTGAAATCAAGCAAGATCAGAAAGTTAAAACTTTCATATGGGAGCTCCCTGAGGACTGGATAATTTTTTCACTGTTGGAGGAAACTATAGCAACACTTCTAAAGTTGCTTCTCCTGAAGATTGGCAAACTTGATAGCAATTTGCACTAGACTCCTTCTGACATGTCAGCATTGCATTGCACACAATAATTTAACATGTACAAACTAAGGCTTGTGTTTCAGCAAGAAGTACAATCAATTTGAGCTTCACAAACTAAGAAAAACATTTTCTTCTCTTTTATATAAATGAGAAAGTTGAAATTATGTGCAGTATCAAAGCTAATAATTTGCATATTTTTCCTGAAGTGGGAGAAGTCTGACTCTTCTACCGCCCTGAACATTTTGCAAATTACTTATATCTGGCCGAAGATGTATGTGCAATATGGTGTAAAATCATATCAAATCAGATAAACAGATATTAATATTTCATTTGTGCAAAACAAGAAGTGCAAGACAGTGGAGAGTCAGGTCCTGTGTCTAAAAGCTGCAAACATTTCTCTCTTCCTTATGACAGGAATGATACTCAACAATATCAATACACAATGCACTAACAACAAAATATAATTCTACAAAAGGCTTTTCTAGCTGTTACCATGGTTTCTGACTGCTAATAATAATGCTATCTTAAGCAGCATACGCTTTGATATGTATAACAATTTCGACAACCTTTTACTAGATGGCTTAGCAAAGAATATTCTATTTGTTAAAAAAATTAGAAACCACAATTTTGAACATGTTATTCTTTGGTAAACTATCTGTCTTACACTCGATGCTGTGTCTGTATTAACACAGACCAGCAAACACTAGCTGGGGCAGATTTCAACCACCATTCCTCCCTGGTGAGATCATAATTTCTGTTGAAATATATGTGCCTTAGACTATTTTTGAAACATTTTTAGAAGTGTAATAATAGGCTTAAAAAAAACCCCAACAAAACCCCAAACCAACCAACCAATCAAAATAGCCCCCAAAGCCATCTTCCTCCATTTCTTATATTTATGGGAAAAGACTCATTCTGTTTCACAGTATTTACTTGCCACATTAATGTATTATCTGAGATTTAATCCCTAACATCCTACTGTTCTGTACTGATCAGTCTAGTAGGATCTTGGTGAAAATGTTTAAAAACACATCTGGATCAGGGCTGAATAGATGTAGAATATAATCTCAAATTTATTTTTTTTTTAAGCTTGATCCATCTGAGAGGGAAGAAAGCAGGGGAGGTTGTGTCTTTTTTATTTTTTCCTTCTTTTTTTAGATCAGGTAGAGGACATTAAAAGATTAGCAGAACAAATAAATGGAAATCAAACAGCTCTGCCTACTGTTACTATAGAATGCTCTTTTGTACATGTTCCAAGATGTTGCCTAGATGTACAGAAGCAGCTGTATTTTATAGATAATCTGGCCATACTTGTATGTGATGTGAAGTACTCACTGGCAGGGCTGATTATAAACTTTACAAAATGTTTTCCCACTCCTTATGTTTTCATGTCTTAGTAATCATCTGAATATTTTGAACTGGAATAATCTGTTCTTGTTCTTTCCCAAATGGAAGATCTCACATTTATAATGTAAAAGATCAGATCTGTTAAGGGGGAATTGTTTTTCTAAAGCACGCTCCGTTAGTTACTCTTGATTTACGGAAGCAGAGAGGGCTAGAAGTAATCAGTCCATTAAATTACTAAAAAATTACAAAATACACAAAATTACTATGTACACAATCAGGTATCATTAGCTGCTGTCAACTAGCTCACTGTAGGTGTCACCATGATGTCACTGGACCGCTTGCCTGTGATAGGAGCATGAGACAAGGCTCTTGGCAGCTAAAGAGCCACCTGAGGAAGATGAACATGGGGTCTGGCAGGTATGTGAGGCAACGCACTGATGCCTGTGGAGGGGCTACTGCTGCTCTGCACTGTTGAGCGGACTGTGCTCTCTGGACTAGAATTTTCATTAAAAGAAAGCAAAGGACATAAAGGTGATCTGACACCCTGAGCCGACTCTATATGATTATTCATTAATTATACTATGATACTACCGAAAGACTTCATTGGATAGGTACTACACTGTAAATACCTTCTTTCCCAAACTATTCTGATGCTTTCCTGACCCTAGTAACATCCCCAAACATGTATTTGCACATGCATACTTCTTCAGTCTACTTGCCACCTCTAAATTCGCCTTAGCCTAGAAGACAGTTCCTTATTCTTGAGTATTTTAAATGGATACATTACCTATTCAATTCAGTAGGATCTGTCCCCATAACTTGCAAAGATATTTAATAATAGAATAATCTGCATAGGCAAATTAAGCCCTTTTTACTAGAGCTTCTGTGTGAAAAACAGCATTTCAGAAACAAGATAATGCAGTCCATTAGTAGGATCTTTGTTTACGAGCAACTAATTCTCTTCAAAAAGAAACCACTAATAAGAAATTACAGAATTAGTTCTAAATGTAAAAAATCTTCAGTAATAAGAAATAAAAAGGGATAGCACCATTTCCCATACAAACATACAGCAATCAGAATCATTAGAAACCTGTATATTTTATTCATTAAAAGACATTGCCTGAATTTGTATGATTTCATTAGCAATTAAGAAAATGCTACGGAGAGTTTTTTTCACTCCAAATGTTTTTGTTTATTCAGGAGTTTAAAACTGCCCCCAAAATAAGAAAAATAATCTTCTAAATTGAAATGTTCAATATTTGTTATAAATCTGTACAATAACTAAACGTGTGCTGCTGTGCGTAATGGTGCTGGGCTTGAGGCTTTCACCTGGAGACAGTCGTAACGGTGGAACACGTGTGGAGACCATGTTCTGCACGCAGAGTGCCGCAGAGAGGTGCTTGCGTGGATGAGCATGCTGGAAAACACTGGAACCTTTGTTGCTTGTTAAGCTTTTTTAAGATTTTGATATTGCTGATGGTCATTTCCCCACCCTCCCCCACTTAGCAATAAGTAGAAGTTTGCATTGTTAAAGGGTGAAGTTCAGTTTTAGTAGCATATATGTGCTTTTAATAGTGTTCTTTTTTTCCAGATTTAAGAACTTTGTTTTTTCCTGCTGAAACCCAGATAAAGTTTGCAGAGCTCAAGACTCTTCAAGTCCAAGGTGTTTACTACTATTTCTATCTCATGTGAATGAATGACTGTGTTTGGCCCTGGTTCTAAACTGTGTTTACCTGTTGTTTCATACAACTATCTAAAATCTGCTGCTTTTAGACGTAAGAATCACAACTATAACATTGCTATTTAACTTAATAGGAAGATATACATTGATTTCCATTGATTTGTATGTGTGTTTGTACATACCTAAATAGCATCATATCAAATTGAGCTCTGTAGATTTCCCTAAATCTCTCAAAAGATTTCTATTCTATGCAGTTCCTTAGGAGGGAAAAAAAAAAAAAAAGTTTTTTTCATCTAACAGCTTTGGGTTTGTATTCTGGATAATGTGATTGAACCTGCTTGTGTTCTTAACTTTTGTCCTATAATAGGTATGTCAAGCAGATTCAGGTCGATGAATCTGTTGTCAAGTAGAGAGCTAATCTTAACACAGATCTACTGTAGCCTGACAGTTTTATGTCTGACAAATATCCTTTTTAAGGAAGGGCATCATAGAGAATAAGATATGAAGATAGAATAAATGATACTTCGTGTTGATAGATAAATATGAAATTCTCCAAAGAAACCTTTAAGGTATTTGTTCTAATTAGGCTGCCCTTTTTTCTTAAAACACAGAACAAAACAGATGTTTAATATTTACATGGATTGAGTCCCTTAGTAAGTTGTTTTTGGAAATGGGTTCCCAGCTCTGCATATGTTGTGGTCACAGGCTAGCTCTTTCTGAGTACTCTTCAGCATAACTGTTCTTTTTCTGTTCGAGAGAGAAAATAGAACAGGAAGTGCCAATTTTCTTATGGAGTTCTTAAGCTCTATGGCTTTATATATCAGTGTGCCTGTAATAGTCAGTTTTTGGAAGTAGGATTGATTTTATTAGGGTAAAATATTTATGCCGTAAGAGGAGAATAATTAAAAAAAACATATTTAGAAGGCATGTGGAGTTTCTGAATGTGAACTTTGACCACAGAACCTCGAGCATTAAAAGCTGTGCTCATTAAGTCAGGGAGGAGAATTAATACTTTCTGCACCCAAGCACGTGTTAAATTTGGTCTCATTAGAACATTTGATTTCAGGTGTCTACAGCATTCTTGAACAGGGTTTGAGTCTGTCTCTGTGGTACCGTTTACTTGCACATTTGAATACCTGAGCAGCCTCCTTTAGGGTCTAGTTGGGCTTGGTCTGCACGCTGCTGTTACGGCAGCATAGACAGGGCCGAGGGGTATTTCTGGTACCGTGCTCGTCTGTAACGTCTGCAGGAGTGACCTCTGTTCTTTCTCTCAGTACGGATTTTTCTGCCTATTTTGTGATCTTTAGTTTTACAAATGATGATGAAATCATAATCAGTTAGGGCCTGTCTCCCAAAACCTTCTGCAGATGAAATAAAAGGTGTTGACAATACAGGGAACCATACAATTTAAGAATTAGGCCATTTTTCTTGTGACCTGGGAGAGTCAAAACTGAAGGGAACTGAGGATTAATCCACTGTTTATATCCATATGTAACCTTGCAACATGTGGATTAAATCTTTTCTGCACCTGTAGTATAACATTTTCCTCATGCTACAGAATAATACCTTAACTAAAACCACAGCAGCTTTCTAATGACTTCAAAGAAATGAAAAACCACATTCAGGTTGAAAGCATTTTATTATTTGTAATTTTTAGCATAGTGCATATTAAATGTAATAACTGATGAGTTTAGTAGAATAATCTCTTTTACCATATGCAAGAAACATGCTTCATAAGTTATATACATCTTTAAGAACTGTTAACTTTTATAGAATTTGCTGCAACAAATCATTCTGGGTATGCTGTATACTTGTGTTTTCAATTGAGGTTCCAACATTTAGTTGAAGTATCTTCTGTACTTCTATCATCTCATAATTTCCTTCAGAGAAGAGAGAGAACAATCTGTGTGTTGGGTGGGAGGATGAGGGAATGCTAATTGAAACCATGTAATAAAAAGGTAATTTAGCAAAACTATTAGTTTTTGGTTTTTTACTATTTTAAGCCTATTATTTTTAAAATTACTTCTGTATTAAAAAGGCTGTAAAACTACGCTGAATGTCAGCACATTGCATCTTAACTCTCATTTTCCTTTGCATGAATAGTAAAATCTTTATAAATTGAGAACTAAAATTAATTGAATAAACTCCAGTTGAACATTTTTATGTTTCTGTTTGAATTAAGAAAAGCATATTGTCGACTTTTTCAAGAACATTTAATGGTCTCTGTCTTCTGGTTCATGTACTGCATTTCATTCCAATGTATTTTAGTGTCTCACATTAAAAAATAACACATTTAAAGAACCTGTTATTCTTATGTCCTAGGGCCTTCACTACCATTGCTGAAAAGAAGCCCAAAGGGTTGAACTACACTGCTTTGGACAAAAAGAGGCTCATGCTGTTCAAGCAAGAGCTGGTATGTGTATTTTTTTTCTTTAAGTGTTGATACAATGATGTTAACTGAAAGCATGCTGGTTGCATACATTTTAATTTCTATTTGATCTCACCATACTGGAATGTTTTGTAATTAATATGAATTCATAATATGAATATTTTTAATACCCCCCTCTGTGTTTAATAAAGAGTTGTAAGATATCCTAAAATAATTCAGAATATGTTGTTTTTAAATACAAATAAAACATTATAATAATGAGTTGGGTTTTTTTTCCCATGCATCTTAAAATGGGATGATGTTGAGTTCAGTGGAAAACCACCAAATTAACACTGCTGTTAAATGTTTAATTACTGTGGTGGGGCTGAACTTCAAGGCTATTAAAGTCTGGCATTTGATATTCCTGGATCTAATCACCTCCTCAGGGAACCAGTGAGAAGAAACCAAACTGGGTGGAGATCATCTGAATGTTTATTAGCTTTATTTACTGTTTCCAGCACAGAATTTGGTTGTGACTTCTGTCAGGACAGACGCCAGATAATTCTAGGTAATCACATGTCTCGTGGGACTTCCATACATCCAGTATACATACAAACAAAGAGAAAATGGCAGACATTCACATTTTATGTTATTCAGCTCCAAAGAGCTGATCACTTTCTGTTGTGACAAAGAAGGTAACTGTTACCTTGAACCAAGTGTCTCCATCTTCTCTTCTCAACTTGAATCAAAGACTGTTTTATCCTTCTGTGTCCAGTTCAAACTACTTGATAATGCATAAAAAATACATACTGTTTTTCCTGACTGCAGGAAGCAATGTCTAGTGACGCCAAGGGAATTGTTCAGCAGCAGAAAAAGAAGATGCCACTGGACGAAATGATGCGTGAGACTCAGAGCTTTATAGATAAAATTCGGTTCTTGGTTGATGAGGTAATCCACACAGAAATTCAGATAAATTTAAAATCCAAGGCTTGACTTTGATTTTCATAATCCCATGTGAATAATAACTCCTGGCCTGGTTATCCAAAGAGTTCTCCTTTGGAAAGCTGGACCCTGTCCTGTTTTGCACTAAATGAAGCTGTTAACAGACTGGGGTAGGAAACATTGGGCTATGTGATATGGAGGGGATGCGGTATGGAGAATTTTTCTTCATTTTTTTTTTTTATTATAAAAAAATAAGGTCATCCTGTACGTGCCCTGGTTGTTTGGAGATACAAATTCATGTTTCCACTTGTATGGATAAACATGACTGCAGCCAGAAAAAAAAAATGGTTCGACAAAGTTTTTGGAACAATCCATACCACTAAGTTTCAGGAGTTCAGCTGAACAACCGCTCACAGTATTAACAACAAATCATTGGGGGAAAAAACCCAACAACAAAACCAGAACCCACTCCCAAAAATCTCATAGGAGGAGATACAGTGGGTTTGGGTTATGCCAGCAAGCTGCAAGGGGCTAAACCAAAGCTAATGAAAGAAAACCAGACCTGTATTTTGTGTGTGTGAGAGAAATTCTTGTTCTCCTATCAAATATTATTTGAGTGTTTTCTGAAAGAGGTGGGCCCCACCTGGCAGATGAAGGAATCCTGTTCACATCAAGATGTACAGTTAGGTATGCACTTTTGAAGAAAAGAGTTTCAAGCACTTTTAAAATTATGCAGAACAGTTTTCAGCAAAAGTTCTTAGGCACATCCATTAGGCCCAATTCCCTTTAAAACCTTCTCATTTGCTCTAAAGGTAAACCTGGTCTGACCACGTGCAATGACGATGTAACACAAAGTAGTAAAAAAATCAAGCTTGGGTAGAGCATGTAAAAGTTTCGTGGTAAAGTCTAAGGCATGTGAATACTTAATGATTTTCCAATATATATAGTTTTTAACAGATTTTCCTATATTTGAAACACTGTGCTACACATATGCAGTGATGACAGCCTATGTCCATGAGAATTTATGGCAAGTAACCACAAAAAGTAAGAGTTGAAGAAGGATCATTTTTCCCTTGTAATGTTAGAAAATAAAAGCACGGGAAGAATAAGAGAACTGACTCACACCACAAAATAAATGTGTGGTTCGGCCAACAACTACATCCAAATATCTTACGTTCCAGTCTAAGACCTCAAGCTCAAGAACATCATTTTTATACTTCAATGTTATGATAATGCAAATCCACATAAAGCTGTGTTTCGTGATGGGTTTGGGGGTGGGGTGTTTTGTTGTTTTTTGTTTTGTTTTTAAGAGGAACACTTTCCAGTTAACAATATTCCGAAGAGACCAATAAGCCCTTATATGAGAATAATAACTTTCTTCTGTCCCATGGAATGCCTAAGATATCATAATATAAAAAAAAAATTACAGCTGAGGTCTTTAACAAGGTAGCATCTTATTATTGCTTACCTACTTCCAGATTTCTCCATTTTGCTACAGCTGCGAGCCTGCAGTAAACAAATGCACTCTCTGCACTGCAGTGTTGTACATTAGCTTTGGAGAAAGCATAAATTGGTTCCTGTTATTTGTGATGAATCCATCAAACGGGTCTATGCTAAATGAGGTCTGTATCTTAACAATGACAGGAATTCCACTCATAGCATAATGCAATTCTAGATGTTTAACACAAGAGCATGTCTGCACACTCACAGCCTTGCTGACCTGAACAATACTGTGCTGACGTAACCTGTTGGTAATAAAGTCATAACCGTCTGACTCCTAAGACAGCAGCTGTGCCTGCCTAAATAAAGCTGTGCTAGAAAGATGCTATAAAAAGGAGATGACCCTAAGTTATATTCCCCTACTTAGAAACAAATTAATAATCAAGGGTCACAAAATCAGTACCTCATCAAACTGACTCCTTTTCACTTTTTAACTATCAAGCTTCTCTCCCTTCACAAGCACATAAAAATAGAAAACCAATGAATTCCATCCTCCCTGGGCTGCAGGGGCACAGCCTGCCTCACCATGGTCTTCCCCACGGGCTGCAGGGGAATCTCTGCTCTGGTGCCTGAAGCACCTCCTCCCATTCCTTCTTCACTGACCTGGGGGTCTGCAGGGTTGTTTCTCTTACATGTTCTCACTCCCTGGCTGCTGTTTCTCTCTGTCCCACAACTTTTTCCCTTCTTAAAAATGTTATCACAGAGGCATTACCACTATTACTGATTGGCTCGGCCTTGGCTGGTGGTGGGTCCATCTTAGAGCCGGCTGGCATTGGCTTTGTCAGACATGGGGGAAACTTCCAGCAGCTTCTCACAGAAGCCACCCCTGCAACACCCCTGCTACCAAAACCTTGCCACAGAAACCCAATACACACTTATACCTTTATCTAGAGTCTTATTTTAACTATTTCTGATGGCAAATGAAAAGATGACCCCTCTAATCACCTTCTGTATGAGGTTAAAGGGGTCTTATTTTCATTTACCATCAGCAGCAGTGGTCTGGTGTATGAGCATTCTGACACTTAAAAGAATACTCTGGAAGTGTGGTGTTGAGGGAGACAAAAAAGGGATTCAGCAGCAGTGAGCTATAAATTGGCTCACTTAGTGTAGTCATCTCACAAATCT
>JANZLP010000018.1:16632944-16644326 GCA_026930925.1 Chelictinia riocourii
GAGAGGGGAACCCATGGATCATAGGAAGCAAGGTGGAAAGATCAGTTTTAGGAGTTTTGCCTTCTAACAGTTCTAAAGAACAAAGAGTAAACAAAAAGTTTAAATATTTTCTAGTGGACAGGATCCCACATAACTGAAGAAATTTAAAATGTTACATTTTTCAGTCTGACTTCTTTTTTAAACAAACAAACAAAGCTGTGGCTTTTTTTTTCTACTGTGCATTTGGGTTCCTAACTCACTGGATTGGAAAAGCCATATTTGCAGGAACTAGGTTGTTTCTTGGACTAGTCCTGATTCAGATTTCATTTCAGATGGCATAAGTCAAAGCACCTGCACAGAGTCCAGAGAAACTGTCAGAATAAAGGGCTCTCAGGCTTAAAGTTTTCACAGAGTGGCTGTGAGCTGGTGCCAACTGAACAGTGCCCTTCAGTGTTATGATAAATCGTCCTGACAGTTGCACCATAAATACTCATTGTATGTAAATCTGTATCAATTTCAAAGCCTCTTCAGGCCTATCTGAAAGACCTTCAGCCAGGCTGCTTACCTGGGAAGAAATTCAGTTCCTGTTCCTGTTCTAGCATAAGCAGAAGGGACCTTACCATAGGCCAGGGTAGAATCATTCTGCTTGTCTCCACAGCTGGTGTGAGCAGATCAGCTTCAGCATGTACTTCAAACAGTTAATCATCTGACTCCTCAATAACACTTTTCATGGCCACTATGTTGTAAAAGAAAGAATGACAATATTTAGCAAAATAAATAACCCCCCTTACTTCATGTGAAGGCACAGAAGAACTTGGCAAAAGTTGTTTAAATTGGTTTTCCACCCCCCCACCCTGCCTTGTCTTTGGCTCCAAGTTCCTGAGAGAAGTACAGAAGGATGTCTCCAGCTGTACCATGTCCATTCTTCTTTCCTTGGCAGATTTTTTTTAATATTGGACTTTTCTGCTAAATATTTTTTAAAAAATAACTGTTTTGAGAGTGATAAGGTCATACTGTTGGCAGGTTAATTTCTGTCCACCCTTTTTCCTCCCTCTTTCTGAGAAAAAAGTCTTGGGATGGAAGCACTCATGATAATAAAGCTATGAAATTAATTTCAAATACAGGCGTGATCCACATCATTCTGAAGTAAAAAATATTCTTTTCATTGACTCTGGTGGGCGTTGGACTGAACTGAAAAGGAAGAAAGAAAATTCATGAACCTAAGACTTTTTTTTTTTTTTTCAATGCCAAGCACAGCTGTTTGAATGTAATTCAGAAACCTTTCTGATAGTGCGAGGGGAAGGGGGAAACAGTAATCTAACAGGCATACAAAGACCACTTATTCTACAAGTATATCCTGACAGAAGAGATGAGGGGGAAAAAGGAAGAGTAGGAAAAGGGATAAAACTGAATATATGGTATGAGGAAAAATAATTTCCTTCAAGAAAAGTTGAATATAAAGGAACTTGCAGCTAGTATTCATGGTAGAGCTTTTTTTGGTTAAAAAGATTGACGTTTTAATAAACTGATCTTAATTAACACTACTTTGAAATTCTGAGTTGTACGCTGCCTATCTCAAAACACTAGAACCAGTGGCTTTTTAAATAATTTGCTGCTTGTGGGTGATCTCTTTCTGAAACAAACCCAACCCTCCAGTCACAATTTATTTTTTATTTCAAAAATGATTTTTACTAGCAAATTTTGCTTTAGTTCAAGAGAATTATAAATCATTATTACACAGCCAGACACTTCAAACATTTTGTAAGAGCTTTGTGCCCAATGAAGCATCAAAGGCAATGCTGAAATTCATGATTACAGCATGGGTGCACGTCCATTCATTAATACATTAAAGTTCAAGACTCTAATGTTATTAATAGGATTTCTAGATTGTTGTGCATTTCTCTCTTAGAAAAGGTGGCTCATCCTGGCAGACAAAGCAAGAGGATTGTTCTTCATTAATGCCAATTTATGGAAACTTTTTTGTAGGCAATTTAGGGCTGCAGAACTTGGACTGAGATTTCTTAGGAGCTTTTTGCTATTATTTGTTCACCAAAGACAGGTTTAGCTCTTGTTTCCCCTTCCCTCTCCCACATGCTGTACTGTTGGTAATGTAGGTAGGGAAGGAGGGAAGACAAGCAATTACCAATAGATACTTTTCTTGACCCCTTAATTTCTGACACAAAGCTATACTCGGTGATCATGAATCTTTATTTAGCACTCACTGTAGTAAGCGCTGGGAGATATATGTAACATAGAACAATATACTTTTGAATGTACTTCAAACATGAGATGGCTCTTAAAGGCCCTGCTGTGTTCAGATCTCTACTGTATTAGATACACAAATCCATAATAAGAGATGGCCCCTGCCCTTCAGCATTTACAACCTATGTAAATGAGACAAAGAACAGAATAAATGAACTGCTGCCTGGTTTTTACTGCTGGGGAGCTAAGACTCAGAAAGATTAAATGATTCATTTAAATTGTGCATCGAGTCTGTGCCAGAACTGGGAAGTGATTCCCTTTCTCCTGAAATCTCACCTAGTTATTTCTTCTCGAAATAAATGTCCATAAATGTGAAGACTGATGTGCACCAAAATACAAAGCATGCTATTACCCTATTTTGAGTTTTGTGAAATTTCTGGCTAGTTATTGGAGTTTTTTGTGTTATGTGGTATTAGAGTAGATGTAGTAAGAGATGCACTAGTTTTGTGCTAAGACAAAACTGTTGTTATCAGTGGCTTTCCCGGGGACCTGGGCAGGTTTTGAAAGTTGGGAGGTGCTCTTTCAACAGAATTCAGTGTTCTGTTCTCCTTTTGCAGTACTGCTTAACAGGTGAAGGTATTTTTCAAAACTAACTTTTCCCTACAGGTAGAAACTCCCCTCCTCCTGAGGAGAGGAAGTTTAACTGAGTCTCAATTAATTACTTGTTTTCATCTTCCTTTCCTTCTTGCTTCTGACTAATGTCCAAAAAGGTACCAAATCAATTTTTTTGTACTCCTTTCCTGGTTATCCTGTTGTGGTGCTACTTCTATCTCTCTGGAAAGAGAACTTCACCCAAGAGATCAAACTTCAGTTGCTACTGCAGCTCTGTCCTGCATACAGAGCAAACATTGTACACATAACTTCTTTTTCTCCCAAATTTCTTAACAGGTATGTGAGTAGGAAAGATAAAGCATGGTGCAGAAAAAGGTCATATAACTTTTTGAGTTAGGTGGGCTCGTCATGGTCTTCAGCCTGCCCTCCTTGCTGTGGAGATGTTACCTAGTGCTGGCCTGGAAGCTGTTACATCCATGTTGGTGCAGCCATCCAACGTGTGCCCACCAATGTGCCAGAATGCCTTGCTGAGGAGCTCACCCTCAGGAGAATGGCCATGGTGGCTAAGGCACTGCCCTGTGCTAACATGGCTGCTTGGGTTCTGGGCAACTTGGAGTTTAGGAAGAGAATAAATGTATTTGTCTGTGTTGACTGGGTCTTTTTAGATCAGCTGAGTAGTGAATGCAGAACTTCTCATTGTGGTCAGTCCCTTAGCAACAGAAGGACTCTTCTCCAGGAGAAACGGTAGTGATTGGGGAGAGTTGTGATCTGAAACCAATGTGATGGAACAAATGTTCAGTATGATCAATAACTCTGAGGTCAAAAGGTCTTTGGCAGATACCAGGTTGGCCAATGTTCACTTTGGCCAGGAGAATGCTCAGGGGTTTGTTTAATATAGGGTCATTTCTCTCTTTAAGTATACTTTTCATGTGCATAAAGTAGCTAGAGCTGGTTGTTAAGGTAATGACAGAGATAGCTTGAACGTTTGTTACATTCCTGATACCCTTTTCCCCTATTGTGGAGGCAGGAAAAGGGCCCTGTTTAGACTGCTTTGCTCCATTTCTGAAGCGGTTCCCTGCAAATTAGGGAAAAGCCTGTTGTGAGGCCATGTGCTTTATAACTCACTGAAATATAAAATAAGTTCTAATACTTTTCCTTTGAGTCCGACAGGAGGCTTGAAACTTACTTGCAGAAGAAGAGGCTTTGATCTGCATATTTTCATAAGTATTCATAAAGAGACAGAATTAGAAGCTCCCCTTTATTCCCCTTTTCATGTATGCTGGTTTTAAAACACATTTGAAGCTGTGGAATTGATTGAACTTCCAGTGAAGCTTCTTTGCAGAGATGGGCTAGACTAAAATGCAGGGTATCACAGGAAGTAAAAATATCCTACAGAATGCTTTCTTTTCTGTGCTCAGCTGGAGTAGTAGACTACGGAGGGGTGTTGAGATTTTACAGGTTCCACTTGCTTTCTTATACTGCATACATAAGCACTACAGCTTTCATAAAAGCATTTCAGTGGCCTTGAAATAGCCTCTTCCTGCTAACTTGCATGTGAACAAGGGACTGACTTTTCACTGGTTTCTACTCTGTGTGGCATTTATACTTTTGCAAAGAGGTGATAGAATAAGACCTCACTCACTGATTGTGTTTTGAAACTATTTAACATGAAAGTTTCATACGTACAAAGATGATAGCAAACCAGGGCTTTAACTGTAGGTTGCAAGTTCTCTATTTAGTTTGAATAACAAAGCCTGTACCTGTAGAACAGATGTTCTTGATTTTCTGAGATACCTGATTCTTTAATTTTATTTTTTTTTCCTATTCAGTTTACAGAACTAGTCAAATGCATTTGAAAACAGATCACTTAAAATACATCATATTTTTTCAGCTAGCTCTATTTCTAATCTCGGTAACTTTCTAATCTCTAGAACAGTAGTTATTATTGGAAATAGTTCAAATCTTGGAATAGGCAGTTTTAAGTCTAGTACCTAGATTCAATGAGGTTTCAAATCTCAAGCAGACAAATACACAGAAAGAAAGGAGAAAGGAATGTCATAATGACAAAAGAAGTCTGACAGCATCAATATAGAATGTGAATGTTATCTGACTGTGCTGACTTGGTTCCTTAATATAGAACAAATGGGGTATTGTGTCTCTAATTTTTTCCTTCAAATATTCTGTTTACTGTGCATCTGTTTACATCTGATATTTTATCCTCCTTTTGATATTATTTCTGGGATTAATATCAGTGGTATTAAATTGGTGCAACAAAATATGCTGTAGTGCAAAATGTTAGTATCTTCTAAGTGAGATTCTTAGAGCTTTGCCAGAAATTTCTGGTGTCACCTCCAGTAGATCATTCAGCCTCTTAATGCATTGGTTCCTTTCTGTTAGATGAGATGAATATATTTGGAATCTCACAGGCTTGTTGTAGAGATGAATATAGTACAAAGTGAATGGCAAGATTCTGAGGATCATGCAAATACTTTAAATAGGAGTCAGGGCTTTCTTGAAAGTTAGTGCCATTTTCCTATACTTCTCTTTCTATGTAGGTAACTAAAGGGAAGATGAGGTGCTATTAAATGTCATGTGTAGTTAATATGTAGTACAGTCAATGGCACATGTCCTGATTTTGGCCCACTTTCTTTATCCTTTTAGGGTCTTTTTCTGCTTGCAGAAGCACAGCAGACCCTCTTGTTTACTTGTTTGTTTTCTTTTGTTTTGTTTTTGCCTGAACCAATAAAATATTTAAACACAATAAAAATGTTTATTAGAGGCAAACAGCACAGTTACTGTGTTTAAAAAAGAAATGCACAAAACCACAGTGAACAAATCTTACTCCCAGGTGTTTCCTTGATGCCAGCCATGAAAGCTGTAAAAGTATTCATTATAAACTATCAGTTCTGTCAAGATCAAGGATAGATTCCTGGAGTGAGCAGCACAAAAGGCAAAATGAAAGGATCTCCCCCTGTGTTACAGATAGTTCTACATATACATATGTATATGCTGTGCATGTATGTTTGTGCATATGCATGTGTAGGTTTATACACCGTCTATATAAATCAGTAACGCTATCATCTTCCATAGAAAATATTCAGAAAAGTGTGCTCTTTGAAATGTGAATATCAAAGGAATTTTCTTCTCCATTGTGGGGTTCCCAGAATAAAACAACTGTATGGAGAATTTGACCAACTCAGCCAAGTTAGTGCCTATTTGAACATGCAGCCTTTAATCTCCAATGAATATACCAAGCCTTTGGTTACTATTCGGGTTCTATTTCTCAGATATGTGATAGAGGAACATGTGAGGGAAGTGTGTGTGTGTTATAG
This sequence comes from Chelictinia riocourii, assembly GCA_026930925.1. NCBI lineage: Eukaryota > Metazoa > Chordata > Aves > Accipitriformes > Accipitridae > Chelictinia > Chelictinia riocourii. Next base: position 16,639,070 of record JANZLP010000018.1, read on the forward strand.
AGAGGCTGGAAAATACCTCCTACCCCTCCTCCAGCCAAGAAATTCAGTGTGTCATCATTAAGGTTAGCTTGGAAACAGCTCCTGGAGGTTAGTGGTTGGGGCCACTAAATAAGAAGGACTTGGTACCAGGGTGTTTGATTTCATACCTTTCAGTTCTGACCACACAGTCTTTAATCTTCATTCCAAGACCTAGCAAAGCAGGAATTCACAACATGAGACAAGGCAGTAGTTTCTAGTTTCGTTAACATACAGGCTTTGTCTTTCACGTTAGCAGTCAAAGTGACTGCCTGGAGTCTTGGAAAACTAGCCTGGATAGCCTTCTCATATCAGACTATCTCACATTGGCTGTCCTGATAAAGAGTAAGCTGTCTTGTATTTATCACTAGATAATGTGATAACAATTCCTTGTATATGTTGTATATGTTCAGGAGGGTTGGGAGGTAAAGGAAAAGATGCTGAATAGATGGGGTAGCCAGAGTTAGGAAAGGATGGGGTAAAGGGTCCTGCTTTGGAGACATGACAGGTAGGATAATGGAGCAGGAGAAGTAAGAGGCTAAAGGAGGAAATTCGAGTATGGGTATGTAGTGCTAAGGGGCTTGGAGTTGCGGTGTGGGGAGGCAGGGAAGGGACATAATGAATAGATCCTCAGGGTATGAGGCTGGTAAATTCACTTTCTTAAAGGATAATTTAGGGCTTCACCTCCTTACTCACTAGGAACCTGCAAGAATGGTTTTGTCACTTGCTGTATTTCTGTTTTCAAGAAACTTCATTCCTTTCTGCTTTGTTTCCCTATCCACACTCTGGAGGATTCATTCACTGAGTAGATTAGGGTCCTGCTATTAGTTATACTGTCAAGTTAGTGAATGGGTTCCAGTGTAGTGTCATGTGTATTTTGAGGTAGTGTGTAAAGTGTTACAAGTACTAAGTGAACAGATTTTATAAAAATGCAATGTTCTCTTTTTCTTAGTGTCCAAACTGTTCCTACATACCCTTAGCCTTTCCTTAGGGTATCTGGAAAGTGTAGTTCCTTCACGGGCTTGCTTCAGTGTCAAAACAGACCTCATTTCATGCCCTGGCATTGCTGTATGCAGCCGTCTGTCTTGTGTCTATGCATCTCTGTGTGACCACGCTGTAAACTGGATTGGTCAACTGTCCTCAGTTAAAGAAACAAAGAAAGCAAGTGTCCCACCTCCATCTCTAGCCAGCTACTTTAAGCCAGATCTTTTCAGTGAACTAGTTTACTAAGCAGTTGTAATGGTACCGCTGATAAGGTGGTGGCTGGCAACAGAGGGTGAGGGAAGAGGGATTTAAGTGTGGTTTTTGTTTTGTTTTGGGGTTTTTTGTCAGCTTTCAAACAAATCTAATACAGAACTATTTACTTAGTGCCACATAGGCAGTGTGATCTCCCTATGAGTGTGTACCAGCTAGTACCAGACTAGCTCCAGATGCTTTTGTTAATGGGTGTGGTGTTTAAAAACAGGGAGACTGATTCCTCTGTGCCTTGCTTAGATGTTTTCACGTGGGCCACAGAGTGGTTGCACAGCAGTGCCATTCTTATCTGAGATAAAAAAAGAGTTGGCTTCCCATTAAGTGTTACAGAGTGTCATGACCCTAAAACTCCCATAAAATTAAAAAGACAGCAACAATTCTGATTTTAAAATGAGGAAGACATTTGTGAGACGCTGACCGATTCTTCACCTTATATTTTGTTCAGCTTATGTTGTTTGCCTTATGGTATGTTGTATAGCACCTTCTTTATTTGCTTACTTTCTAGGCTCTTTGATGTTACTCAGTGTGATAATTCATAGCCATTTGTTCATATTTAGAATTTAGTAGTTTCAGTCCAAGTCAAGATGGGACAGCTCTTTGACTTGGCTAGGATGAGTTTTCATGTAGGGGAATAGGATTCTCAGTAACTTTGTGCCAGTGATTGTAAACATTTAACAGTTTGTGCAGGACCATGAGCTTCTCAGAACTTGTCACTTATCACTTGTCACTTGCCATGTAGCTTTCAGTGGAGAAACCAGCATTCGAAAACACTGAAGGATAAAGAGCAGATGAGAGCAGCATGGAGGAGTTTGTCCTGCCACTGTCCACATGCTATACATTTGTGGTTTAAACAGGATTTCAAGCTACTGTACATTTTTAAAATATTAATTATTATGAAGAAACATATTCTTACACAAGTATGTAAGTATCCTAAGAATGTATTTCTAAAAAAGTCACTAAACAATAACATCTGTGTTTCAGAAACAGTGAAAGCATGATCAATTGGTTAAAATCTATTCTGAGCTAATAAAAATGCCATGGGAAGTAAGAGTTTATAAAGAGTATCTTGAGTGAAGAGTGAACAAAAGGTTAAAAAAAAAGTAGTAAATTTTATGGTTAGCTGATGTTTATTGTCATTGGTTCCCAAGGTAGTCTGTCCTCTCTGGTCTAATCTCACAAGTACAGGGTTTTATTGTACTCTAGTAGACACGGAAGTATTCTTGCCTGATATGCTTTATTCTGCAGCTGGGTGCAGGGATTAGAGTACCTCCTGCGTGTATCCCTGTGGGTTTCTTCTAATGAAAAGCCTCCTATCTGTGCAGTAATCCCCAAGCCTCTACAAAAATTACGACAATTATCTCAATTAGAATTTCAGTAATTAAAACAGATCTAACTTTTAAATAAATGGTGAGTCTGAAATTCTGAAATGTAAAGTAACTCTATCTTATACATAACATGGGTTAAGACAAAAGCAGGGCACAATATCAACTAGATGTATTTACAGTTCTGTGGCTTATTCTCTGTTGGTAGTGCTCAGCATCTTGAGCATCCAGCTCTCTCCTGTTCACATTAACAGAAGACAAATGCTTTCTTGCAGCTCAATCATGTTCAACAGAACTCACTTCATAGTCAGGAAAAGGAGAGCAAAGACAGAAGAGCAACTGGCTACAGCTGCAATCTCCCTGTTTAGAATATTAAAGATATTTCATACATGCAAATTCAATTAGAGCAATGTGCGTGCCTGGTATCTACTGTAAAGACATGACTGAAGAGTGTCTGATACCAGAGCACTAAGACGACAAAAATATACACTGTGTCTCTACTCTCTATTATTTTCGGTAAATTGTTAAGACATAAACGGGTATTATGGGCCTAGAGAATTAGAACCGAGTAATATCAGTATAATTATTATTTGAGTACCTTCCAACTTCTGTAGTTTAGACATGTTGATAGTGAAAAGTGAGTAAATTCTTTCTGTCTCTCTGTCTCCATCAATCTCAATTTGAGTATCAGCAGGAACATCTCTAAAAGGTGAAAGAAACAGGTAGTCAATGCAAGTCATTCTTTAAATGTTTGAAAGCAAATAAAAACCAATTCTGTTTCAATATACTTAGCCCTCCAACATGTCTATCCCTCAGCTTCAAAACTGAGCATTTGTTGCAAATGTACAGAAACAGGCATATATACTTTTGAGGGCAATGAATACTGCAATACTAAAAAAAACGCTTTCCAAGAGAATTTATTATTCAGTATATCAAGAGAAAAATATTTCAAATATATAAAAGGTTATTTGTTAATAAATGACAATTAAACACTTCTTTTAGAATCTACTATACTTGAAAGGTAACCAGAACAGGAAACAATACATTCCTAAACCAGAATGGTTAAAAAACCAGAAAGATAAAAACAACCAAAATTTATTTAGTAACAGGAATCTTTTGAAATGTTGAGAAACTGAATTAAAAAAATGAACTGAGTAACATGGAAAAAGTTGGGGGGGTTTTGTTGTTTGGGTTTTTTTTTCCCAGAAAGTTATCTTCTAGTACTTACACTGAATTCTGGAGGACTGACTGAGATCTTTAGACTGTAATTTATGCAACCTATCCAGTCAAGGATAACTTAATTTTTAAAAAAGATCAGAGCATTTGTTTGTTTTCAGAAATCAGCAGCTTAAAGAAAGGCATTAATGCATTTTAAGATATTATTCATTTTCCCGACATACCTACAAAACCCAAATGATTTGTCAGAATCTACATTGAAGATTATTTAGCTTTCTTAGAACACCATGTTTTAAAATATGTGAGGTTAAAATATAGAAGTGAGTGTATAAAACAAGACAACGTCATTAGGGAAAGAGACAGACTTCCAGGCTAGGCCCCCTGCAGCAAGATATTTCAATTATGTCATATAGGTGACCTAGGTGTGTCATATTTCTGCATTCAGCTTGGCATCTGAATAAACTTGAGCTATTAAATCTATTATTCTGCGTGGAAAGAAATCAACCATTTAATATTTCTGATTTACATGCTCAGTTGGCTACCTTCATTTCATATGGTGGCTGACGAAATAATAGACTTAGTAAAAGCCAGTACTTATTAGTAAGACATATTTTTAGTAGCTTAACTTGCTAAAGCAGACAGGGAACACCTTGTCTTCAGGTTTTCAAGTTGTATAGTGAATCATGCATTCTTTGTCCTACAAAACATAGGTATTTTCAATTGAAAGGCAACTTACGCAGTGCAACGAGCACAGCCCTCCGTGTTCTCTATTGTAGCCTTGCAACAAAGCCAGTTCCCATTCAGAAAAGCAGAAGGATGGTAAAAACTAAGCCTTTTCTGGTTGCATCTCGTTACCCGGCAAAGAGCTTCTATCCACTCACTAGCTTCTACACAGTTATTTGCTTGAATATAGAGTGGCTTTTCTCCATGTAGTACCTGAAACATCTGTAGAATGGACGCCATGTTATTCTGCTCAGTAAAAAAAATCCAGTTACTGAGTAACTTTGAATATGTCAAAATAGATTTCAACACTCAAGCAATTCAACAAAGCCAAATTAAGATAGTAAGTGAGACAAAGGAGAAAAGAAGACTTTTCACCTCTTTCATTTTACTACACAACCCTACTGAGGAGAAAAAAAACCTGGAACAGCTCCCTGTGTTCTGCCTACACCATTTCCTCATCCAAAAAGGAATCCTTAAAGAATCAGAACACAATGCATTTTCTGTCCTCTTCACTCACATATCTTTAAATGTGACCTCAGACTTCATGCTTCATATCCTGAGAGAAACTGAAGATTCCCAGAAGTCTCTCCTTTAGCCATCCTCAGCCTAAATAACAGCTGTACTTTTATCAGTGTTTCAGAATTTTGGATTGTAATAACAGAAATACCGATGTGTTACAGGTCCAGAATGAAGCTGTAAGCACAGACAATCATCTCAGTTGATGAAGGTATTGTAGGAAGTTTTCATCAAAAGGCATAAATATAAGT
>JANZLP010000018.1:16939054-16949813 GCA_026930925.1 Chelictinia riocourii
CTAACTAGTACTCACTAGGACTGAAAAGGTAATCCACTCTGAGAGTTGTACTGATATATTTCCACCAATAACATATTTAGAAAGCTGAGGACCAAACTTTGTGTGGAACTCAGACACACTTCTGCTCACCTGAAGTTCCTAATCTTAATGCTTGTTATAGGTTAGCTGTTGTCTCTGTTTCGCACTGGTATTTGTTATTCAAAAGAATGCTAGTTCTAAGATCCAGTCTAATTACTTAAAAAGCAACTAAACCTTGCAGCACAAACATTTCATGCTTTCAGTTCCGATAATTAAATCACTTAGGGAAAAAAAAAAAAAGAAAAAAGCACAGTAAATTCCTTACTGTAAACAAAGGCAACTAGCAAATGTTTATTAAACATTCAATCTTAATGGAAACATTTATGGAATAAAGCATGTATATTATGTCTTTTTTTGTGTGCTTGGAAGAGTTGTATCACATTCTCTGAAGGCTTCTGTGGGGAAGGATCTGCTTTTGAGATCACAGCACACAGATGGAAGGACACCCTTCATGGTTGAGAGATTATCTGTCGTTTCTCTGAGATTTTAGTATGTAGGGACATTAGATTCATAAAAGAAGAAAGGCAACAATCTTCTGCTAGAAGTGCAAAAAATCCTAAAGATGACAGGAGACATATCTCCTAAGGGCATGGAGAATAAAAGTGGCAGACAACATAGAAAAGGGACCAACAAAAGGCACACGCCTCATCCAGTTCCTACAGCTCAGCAATAGTTCTTTCTTCCACCCAGTTGCAATGAGTACCTAATATGGCAAAGAAACTAATCTCACTCCTGAATGCAACAGAATCATAGAGAAACAACTAAAGAAAAAGCTAAAGGGCACAACCTCTAATGAGAGTTTTAGTCTCATGGGTACCACAGGTTCTTTAGCTTCATCAGCCAAGTCTGAATACATGAAGCATGTAACTTCTGTTGGAATTCTTATCTTCTGTGCTACTCATGGCCAAACTACACTAGCATGATTTTAACTATTTTTAAATACTCACTTTTGCAAGGGGGGAGGGGGGGGCAGAGAATAATACTAATATAGTTAGTATTATTGTTACCTTTCAATTTTTCTGGTGTCTAGAAGCACAATGACAAAAGGGCATATACAAACCTTCAAAACGTACATTAAATAGTATTTAAATCTTGTAGAGGTGTAGGCACCTTGGAAGATGCTCACATATTATTGCTTATGTAAAAAGCATAGCAGATGATCTACATTAAAAAACACCAACTTCTTTCCAAACCCACACTAAAAAAGCCAGTCGCTAAAGTTTTTTATAAAAACTAAGTTACACAGTAACATTTCCCTGCATCTGTGTTCTTTTTCTTTGCAAATACTGATGATCAATGTCACTGAGTGAAAAGCGGGTTTTGTCATCTTTAAACTAGAATTAATTTTTCTTTTGATTTTTATATTACAAACTACAATTTGGAAGAAAAGGAGTTTAGATATCAGTCAGCAAATTCAGTGAGAAGTTACAAATGAGTAAAGGAGTCATATATGGTTACTAGAACAACCACTTCAATTAACTCATCTTCCACAACAGCAGCACTATCACCACATTATCGATCATGAGCCTGGTAACTGAGCATTGATAAGCTAAACAAGCTTTGCCAGAATGATTGTCCAAAAGAGTTCTGTAATATATGAGGAAAAGGAAAGAGACCAATAAGGTCTTCTGATCACCCACAAAGCACAGAATCTTCATGACTGTTGAATTCAGTAGTGAAAACCATTATCTTTACATTCATGTGCCTGAAAAAAGGGTTGCAGGCTTGATGGTTATGGTGTCTTCAGAGAGAACACCACTGGAAAGGACTTTCTAAGTGAGCATTTAAATAATTTAAAATATAATTGCCAGGGATGACAATGGAATACCTTTTTTGGATTTATCACTACACTGTACAAAATTAGGCATACAAATAACACTTGCACAATCCCAGATCTTAACTCCACCCCTTTTCATGTATGATTCCCATTAAATAGCAAAAGGAAGAAGAGGGAGCAACGGGGAGGAGAAGGTAATGCACAGGGTCTATGTCCTGTGTACAAACAATTGCCTTTGCTTCACATGGAACTGTTGGTGCAGTAATACTCAGGAAGTGAAAACAGAAGATACAGCTAGATGATTGTCCACTGTGCAAATCTTTAGCTCCTCTATCTGTGACAAAATGATGATACCTTCATGGAGAATCTGCAGATCTGCTTCCTGACATGGGATAAGTCTGGAGCATATCTATGGGGAGAGAAAGAAGGGACAGAGAAGCAGGAAAAGGACTGTTAAAAACAGGTCCTATAGAAATACTCATTGAAGAGCTATTTAGGAAAGATTTTGTGCTTAAAAAAATTTGGATCCTCTAGGAAAATAAATTCAGTTTAGAGAGAGTTTGTAGCAGTCAAAATGCTATAAACTTTTTCTTCAGTTGAAATAAAATAGGTTCCTTGTCAGATAGTTGAGAAGGAACCATATTTATCCCCAACTCAACCATTTGTTCTCTCTCAAATACGCAGTCTCCTATATCAATTACAGAGATGATGCAAGTAAAAGGGCAGCAGGGGAGAGGAAGAGAGACAGGGTGGGGAGAGAGAGCAGTGAAAATACATCTTTAAACTTAGATCATGCCCCTCTGAAAACTGGAGCAGAGACATACTCTAGCATGTGAAGTGCCTTCTTGTTTGACTCATGGATGTAGAGTTATAACAAGAAATAGAATAAAATGTAAAATTATTTAAACATGTAAAGCACAATTTTCTTTTCCACAGGAGAGTCATCTTTTGAAAAATGAGAAGGAATTAATAAGAAAAAATTACAGTTGAATGAAGCAAGAGAGTTAAGAGACTTTTTTAAATTCATTTTGAAAATCCCACTGCAGAGAAATCAGAAAGCTCTTTATGTTTAATTTGGAGGTTCTTAGAGCATAATCCTAGAAAAGGCCAGTTGCTAGCTGCTGACACTGCAAGTCTCCCTTCATACTGTTGGTAAGAAAGTGATCAATGAAATTGACAAATGACACTAAATGCAGACTCAGCCCTACAGAGGTTTAACTTAGTGAAATTTGCACATTGAAGAGTCAAAGCCTGAAAAACAGAAATAAAACCCACTGAGACAGAGTTGTCTATGCAGAAGGAAGCAAAGAACAGAACATGAAGGCAATGAAGGACACAAAGCAGGCAAATGGGTGGGTGGGAAAATGCAAGGCACTTTATTGTCTATAATTTATGGACTGTTAAAAACTATTGAGGCACATGATGATTAGGTTCGGCACTGAGAGAGAGATTAAGAGGATGGAGGGATAGATCACAATATCTACAAGAACAAAACTGCTTGCTTGTGAAGTTGTCTGCACAAAGGAGTGACTATGTAAGACAAAGGATGTAACGGACATTCCCCCTGGACAGTTGAGCTGGTATTTTTAAAGATTCTTAAGCTGGCAGGAGCAGATCAGAGTTCAGACTTCTTCTAAGTGCTGGACATAAAACTTGAGCCCAAGATTGTCTAAGAATTGAATGAAATTAGTCCAGTTTCTCCCTAGACCTTTGTGCTGATGAACTGAAGTGAATTTATTTGTCATTTAGGAATCAGAGATGGTGTTAGTACTGAGGCTGCTAGGCTAGATACCAATAGCGAAAAAAAGAAACATCATCATGAGTAATCATGGTTATCAATGCTCTGTTACAATTTGCAGCATACACCAACAAAATTAACACATCTTGCCTCTTGGCCCTTCTGTTTCAAGGACTCTTTCTTCCTTTAAATTTCATTTAGTCATAGAATACTCTGGTTCTCTTTTTATATTTTCTCTTCCGTTCTCTTTTTATATTTTCTCTTCCCTCCACATTTTTAAAAAATGTATCCTGTCACTATGTGGTAAAATAAAAATGCCTTTCTAGTATGTACTTTTTCTCCACTTCTTTTTGTAACTTCCTTGCAGTAGGGTTCTATAAGAAGCACCTGCACAAGCTTTTATAACCCATACCCTTTCTATTAGTTTTTACAGCACCTTGGTCAAGAGTTTCAGAGTTCTCTTTACCTTTCATTAGGAAATCACAAGTCTTAAATCTCACCTAAAAGTTACCCAATCTGTCTATTACATAAGGAAATTTTCAGACAACTGATCAAGTCCAAAGAAATAACTCCTCCAATACTTTTATAAAATCTTCACAAAGGCTCCTCTCTCTCCATAAAGCTCAGTATTCTGTTCTGCAGAGAAATAACTGAACTAATGACAGCAAAGATCACATATCTCTAATTTTTGAAGCAACTGAAATTTTAGGTCTGACAATGACATTTAAGGTAAGCATCCCACCAATCTCTGACATGACATTTTCTTAGAGCAGCCCTTTTAAGAGTGATCTCACACTTTCCTGAGAAAGGCAAGATCAGCAGCCACTTGAGTTGGAAAGATGCCTGCTGTAATTTTAAATAAAATTAACTCTGACCACTCAGGTTCTGCACCACATAGTCTCATGCTCCCAAATACATCAAACTAAATTCCCAGACCCACACCTAATGGGTTTGAGGCTCAGAAGGACTGGCACATAGCTGTGTCCTGAATCATTTTTGAAGACTAAAAAAAAACCATAATTGCTGTGTGACTTCAAAAAATGTGCTGAAATTGTATCACCAATTATCTTTTTTTTTTAAAGTTTAGAACTGAATTTTTCAAAAACCAACCCTTGAAGTTTGGGTTGGCTCTGCTTTCAACTGTTTATTATTATTGAAGAGATAGCCTCTACATTACAAAGGTTTGCAAAGAAAGATACTGGCACATCTTTGCAATATTTTTCCTTCCAGGTCAAACACATTTTTAAAGGCAAATTCTAGAAACTGGTAGAAGCTTCTAACAATATTTTTGAGTTTTAAATCTTTTAAACTCAGGTAATAAATACCAAAAGAAACATTCAGATTGTTGAAACAGATGGAAAGCTTAAATATTTATTTTATAAGATATCTTAACCATGCATCCACTTATAAAACATTATACCTAATCTGTTTCTGCCACTGTTCTAGCCAGGAAAAATGGAAAACAATGTGACAGTGATAGCAATAACAATCTGCTCTTTGAAAGTATACACAGTACAGTAAAGAGACACAGAAATTAGTCAGATGGTAACATCAAGGGAGGTCACAAATGATGGTTTGTGCTGTGGTGATATACTTAAATGGTAACATATTCAAAAGATAGTCATCAAAATGGCAAAATGGCAACAAACAAAATATAAAACAACATAATGCAATTTTGTAGTGCTCTGGGCCAACACTCACTTATGATAGCTGGTCTTGTGACTTTTTGTTCAGTCTCTGTTTTTTTCTCCCACCACTACTGCTGCAGTTTAGAAAATTCTCTTTTAAATTGGCTTAATGGTTTTATCTGCTAAAAGAAAATTGTTTATCTGGTCCTCACAATAGGAAACTGGTTTAAGAAACTGCTTATAACAAATCCCAGTTTACAAAAATTCTAAAAGCAAAAAAAAAAAAGTTATTAAAAATGACAACATTATTAAAATGTTTCTATTAAAATAACAGTATCTTAGATCGGTTTTCAGGAGATCTACTTTTTAAAATGTAAAATTATATTAATATCACTTTCCAGACAGTCCAGTTAGAGAATAAAACATCACCTTGTAGCAAAAAGAGAGCTGATAGGCTTTCAAATATGTCTTGATTCATAGTAGAAAGACTGGGTTGTTTGTAACAGCATGGATAAATGTTTAAGTCTCAAAACAGCATGGTCACAAAGCCTAGCAAAGCATACCAAATAGGTGGAAAATAGAAATTATAATAATCCACATCAAGATGCCTAACATTACCCAGTCCAGGCTTATAAAACCTACTGGTGCCAGGGGGAAGGTGGCTTTCACCCTAGCAGAGGAGGATTTGTGGTCAGGGAGGAAGACATGTAATGGGTGCTTATTTTGGAAAAGAAGTTCCTGCCCTACTTGGTGAGTGTCTGTGCTTATTGCAGCCTCGTGGAGTTACTCTCTCATGGCTCGGGCTCTTCTGGTCCCATGAATCTCTTCCAGCCCTAACACTCAGCCCCTTTTCTCCGCACTGATTTTGCTGCTGTTTGTGTTGGGCTATTAGAGGAGAAAAGTGCTTCTCAGGGTAGCTAGGATCAGGTACCTCAGATAGGTCCTGCAAGCCATTGCTTTCATGGAGTCATGGGAGTGATTGGTGGCTTTTTGGAGGACAAATAGCTCCTCCAGAAATGTGTTTTCCAGCTGAGCAGACAGCAGGTCCAGGTCCCTGCAGGGATCCCCACTCGTGGCTCCACACACGGTGGCCTGGGGGATTGGCCCTGAGTGAGATCCATCAAAGAGAGAGGACAGGTTTACAGAGCAGAGACAGTCATTTGTTTTCTTTCTTTCTCCTTACAGGGCAGTCAGTCTTCACACAGACCTCTGATCCTGTCACCTGGTACTCCTGGTACGTTATTCAGTCCCTGCGGCAAGTAAAAAGCAGGAAACACACTCAGGAATGTTTTCTAGGCACAGAATTGGCATGGGTTTTAATCACAGGTACTTCATATGCGCTCTTTCTGCATTGGGCTAGAGCTGCATTACTAAATGTTTTAGATAGCAGGAATTCCAAAATTGGTACAAGCAGAGATTTTGAGGACCAGATGATTCAATCCCTTTCCTTAAAAAGAGAAGATCATCAAACCCCCTGGTGCCTGGTGGGGTAAGAGTCTGTACATCTGCCCTGTGACACTTCCACTGCTATCCTTCAAAGTTCTGAAAATCTGGCATTTAATTAAGACATTTTTAAAAGATAGATGTCACTGAAATGTGCTGAAGGAGACAATTAAAAAATCTGAAAATTAATTCAAAATAAAAGGATCTCTTCAGATGTGTGATTTTTGGCACAGGGGTCCACCGGGCCACAACTAATTACTGCGGAGACCAGAGGCGAGACCGAGGTGAGTTCATTTTGCTCCTAAACGAGCTCCACCATGTCCCTGCCGAGAGCGAGGAGTCCACCAGCACGTGGTGTACATCACCGGCGCTGCCTGGGGTTGGGGAAGGAAGAGGAGAAAGCACGTCGCCTTGGTTTTGCAGCTCTCGCACGCCTGCGAGAGGTTTGGAGTTGTTGCCAGCAGGAACCAGGTAGACAGAAGACATCCATGTCACCTCCACGAGGCTGCCTGAAGCCCCGAGTGGGGTCTGGGAGGTCTGGGGCTGGCGGGGAGACGTGGCTGCCCACCTTGCCTTGCTTCGGTTGGGCACAGCAAGCATGTGGTGGCTTCTCTAAACCTCAGGGTCTCGAGGGGGATTCTTGAAGGGATCAAAGGTTCTTCTGGCTTGACCATGTCAAAGCTCGGCCTCTGGAGACTCAGATCACTGGGCTACAAATGGAAAAGTAATGCATATGTGCAGTAGAGTGACTTTTGCCTGCAGATATCCTTTAACTGGCCAGATGAGCTGTGCTGGGTGCTCCGAGCTGGCCCTTCCCACTTCAGAGCTGTTGAGTCAATCTTGTCAGTCATGGCAAGTGGCACGGATCTCATCCAGGAGTAAACAAGCTGACACTTAAATAAGCTAAGCAATTTGTGGCTTTGTGAAACATCAGCACAGCTCAATTTATGCCATCTAAGAAAGGCATTTATTGTTTCCTTGCATAAGCAGCAGCAGCACAGGTAGTACATTCTCCCTTGCTGTTTTTTGAAGGAGGTTGTAGCCCTTTTTAATGTGTGACCTTCAAGCTCTACAGAAAACTTACAAATGAAAAGCTCCTGTGAGTAATCCCATCTGTAGTCAGTATAGCTGCATTCTGCAGAGGTTTGGTATAAGCCTCTCACCTCAGAATAGCAGGTGATAAACTAAGGGTGGTTTTTTTTATTTTTAATAAATGGATTATTTGGCATTCAGAAATCCTTCCTTAAGCCCCAGGCTCTGAATTACACTATTGCAAGAAATGTTTTTAATTTAATTGAAGAGTGGTTCTTAAAGACTTGCAGCTCTGGCCATGGTGGGCACCTTTTGTCACAAAGCCAGTCCTTGGAGATGCTGCCTACCTGTGGGGTTATGTGGGAGTGGGAAACCCGGCGTGCAGCGTGGGCTGGATGGCCTGTGTCCTTTGCAAATGCTTCTCATTAATTTAGTGATGACTGAGAAAATGGGGGAAGAAGGGGCATTGTTCTTGTCTTCCTGCTGTCTTAGTTGATTCTCTGTGTAACAAAATCTCTTTCTTGGCGGCTTGTAGAAGTTCATAACAAATAAGTGACAGAAAAGTAAGATTTTTGGCAGGGCCTAAAGCTGCTCAGGCTCGGCAGGTGACTTCCAAGGGCACCTGGGACTGGAGTTCAACAGCGCATTTGCCGCCCCCCCGCCAGCCCTGGCTGAGTGCTCAGACAAGGCGAGGTTGCTGGGGGGTTCAGCCTGGATAATTAAAACAGCGTCCAGGTCTCTTGGTGATTAAAGAGGCTTTCTGTATTTGCCTTCCAGAGCATTGATTTAAAAAACTTGGCCTCTCTCTGGACAAAAGCATTAGCTAATCTCTTGCTTTTTCATTTATTTTTTTTACAGGGGTGGGGGTGATACAGCGGGGGGAGCGCATGTGAGGGATTGCGAGCTGACCTGGTCTGCTCAGTCTGCAATATGAGAGTGCAAAAATGATATTTTTCCTGTAGCAAGTAGCCATTGCAACTTTATTTTTAACATCTGTGCAAAGCAGCTGGGGGTAGGCAAATGAATCCTGGCAGGGGAATGGGTCTCCTTGATGAGTGCAGCCGGGCGCTCCCATGAAAACTGGGACTGATTTGGCTGAGTTATGAGCCTTGGAGAGCTACAATTTATTCATGTGATGAGTATGACTGTACATCCATCCAGAGGAGAGGCTGGCTGCCCCATGCCCACGCTGGCGCTGAGGGAGGCTCCTACAGGGACGTGACTCATCAGTCACAGAGTTTCCTAAAATCTCTGTGTCAGTCAAGTAGTGGTTGCAGCCTGTTGTGCAGAGCTGCTTGTAAAGGGTTGCAGCAAATTCAGCCCTCCTTCCCTTCTGGGGAGACCAGGCTTCAGCTGCAAGGAAATGACTTCTTCCCATTAAACCACAGATCTAAACAATTTTCATCCTTCTCTTTACCTGTATGTAATAGGGATGCTCCTCATCTCTCATCTGAGCACTAGAATACCAGCTCTCCCTGATAAAATGTGAGCAAATCCCAAGTCCTTGGCAGATAATGGGAGTGCTGGGACAGCTTGAGCCATGAAACAGCTCCTAAAGGGTGAGGCTGCCTCATTTGTGTTCAGCATTTAAGGCTAAGCTGCAGAACACTTGGAGGGATGATTTTAAAGATGCTTTCTGGAGACTCTGGAGCATGGAGAGCAAAATGCACTTTTGCAAAGTGGTCCAGAGCAAGATCTTTGTATACTGCATATTTCTTGGGCCAGGGCTGATTTCAGACTCCTTGAATGATTGATCTAGTTTGGTGGTTAGAAGGCAGGAGGATAGGACATAGGCCAAGACTATGTTGTGTTACTGTTCTGTGATGGGCAAAATGTGCTATTTTGATCTATTCTTAAAAACAACCCAACAACCCCATGAACCAAATAAAAGCAAACTCACAAAACGGTGCCCATTAGCAGTGGCTAAGCCAGCAGGCTCGCTGGCGGGAGTCAGGGCACGCTGTAGTGCTTTTTCACCAATAAGCTCCTCTGTGCATCTTCTGTTCATAGTTAGGTTTAGGCAAATAATTTTTTTTCTTGTCTGTTGAGCAAGCCAAGGGGAAATTTGGCTTCAATCAAATTGAAATTGGCATTTTTTCTTTTACAAAAGGAAAAACAAAGAGATCTGAGTATTTGAAATGTTTTCAGAATGTTTGGTTTGATTAAAATCACATCGCAGTTGGGATTGTTTCACCTGTCCTATAAAAGTGAGGTCAACTTCGAAATGAAAAGCATCACTTCCGAGTGCAAAGTCATCCCATTTTGAAATGGGAGCTGAAAACAGAAAATGAGCAGTGATGCTTCAGTGCACTGAAATCTTTTAATAGCTTAAACTTAAACAAACACATGCTTTAGTATTTCTATAGTTGAAGGTATAGACCCCTATGTACATATGTTTGGAATTTCCAGGACAAAAAAAACCTCATTATCCAAAAATTAATTTTTCCTGAAGCTGCCATTACTGTCAGCATTTTCCACTCTGCCAATAAACAAACAACATTCTCCCCTCTAGGCGAGGACAATAAGATGCCTCAAACGTTTTTTATTAAAACTTTGAATCAAAGTAATTTTAAAAGTTGCAGAAGGTCTTTTATTTATGGAAAACTCAATTCAAGAGAAAATGCA
This sequence comes from Chelictinia riocourii, assembly GCA_026930925.1. Classification (NCBI taxonomy): domain Eukaryota; kingdom Metazoa; phylum Chordata; class Aves; order Accipitriformes; family Accipitridae; genus Chelictinia; species Chelictinia riocourii. The sequence continues at coordinate 16,949,376 of JANZLP010000018.1, forward strand.
GATTTTTGGAGCATGAGAAAAATTACAGCAATTTGGAAAGATATCTTTCAAGTTTCAAAAGTGGTCACTTCTTAATAAACACCAGTAAAAGAGCCACTGGAAAAAAAAAAAAAATCCAGGGAAAGGGCTCTATTTCAAGGCCTGCCAAGGCAGATACAGCTTCAAGGCTTTGCCTTTGGTTCCTGAAGGCTTCTTCTACCTGCTCTGGTTTTCACAGAAGTTGCTTCCACCAGCTTTGGCCAGCCTGAAGGACAATTTCTGGAGGAAGATCATGCTTAGGTGCTTACACCTCCACCACGGCCTCCAAATCACCTCCCTGCTTGAAATGGGCTCTCCTGAGACCTGGGAGGTCCTGGCTGTGGGTGAGTTCCAAGCCTCATGCTGCCTTTTTTTTTGAAAGATTAATGTGAAAGCCAGTTTCCCTACTTAAAGCATCTG
>JANZLP010000018.1:17448173-17459920 GCA_026930925.1 Chelictinia riocourii
TTTATCTGCAAGGAAATGCATATATACCCTTGGTGAGATTGCTTGTGCCTTTCTAGGCCTTTCATAAGTCTTAAATTGTTAATTAAACAAAAATGCATTGATTTTTAACCTAGGCAAGATCTATTCAGGCAGTCGAGGTCCTTCTGCTTTCTTCAGAACTTCCACAACAACTTGAGAACCTCTTGCCCAATTTCTGTCAGATTTTATCAGAAAGGTAGGAGCTTCAAAGATGCACATTTCCAGCAATTTTCTGTGAAAATGGAAATTGGTAGGAGAGATCTGAATTAATCCTCCAGTGAAAGAAAGGGTGAAGAGCTCAACCACGTTATTAGACAGCAGAGAAGCCACCAGAAGACAGCCTCGGGAAACCAGGTTGTTTAAACACCACAGCGCACAGAATGCGTGTGTGTATCCGTAGCACCCTGTAAAATACACTCAGTAGCAGCACCGAAGTGCGGCTGTTTGTTGGGTGGAGTGTAGCAGACAAATATCATCTACTGAAGAGGAAAGTTCAACAGATTTTAGAATTATTGCTACGCTAGTCCTGTGCATCGTAATGAAAATCTGGCTCTTTTTTGCGATAGTTGAAGTTTAGTATTTTCTTGATACTTCTAGTACTTTATATTGCAATACATTCCTCCTAGCTGTCACGAAGTTTGCAGATAACGTATCAGAGAATGCAGTAGGCTTGGAGACGCGTATGAGACCGCTTTGCTTGCGAACTGTAGCTGCACCTATAAATGAGCATTTATATATGCGAAATCCTGCAAACTAAAAGCACGGGAAGATGTAGTAGTTCTGTCAGAACTAGTAACAGCAGCAGCAACTAGCAGCCCCGGTACTAGCAGGGTCACGTTGTAGTAAGTCCTTCGGCACTATTAAGTGCCGAGACGTAACCTCGGCTGAAAAGCACGAGGGGTCGAGCCCTATGTAAAATACTGAGTAGCTGGCTATGGGTGCTCCACGGGTATAACAGGAATAATTATTCATACAAAACCAGACCTCGGAGGGTTCATCAGGGCCTCGCTGCATCAGACGTGGGCAAGCGGTTCCAGAAAGACATGCGCTTCCGTTTTCTGCGTGAGACATTGCCACAGAAGGACGGAGGAAGATTAACCACTTGCCTGTGGTTTTCCAGGAAAGCTTAAGATAGTCGGGGCAATAGATGTCTCGGGTTCTAGCCATAGCTTTAATCACCAGAACACCAATTCTCTTCTAAAACATGGAAACGGAAAAACAGTGATCTCAGTATTGTGTGTATCTGCCTGTGCCCTCAATATTTAATATACAATCAAATATTAATGTTTGACCTGATTATACTTGAGCTTTTTCCTTTTTTTTTTTAAAGAGTCACAATAAGACAGGTTGTTTGAAGAAGAAAATGATAAACTGTTGAAAAGATGAATATAAAAATTAGATATAAATTTCAAGGGTAAATCTAAATGCCACAGTGGAGCTGTTAGGGGAGCTCATATGCGTCCTGTAATGTGTATTTATAATAGGCTCCTTGCAAAGTGTGCTGTGCTAGCATTGCTGTAGTTATGGTTCTGTCAGCGTTTCCACTCTTAAGTGCTATCATTCAGGGTGCTGCAACTCAGCCATCAAATTCCTCTCGTCGCTGAAATGTGATGTGTGGACTTTTCCATAAGGTTCCCAGATGGAAAACTTTTTTTATACGAGTGAAGCCAAGAGGATTCTATGGACATCTAATGGTGTTCCACAGAGGACTGCAAAAACGTAGAGAAACGGCTTGTTACGCGTTAATGGCAGTTGCCGAACCAACTTACGCACTTTAGTGGTTAAGTATGTACTTAAAGTGAGAGTCTTTGAGATAAAAAGTCTATTTTCAAATCACCACGACTGAACATTTGGTCCCCGCGTGTACCTTCACCTGGTGAGAATACAGGTTACACATACGTCTCCGCGTTCTGACGTACTTTTCCCTCATCGCCTGTTCCTAGAACAACAAGACGTTGGCTCTCTGCTGCTAATCTAGCAGTAGCCTCATACTCTGCTTTTAATACTACACAAATTCAAATTCTCTGCTCCTGTAAGTAGTGCCATTATAGTTCCCTCGACTTTAATAACGCATACGTCTGTTTACGCCAGCTGAGGATATGTCTCGTAGGCTTTCGTATCTTAAGTTTGATCGCAGCTCGGCCTTCACTTTGTCATAGAGATGCTAAGCTGGCAATGTGTGTATCAGGGAGGTTTTGAACATAATTTTCCTTGCTGAGCAGAAATCCTCCAGGGGTTAACTTGTCAGAGCAATGCAATATAAAATAATCTGTAGGATATGTTGGACTCCCGGGTTGCGCCGTATCCGTCTGTATGCCAAGTACCGAGGATAGGAGGGTGCTAGTTTGCTAAAGCTTGTAAGTAGATTTGAGAAGGTCTTGTTATCTGCTTGTGGGAAACAACGCTTACAGGGATGCAGCGAGCTCTACAAATTGGAAGGGCGAGTTCGCTTGGCCAGAACACGACTGATGTGACAGAAAGCATTTGCTCCCTCCGCTGCTTTAACCTACGAAAGACACGTGCAGTAGGAGGCAACGCTGTGTTGGGAGTAGGGTGTTTGGAACGGCTCTTTCCAAGACAGCAAATATAACACCAGACCGCTGCAGTACGATTCCAGCAGCGTCCTTCCAGCTCTCGACCACAGCGTACCCCCCCTCTCATGTTTTCATCTACTTTTCTTATGTACTCACTTTTGAAAAATTACTCCTGTTCTAGACTGTAAACAATGATTACGGACAACAAAAAATTAACTGGATTAGATTAAGTTATTTTAAAACAAACCCCCAAAGTTAACACTACCCTCGCACCTGCAGGGGAAATGTTGAACAAATAAACAGATACGACAGTATCCTCTAAAAGAAAACAAAATGTGCTGAATGGAAAAGGAAATGCAAATCTGAAACAGTAATTTAATTTTGTAATGATTTTCTTTCCACTCAAAATGTTTTGCCCTCCACATTTAAATTTAGAGTTTCAAAATCAAGCTTGCACTGGCTGATATTGATAGCCAGCTGATACATGAAGGCGAGGCAGCAGTAAAACACTACGCAACATTGGACTGATGAAAAATATTGAAAAATTTATCATTATTAATGAAGCATTACTATTGATAATATTAAAATCAAACAAGAGAAATACAGTCTGCAACCAATTTACCTGATTCAGAGTCCTGTGTAAAGTATGTCACTGCTATATGCAATGAGAAACAACTTTCAGCAATTAAGTATAAAAGATTCTTGAAGATTGGCGAGAAAAGGATCAACTTCTATGAGCTATTTCATGGTAATCTGTAGACAAAGATAAATGTAGTGTGTTCTGGTGCAATCCACTCTTCTGGTCATTGACAACATATACAGAATTCAAAAGAAAAATTTTTTTTTCACCTCATACTAGTATCATAGATATCCATATTTTACCAAACATGCTCAAAATTTCAATGATTAAGACTAAGGAGACAGAGTTGCTGGTTTTATTGACCTAGCTTTTGATAAATTCTGAAATATTCAAAATGTTTGCAATCATTGTATCAGCTGCATGACTACATTAAAAAAAAAATCTGCCAAGTTCACACTGTATTATCAAGGTGTGCTACTTGGTAGACGGAAAAAAAAAAACCATAGAAACGTGTCTGCCAATAATACCTCCGCCGCAGAACTCACAGAACCATCTACTGGCTTGGAATCACCAGTTTCCCCTGCCTTGAACCCAGTGATTCACAGCCCTTCTGAACCAGCCCACATGGGCACCCGGTATGGTTCAACAAGTCGGGCTGGAAAGGGCTTTCAGCACCCTAATCCAGTGAAAGGATGATGACAGGCCTGTCTGCCTGTCCCTGCCTGAAAGATGTCCCTGTCTCCCAATACAGACAGATAAATCATTGATCATTACAGGCCCCACCTCACACACATGAAAGCACTTCCCAGAGCCCCACTTTAATTAATACAGCATGATCAGCACAGGAAATATCCAGATTGATTTCCCTGATAGTTATCAGTGTTTCTCCATCATCAAATCTAGAGCCATTAGGAATACTTCCAGAAACAACACCTGTTAATCATTTATTTTGGAGCACAAAGCACCAGATGAATATGGGCAACCTATGGGCAGATCTTTGAAAATATGCCTACTGCAACAGTAACTAAAAGTAGTCATAACCATATAAGGGACAGAGATTTCCCCAATTCTTCCAGCTCAGATTTGCAACTGAAAAAGGCGGCTATATCACAACATGTCTTTAAAAAACTGATGATTTAGAGGAACATGAAATGATATTCCACATAAAGGATCACTGGTAAGATAACAAGTAGCTCATTCCATAATACTGGATCATATTAATTCTTCATGCAATTTTGTTATTTTAAGGGAGGCTCTGGATTCACCCTAAGGCAAATATGCAATCGAATGAAAGGGTCTTGCTATAAAATCTGGAGAAAATGTGGAGTAAAACAAGCAATTTGAGGGCTTTTTTTGCAACATTTGAAGGAATGAGAAGGGTGTGAGAGGCCATATCTCTTCCCCAACCCCTACATCAAAGCTGAGAGAGCAGAGGACAAACTGCAAATAAACAAAAGCTCTTGTGTGGATTGCAACATGAAATTTAAAGGAAAATATTAGAAATTATCATAATATGCTTTCTTCATGTGAAAATATTCTTAAGATTAAATACTTGTATTTTCAACAGCTTTTACAAACTCATTGTGAAGATTTCAAACATACACTTCAGAAGGTTCAGCAACATGGCATTTGCCATCATGTATCTTGACATCAAAGTATTGTATTATTGGCTAATGCTCCCTGTACATGCATTTTTAATTTTTCTCACACCTTTGCAGTAGCTGTCTACACTTCATTTTCTTTTTAACTGAGAAGGAAAACATGAGAAAGAAAACATCATCTAAAATTAAAAAATGCATAACAGATACCTTTTCATTTGCATTTGCACTACTGAAAGATTCTGCCACAAATTAAGTTTAAAAAAATTAGTCACCTGCAGGTTTTATATAAAATGTTGAATTATCTGTATCTCTGATTTTAACTTTATAGTTCCAGAATTTTCCTGACTTTATACTATACCCAAAGTAAATTAAATACAAACATCAGGAAGATCTATCAAACTACTTTTCATTCACTTCAAATAGATGTATATTCATATGTAAGTAGGAAGTATGTTTTAAAACTCTTATCACAAAACACTTACTGTATACACCAAGGAAAACAAAAATCACATTTTGATCTTAAAAAAAAAAAGTGTAGAGAGCATGGATCTCATCAGTAAGCTGTCTTGCAGGGACTCTGCAGATTCTAGAGCAAATTAAAAAATATCAAACACTTAATCAAGAAAAATACAAATGCTGGCCTTTCTGACAAGATATTACACAAAAAACACAGATAATTTTACAGTTTATTTTTAAATGTGAATTTTAATTTGGCCATTTCAGGACATGAATAAATATGAAACAAACCATTTCCAGCACAGAGCTTTTACGTGCTGACATCGGTGCTTATCCAGTATAAAACAAAGCTGTTTTTCTGTACTATGGAATAGTTGTGGGGCACAAAGAAAGGAAAAAGACAAGATAAAAGTAATTTTTGTTGTTGTTGTTGTTGTTAAATATTCTGGGCCGTGCTTCACCAAGGCAAAATGCACATGAAATTTACTGCTGAAAAAAAGTCTCCCACCTTCACTAACTGATCTATCTATCCACTGCAATTTTAAGTGGGAAATCCCCTAAAGCATTCTGAAATCGACAGATGACAGCCAGCCAGAACAACGTGTCACAGCAGCTTCCTGACCACTAAAGAGAACTAGGTATCAAAAACGTGAAGGTACAGAGAGGAGGTGATGTTAGGGACTTTTCACTATTTCTTTGACAAAAGCTTACTCACTCAGGAGGCCAGGTTCATATCAAGTTAGAACTGCTCTAAAAGGAGACCTAAAACAGTCCTGATTTTCCAGTAACTGGAAGTCTCATTCTTTCAAATACATCATGGATTCTCCAGTTTCTTGGGAAGGCTTCTTGTTCAAACTTAGTAACGTAACTTATCCATATTCCAAAAAAACAATACACAAAAATTTTAGGCCAAAAAGCCCAGGGATACAGAGAAATGAGTGGCCTGAAATAAAACTCCAAATAACAGTATGCAGGCATGCACTGGCAACTATACTTATGTAGAAAATAAGAAATAAAAAAGGGCTACCATTTTTACATATGATCAATGCTCTGGCTTAGCCAGCAGTTAAATACTTGGAAACATCTGCATTTAGAGAAAAACATCACTAAGATGCTAACATCAGCAGGCTTTTCTACTCTATTGGTGTAGTTTTCCTCTGCATCACTTCTTAGCTTCTTCCCATACACCTGCATTTCTCTTCATTCTAATGTTGCAGTACCCACATAGTAGGTAGGAAGGCAGAAGAAAAAAAGAAAGAAATGTTTTCTTCACCAGTAGACAATTTTCCTCAATTGAATGGAAAGCCAGCTCAAAAAAATTAAAGGAAGGAGTCTGGTATGTGATTATGGAAATTCCAGAAAGAGATCAAGAAGTTTCAGGGATGAAGAGGCAATGACAGGCAGAAAGCCTGTGATAACACAAGGCACGTTGAAGAACCCAAATATCCCTGTAGGGGAGGGAAGAAATCCAGCACAGACTAGCAAGACTGTTGTTGCAGAGTTATGCTGGGATACAAAAGATTCCCACCCCAACTCCATTCAACAATGGATCAGGAAGCGCTGAGAAAAATAATGAATGACATGATGGCTTTAGGTTATGGGATTCAAGGTTCAGACAGGTTCTCCAAAACTAAAATATAAAATAGTTGCTGAAGACATCTTTGATAAAATGAGTTTTTATACGCCTGAATTAGAATCAAGTGGAGGAACATACATCCACATAAAAGTTCTGTCAGAGGGCACTAAAAATACTTATATCTAAATATGAACACAGGCACCAAATGACTTAACCATTTCAGTTATGTAACTGATATATAACAAGATCATTCTGCATAGAATGCTAACCTCTATAAGGCTTGGAAGTCTATCCAAATATTAACAATTTAGTACTTTTGCAATACTCAGAATTGTTATCTGCCTTATGACAAACTACCAACTACAGAATCGACCATCATGATAGACAGTTTTTCTCCAGCTCTGCCTCCTGCTATACTCTGACTGGGACACAAGAAGAAAAATACAGCTCTGTCCACCAATCTAGATAACCTCCCAAATGACACTCATGACAAGACAGATGCAGGGAACTCACTATTCTTTTTGACTCTGGCTTTTCTTGGCTTACCCCTCTTCCTGAAGTCTGCAGGGGTACCACTGCAGAACATCTCAAAAAGTGAAGCAGAGCTGAGGGGAAGAAAAAGACAGACCTGGGACACAGCTGGGAATCTAACAGACATGCTGAGCCAAAGTATTACTCAGAAACTGGAAACAAAGTTCAAAATTTCCTTTAAAAAAAAAAAAGTTCTTTAAAAGTTCAGTTAAATTTGCTTGTTTTGTGGAGGCAAATGAAGCTCAAGACATCAGGACAGAACATATTGCTCTGCTCCTACTGACCCTCTTACAACCCAAGCTGTAATCAGAAGGAAATACCTCAATTAAATTTGAATATATGAACATCAGTATTATAAAGATCAGGCAAAGCTTTCTTACAGCCTGCAAACATTGCAGGAAGGTACATTGACAAATACAAATCCTCTAATTCTTTCCCTCTGTTTTGAATGGAGGAGAAGCGAAAGGAGTAAGATGTTCAGTATTTATTTTCCGAGGCACGGTTCATTCCCTATTATCATTAGTCAGCCAGCTACTCTCACTACAACTGCAGCACTCGAGTCAATACTACTCCTATTTCTCCCTCCTCATGTGCTTGCAATAGGAAAGAGTTAGGCAAAATGTAAAAAAGATAGCTAAAGGCTTAGTTTTCTTAAAAAAACCCCAACCAACCAACACAAAAAACCCCCACAAAAACCCCAAACACCAAAACAAACAAAAAAACCCAACCAACCTAGGAAACCTTTGTCCCCTCTATACAGGAAATAAACAGAGGATTGTGTTCAGCTTTCATACTACTGAAGACATACAGATTCTCTTTTGGCAGCAAAGAAAAAGTTTCTAACTACAAAAGCCTACATATTAAGAGCTCAGATCTTACACATAAATTTGCAGTTACGCTTACGAAGAATGAAGCAGGTGAGTAAGCACCTTGCATCTAACTTGCAGAACTAAAAGAACAAAATGAAAAAACAGAGCTTTACAATATGTTATAGTATTAAGGTAAAGGATAAGGTCTGTATGAGTATACCTAAACAAAGGTATGCACCTTTTTAATTGCAGTCTACTTATGTATCATTTTTCAGTAATGGATACTCTACATGGTACCGAAGTAAGAAATTCTAGAAACATTTTTATGCTGTAAATGCAAAGAAATATTTAATTCTTCTTCTTTATAAATTATATGTTACCAAATGTCCCCCCCTCCCCTTTTTTTTGAAAGAATAATTTAATTGCTAGGTGTCTAAAAAAGTAAAATGTGAAAGTAAAAACAGTCAGAAAATTTTTATGTCTTTGCTGAAAGATACTTGTAATTTTGGACCAAATTACATTACTGATCTTGTAACACATAGAAAGAGAAAGAACATGCTGGTGGGAAGAGGAGTTAGAATTATTGTAAAATTAAGAACAGATAAGGACATGGAAAGAGAAAGAAAAATGACATTTCAAAAAAGACAAAACAAGCATGTAAGCAATTTACTATTGAACATTAATCTCCTGTGAAATTATTTTTCTTGTACTTTCACGGCCCAAATAACTAAAAATAAAGATGTTCCTTCTAAAGTCAAACCAATCCTGTCCATCACTAGAGAGGTGAAAGGAACACAGCTTTAAGAATGTATTCATCTGAGATTGTTAACACTTGCTGCTCAAGAGTTAAAGCTATAAATTACATTAAAACCTGTGAATTTTTACACAAGTAAGGACTATAATCTCAATCCTTAAACACTGTAAAACACATGTTCTTTTCCACTTGAAAGCTTAAGTGCTCTGCTGACTCTAGGGAGGTTCCTACTACTATAAGCGTTAAGGCAAGTATAGAAGACATAAAATCTTTAGCAATGAGATTTAAACAGCAACTAGTCTCATACAAGAAATATGACATAAGACTAACTATATACCTTTATAGGTCCATTACTGAAGCTGTATCGACTTTTGCAGTTAATCCCATGATTAGAAAGAGCATGTCTTTATCATATGAAACACAGTTTGAATCTTTTCTAAAGTTGTTAAGATACTTTCCTGAACAAGATATCAATTTCATATTTACAGATGTAACATCAGTTTCTAAATGAATTAGTCCTGGAATTTTATCCTTAATGATCTTAATAATGGGTTATGCAAATTTCATATGTAAGCACAGTGTTACTCAGTTTCAATATGACTGAAGCTTAGTGTCTTTTAACTAGTTTTGATTTTTACTCTTCATAAAAAATTGTTATCCTTCCCACATAGACTGAAGTACTATTTTCTTCTTCAGAACATTCTGCAGATGTCTCCAATATGACGCTCATTGTCTTAAGAGGGTTTGAAAACACAGGCCACCCTTAAAAGCAATAGCCAGCATCTGCCTCTGCTCAGCTACTCCCATTTTCTTATTTTCATCTTGACATCATAGAAAATCACTTGCAAACCTGTTATTTTCAAGCTTCTTTAAAAATTCTTTGGCATCTAATGAACAGGCTGCCAGTTATGAAAAATAAATTAATTAAAAGCAATGACAGAAAAAGACTGGTCATTAACACAAAAGCTGTTCCAAACTCTTCTTTCTTAATCAAACTTGTTCAACCAGAAACTCCAAATAGAGGGAAAAATTAGATTTTCTATATTACCATGGCATGGAAACATTCTGTTACGGTGAATAAAAAGTAGCAAGAAACTCTGACACATTATAAATAATGCTTTTCTATAACTACATAAGTTAACAGATAATTGTAATCAAAATACTTACAACTGCGCTTTGCCAGAACAGCACAAAGCTATTATTTACATCATGGTAGTCATTCATTTTAACTTCAGATAGACATACTACATTTTTTTAATCATTGGAAAGATCCTAAGTAACATTCCTCAGCTTTTTAGTATTAAAAAAAAAAAAAAAATAGTTAAACATCTGTGTGCATAATCAATTGAAATTCTCTCATTGCAAGTTTCATCTGAAATTTTCTTTGTAAGCATGCTTCAGTGATCCCAAAATGGATACTATGCTGCCCTGAAAATGCAATTAGTTGAAACTGGGACAGAATGAGGACACATATAGGGCAGACAACACAAGTTTGTTTGTGTTTTCTAGTGAAGATATAAAATATACTGCTCTATCCTACACTAACATGTTAGAAAGAACCAAGCCCCTGTCATCATTAAAGTCTGTGTTTATTTACCCCAGTTTATAAGCAGCAATACAATACACAGTAGGTACATCTGTGTTTCAGTGCACTTTTGTATGGACAATCTCAATGGAAACAGTATAACCCAGATCAACATTCATCTTTCCTAAGCAAAATAAAGCCTGCTTCTTGCAGATCCAGCTAGCCAAGAGGAAAACTGTGCTAGTGTGCCTTTACTTCTTCTATTCTGGGTCAATTCCTTCAGGGCAGTGCCAGAGCAGATGGCATTTCACAGGCACAGCAGGATCTAAACTTTTTTAGTCTGCTAATCACACCTTCAGGTTTCAACACAAATTTCCCTGTGCTACCACCCTCACATAAGACCACAACTGCTTGCATCTACAAAAATGCAGTTTAAATTAGCTGAAATTTAATTTCATACTATGTAATGAGGGAGTAAGAATGTGTAGGATACTATGGATTTGCAAGAGCAGGTATCAAAGAGCCTGCAAGTGCATTTACACATTACACTGCCTAGGTGGCAAACCAAATGTGTGAACATTAATCAGGACAATAATCACTTAAGACCTCTCTCAGAAACAGTATAACCCAGATAATCAGGACAATAATCACTTAAGACCTCTCTCAGAAACATTCATTTTATTTTTAAAGTTAGCATCATTAAACTACATGCATGACACTGAATTTTATTAACTACTAATGATGTCCTATAAAAATACAGATCAATCCCTGCCCCAGAGAAACCTCACAAAAAGTCAGTTCACTTCCAAAGTTACAAGTCCAGCTAAGAGGTCATCCACTTCTGTGAAGCATTCACACTCTAAGGTTCCTTGGCCACCATATATCTCTTACACAGGAGATGAGATATATGAGGATTAGTGTTTATCAGTCATCAAATGTTGAAAAACAGTAGGTGTATCAGCAATTTGTGTGAAAGGATAGAAACTGTTCTGGAGAGCCAAAAGTACTAGAAAAACTCACTGATACCTGTTCTTAAAAAAACCCTGTACTTCTTATCCTGTATTAGTAACTTAAGAGTACCTAGAAATTTAAAATTCCTTTAAGAGAATCTACTAGACAGAAGGAACAAAATTATATTCCTAAAGTGGCACAACAATGCTTGGGAGAAAAAACAAAAAGTTAAAAAAACACATTATGATTGAATCTGTTATAGGTCTTTGGCACCAATGTTTTGACAAAGGTAAAGCAGGCTCTTGTCAGCATGTGTATCACAACAATGCTACTTTTTTCATTGACACTATCCACCAGTCTTAAGACATGAAATGCATTCAAGTGATTAACAATTTGAAAGGTGATAAAAGCA
>JANZLP010000018.1:18618649-18629083 GCA_026930925.1 Chelictinia riocourii
ACCACGGTATAGCAACTCCCCTGCTGCCACTCCTACACCAGTGTGTGCCACCTCAGACCCTCTATCTCTGAGCTGTTATTTATCACATATGAATCCAGGCTAGTAAAAAGGTAGAATTCATAAAGTGCCCATTATTTCTATATAGAAGTATATGTCAAGGAAAAGGGCACTCTTTGTCAAGTACTGAGAACAGAGAAGAATAAACTATCGTTAAGCTTTAAATTTGTGGTTCTTTAAGGAGCAGAGCCAAGAAACTCGTATGAACCTTGCAACATAGAATAAAACATTACACTTAAACAATAGCCAGTCTATAGTAGATAGGCTTGTAACGCTTATGGTTAATGGAACAAACACTCACTGTCAGATACACATTTTACATAATAACCCTTTTTCAACAAGTTCAAAGCAATTCTCTTGTTTTCTTTAAAAATTCCACTGCGGATGTCAAGATGTGCCAGCACACAAAAAAGAGGTATTTCATAATGATATAAACCCATGCATTTCTAATTGTTTCCATAGTGAACTACACTGAGGGCAGCACTTTTATATATGGAGTTCAAGGTATTCCAGGGAACAGGCTGTTTTCTGATGACATCATAAGAACACTGTCACTCAGGCAACAACTTGCTACTATAGCAACCACAGCTTTTACAGATGCTGAACGCCAATGAGGTTAAAAACACCATTTGGAGATTTGCTAGTTAAAAGTTTCCCAATATTTGGTGCAAGAAGCAACAGGCAGTCTGTTGCCGATGCACAGCATTGTGCAGTTCTCTATCCATTATTGGGAAGCTGAGAACAATCAGTTTTATCTTCCAGCCAAGGAGTTCATGGGGTAACCACACTTTCAGGTATGCCCTTAAATGCCATTGCAGCTAGAAATAGGCCTAAGCACTAACTTTGTGATTTGGGAAAGCTGGAAGAAAAGGACTGCTGCCTTATCTAAAAGAGTCCCTAAAAATGTAGAGATTTGGGGATCTAGAGTTTTAATACTCGCAGAGCAGAAACCATACAGAATGTGAAGGTAGTCTGGTATTTTACGAAGACACGTCATTGGAAAAGAAATGGATTTTTTTCCCCCCCGACTGCAAAGAATTATAGGATATGAGATAAAAACATCTGGTTTTGTAAGCAATTGCTATCTGTGCTGAGACTACTGTCAGATGAAATCAGTCAGTTATAAAATGTTTTAAAACTAAAAGCCACATGTTTCTGTTCTAGAACTCTATGCATTTTACTAACTGCAAGCAAATCTCAGGGGCCCTAGAATGTTGTCAAATTAAAGATATCAACCTGGCAAGTAATCTGCCCTCTGCAGGACATTAGACAATTTTCTAACTTTAATCGCAGATTTGTTCAGCTGGTTTTGTCCCCAACTGATACAACAGAGGCTTGCAGTCAACATTCCCAGTAAATCAAATTTCCTGTATTAGAAAGGGTCATAAACACAATCCATTCAGAACAACTCTTAAACTTGACTGAATATCAGCAGAGTACTTTTTCATTTTGCAGCAGCAAACCTCAACTCATTCAGATACTCCAGGAGTTGTACTGTCTGCCAGGCTGGAGAGCTGCTTGGGGTGACCTGACATGGGCAGGAAGAACTGGAGGGGGAGGGGGGTGTACAGATTGACCCCTGGAGCTTCGTTCCTTGACAACACCTTACAGTGAAGCTCCTCAACTAAAGCTGTAATAAAAATGGAATTTAAATGCATGTGTTAAAACCACAAAACCTAATGTATATTGTTTATAATGAGTTTGCTGTCACATTTGAACTAACTGGCCACTACTGGCAGCCTCAGAGGAATAGCTAAAGCCAAATTATAACACTTATTTGTGGGGTGTCTCAACAACGGGATACTGAGATGCAACAGCAAGCTTTGAGAATTGCTCCTTTTCTGAGTCTGTAGGAAAGCCATCCAATTCCAGGGCAATGAAGACAACATGCTTTCAATACGTCCACTTACTGTACTTCTATGGGTTTTTTTATATGTATCCTACTGGGCATTCACAGTGTTCAGGACATTTCCTTTTTAGTCCAGGAGAAGATTAAGGCCATTGCTGGTTTTCATTTCCGCACGTTATCCAGCAATCCTGGCTCCTATTGGCAGCAGAGCTCCCTCTCCACACAATTCTGTGAGAACAGAGATGTGGAAGAGGCCAATTACCTTTTGGAGAGAAGGAAATTACTTGCTTATAATTGAGTTCTCTGAGCATGGTGTCCGCTATTAGAGCCACACTCATCCTCCCACCTCCCCCTGAGAGCTGGGGTTTTATTCCTATTTAAGTTCTAATTATTATAATTAGTCTGAAAAGGATTTGGGAGTTAGGGGCTATGATATGCCATATAGACCCCTCAAGGCATCTTTTCATACTAACTCATTATGACCAGTTCTAAACTTTACCATTTAATCTAGTCATTCAGTACCCAAGGTCACAACAGCTGAGACCCCCTGAGCATTAATCCATAGAGACTCCCACCTTCAGAGAACTACAATTAAAAGGTAAATAATTCCCTTGCTGCCTTCTCTGTGAAGCAATGCTATAAGTCAGAGAACGGAATCCAACCTCAGCCTAATTATTACTTCGGTAATCTACGCAGTTGCAATGAAAAAGTTGGCAAATGCTTTTTTCATTTTTCAAAAGAGAAGCACAAGGCCAGCTACAGTTCATTTCAGACTGGCCTTGACAAGACTCAGCCTTACAATAATCAAGTTGCAAACTTTGTTTTTCTGTATCACTCAAACTCCAAGAAATGTGGAAGAGCTATGCTCCAAGAAAGTCAAATCATCATCACAACATGCAGGCCATGGAAACAGGGGGCATGAGCAACGGAGAAATAACATTTATAAACTGAAACAAAGTCTTTCAATTTGTGGAAACAGCCGGAGGGAAGATTGAATCTTATGAATAACGTAGCTGAAACTGAACAGACTGTTGACAGCGAGTTCTTTCAGATGCTAACTCTGGCTACACTCTGACACAACAGTATAACACTTAAATCTATAACTAAACAAGATTTAATGCACAATGATGTATCCAGCATTTTCTGTTTTACTATGCTGAGATTAATCAGTCCATCCTTTCTCTACACATTAGTAGCTTCTTCTGCATTTTGTGTACTTAATGGTGCTATACAAGTCCTAGAATGAACATTTGTTTTCAGTGCTATGTGAGAGGTACAATATACCTGTGCCAATGTAGACATCCTGCCCAAAAGGAAAGACACACCGCTTGGAAATTTTTGACTTGCTGACACAAACAGTAGAGTCTCCATGCAGGACTATTCAAAGGTACTTTTGTAAGGCACCAAATGGACCTTCTGTGCAGGAACTACAGTATGGGTTGAACATCCCAGAGGTAAGTACAGCAGCTCGGCATCAAGGGAATGCATATGTGCATATATCTGCCTACATGTGAAGCAGAGCCAGGCTTCTACTTCTCCCAACCTCTCACTGCTCCTGTGTTTATCTCCTCCCCACTCATTTGACTTGGTGCATAGCATCTGTTCTCCTGCTGAAAGAAAATAGACTTCCACCAGACACCACTGCTCCAGGCAACTACCAAACACTACCTTCATATAATTCTCAGAAACATTTAAAAAAGTCTTATTCCCATGCCCAGCAATGGTTTGTGTACTCAGGAGCTGAAATATCATTGAAAGTCAATAGCATACAACTGTGTGAATCATTTAGGTACTTTTGAAAAGGTGAATCACCCTCAACACAGCTGATATGAACTGGATGTTATCTGCTTTAAGCAGGTAATTCATTCAATGCAAAAGTATTGAGCTAGGCAATCAGCCTAGGGTATAGGTGCATAGGCACATTCAAGGGAACATCTGCTGAGCTTCATGTTTCTCAAAAGATATTTTTCACTCCCACTGCACAGAATGAGGCTTTCAGGTATCAAGAAGGAATCGCACTTCTTAGAAGAAACAAGAAGGTGACTTCACGTGTATGTCACTCAGTACAGTGCCTTTTCAATACAGCATCTTTTCAGAGTAACTCCACAAGGGAATGCCCAATGAAAATAGACAGAGAACACAGAGCCAAAATTCCCCACAAGGAAACACCTTAGTAATCTCTTTAAATGTATTACAGGAATCTTTTAAAACACTGTCAGCAAAGTGCTTTACCCATGCTAAGAAGCAGCACATCTATTTCAATAAAATTTTTTCTTTTTCTAATGGAAGAAATAAAAGCTATTTGCCAGCTAAATCTTTTCTTTCAAAGCTACCCTGTTTCAGCCAAGCCCCATTATTCATTGTGCTGCTAGACAACAAGATTGCTTTGATGTCAATGGATCATACAGAAGATTTACCACTGTAATCTGTCTGAAAAATTCAGTGGTAAGGTCAAGGGTAAACCAAGGTAAAAAGCGTTTACCCAGTTCTAATTGAATCAAGAGCTTTGCTTGTTTCACATAAACCCAAGAAGTTTATCAACTTTTGATTGTTGTTTTATTTTACCTAGCGCTACATACTGCAAAGCCTCCATGTTCTGTTATTACTACTGCCTGACTTGTCCAGCCACCTGGAAACTCAACCATATAAGAAGAAACAAAGACTAAATTAGAAATACTCTTGTCTAGAAATGGGCTGTACAGAAGTCACTTTGCTTCTGTAATCAGTTATTGAACTTAATGTTGCAGGTTCATGTTTCAGATATCAATAGCTACAGAGACACGAAGATGGAGAAAGCACATGACCAGGATTATAGAAAAACACCATGCCCAGAGAGTCAGGAACTACCTGATTTTTAATTTACAGAATTGTCCCTACCAATAAAGCTGTCAGCCCAAAAGCTCAGTGGAATCAGCTTACTCAAAAAACAAGCATTTTAGTTTGCTTGCTCAGTAAACTCAAAATTAGAAGCAGCATTTCTATTAGTTTTTTCTGTGAACAGTAGTAGTTCACAAGTAGGAAAGGTACACTGTTTCAACACATATTTGACAGTAATGTCCTTACAAAACATAGTCTTTGTGCCAACACATTGAATCCTGAAGTACATTTATTCCTGAAATTAACAGTTTTGCCTGAATAATTAAGGGCCCTTGTTGCTTCCACTAGGCATCAAAGGGAGTTCAGGCATCTGGACTTAAGGCCAAGGGCCACTGTATTTTAGTTTGAATCTTATTTCTAAGGCTTACTTTAAATAGCACCAGTGAGTTCTACAAGCTAAAAAAAACAACCCCAGGAACTGGGGAGGGGAGAAGAAATGTTGACTTTGAACAAAGGGATCCAAAGGCCCTATTCAGACTGGCCAAGTGATTTGAGTCTTTTTCTTCGCTGTCAAGTGCTGTTTTATTATGTGCTCTCATTCAGGGCTGTGGTAAGATGAAAGGTTCCACACAGACATGAGGAGAAGGGGAGGTGAGGCAGGATCTTCCTAGGGATATGTTATGAATGAAGATAGGCATGGCCGTAGAAACACCAGCATGCTTGCTTTGTACAGACACAGCAGACAGACAGTTCATCAGTTTTATAGTCCAACAGATGACAGAGACAATTTTACACTGAATCTAAAACAAGCTCCTACTTCCTATACACATCTCTGATAATTCATCAGCACCTTTAGTCTTAGCTGCTTCCCATTGTTCTTCTCAGCAAAGCCCCAGTAATCCCTTAGAACATGGGCAAAACACGGGGTTGGGGGTTTGTTAGGGGTAAAACCTAAAGTTTTCTTTAACTATGAACAACAAAAAACCCCACACCACCTCTCTCAGACAGTGAGTGGACACCTCAAGAACTAGTTTCAGAAGAAACTATGATTAAAAATTCTCTTGGAAAATAGTCAAGTTATAGATTATGGACAGAAAACCATTAAAAAAAAAATACATTGGTACTTCCATTAAGAAACCAAAAATAGAAATGTATGGACAAATAACTATTTAAACTAATGCTCTGGCAATAAAAGAATTTTAAAACACCACTTAACAAATGGATTTGACCCAGATTCCTACCCTCTGCTTTAAGAGAGCATTCTTGAGCACAAGCATGTTGGTTCTCCTAATTTATCTCAATTGTGTAATGATTTTCAAAGCTTCAGTAAAAGACTTGCAACATCCTCTCCCACTTTGCTGCCTGAACACCTCCTTACCAGTGAAGGCTATTAGGAGAAGCTGAACTAAAGCTGAAAACAAGCAAAATATAAAATCATAATTATCAGCTGAAAGGCAAGGGTGTAAGTAACTCTTCTACATAGAAAATAAGGGACCCAAAGGATCTGCCGGTGCAGTAATCTTAGCTTCCTCTGCCACTTCAGATAGTACCTAGTTCTTGTAACGACATTGTTTTCAGTTTAAATTGCTGTTTGCTTGTCCTCTGATTCTTGCCCCTCTTTTCCCCAATTCATTTATAGAGAGATATCAAAGCTCCTCCCAGCCTTCATTTTGCTTTGTTTTTGCAAAGCTCCACTCCTCTGTCCAATTTTTGGTCCTCTGTGATGGTGAGCATCCTGACAGCTATTCTCTGTGCTTGCTACAGGTCAAATATCACCCGTTTGAATGTGGATGACCAGAATTACCCACAGCATGCCAGAGGGAGAATCCTCTGTGCCTTCCTTATCTCCACCAAAAATATGCATATTAGATTAGGTTTGCCTTTTTCACCATATTTTGTCACTAATCAGCACACCCAGGGTTTTGTCCTCATCTTCAGTTACTTCAGTCTGAAAAATCACCAGCTCAGCTGTGTAAGAGGAGCAAATTTAACTGCATTTTCCTTTTAATGAACATTATAATGGAGACAGTGGATGAAACTAGTCTCAAGATGCTCATGTGGCAGTTTATTAATAACTTCCCTATGACAAGATATTGTTCTCTCAACACTAGCCTTGTCTTTTCATCCTTACCAAGTCAGTTCCCAGCTGCTCTACTGATTCCAAATTTCTTTCACTTAGTGGTTTCCACTGTGGTTCTGCTATCAAGCAGAAGTCCAAAGAGAACAGACCTGCCACTTCTCTGCCTCTGCAATAGAGCTGTCAGACCAAGCTATCAGATTAGTGAGCATAATCTATCTTTACTTTTAAACTCCAAGACACTCCACATATCCTTTCCTTCCAACTTGGTTTATCATGATCAGAATCACTGATCTGTATTTTTCCTCTTCTGCAACACAGATACTATATTTGTAATTTCCAAGCACATGGTAGAAGTCCTGCCATTAAAGTTTTGTTGCTGGACCAGCTGTTTTCATGTGCCTTTTTCATCTAGATTTCTTCTTTGCCTCCACGGCTAATCTTACCCATCAGGTCAACAATATTCATCATTCCCTTTCACTCCCTTGAGAACGAAGGCAGAGCATAGGTTTAGTTTCTGCATATTATGCACAGTCATGTCACTAAACCATTTTTCTGATGCTAATTATCCCACCCATCCCATGCCTCTTTCCTACTTCTGTTTTCATAAATTTAGAGGGGAAAAAATACTTTGTTTTGCTTTAATATCCTTAGCAGTGTCTAATCCAACTTCAAGTCTGGCAGTCCTCACTTTGTATTTATGCTTGACCTCAAAAGTACACCTTTATTTCCCCATGGGTTTTTGTCTCCTTCCGTTGCAGACTTTTCCTATTTCTTTGTGGCTGTTCACTGGGACTCCCTTCCTGAGACACTGATTCTTGGTGGCTCTAGAGTCCCTAACTTCAGGAAACTCCAGGCCTACTTGTATTCAGGTACCTGTCCAATTCAGCCCAGCTCTTGCTACTAACTAGTTGCTATAGCTTTACCACAATTTGTTCTCCAAAATAAGAAACCTTGTTACAGAGCCATTTTTAATTCTTCCCATTTATTTTAAAAATAAGAGTAATTCATGTTTTAAAAGATTGCTCGAGTGTTCTATTTGACCAAAGCTCCTACATCTCCTTATTAATTAGTAAAACCAAAGCAAAACCAATATACTCTCTTGTTAGTTAAGAGATGAAGAAATTCCTAAACATCAGTAAATATGTGGGCCCTGTATTATTAGTAGTATTTTTCTCCTATTTTGCTGCAAAGATGATGCATAGACCACAATAAATTAGAATTTTCTGAAGAATCTTTCTCAACAATACCATAATCTGTGCTCATAATTTTAGTATTAACTGAAAATCAAAGAGGCAGTGTCTATTTCCAGCTGTCTCAACTAAATGCAGACTAACTTAGCTGATTTCAGTATAGGTAGATTGAATTCAGTTGGTGAGAGAGGATGAAACAATTCACTCCTACACATTTGCTGGGATGGGCAACACCACCCCTTTCAGAACAACAGGGAAACGGGAAATTCTCTGCAGAGGTAGGCCAACGTACTTCAGCAGATTCCAATATGCAAGTGGTCATTTACCTCTGCTTGCCCAATATGCACAAAGACACCATTAGCAAACTGGTCAAAATGAGCTGCTTGTATTACCCATACCCTTCTACTTCTCTCTGGTGCAACTCAGCTGCTTTTAAAAATCTTGCCCATGCCTCAGCTTTCGTTCCAAGCTCCGCACAGTTACTTAGAAAATATTTTTTTATTAGCCCAAAGAAAAAATCTGACATTTCTGTGTTCTAAAACTATGATCTAGTAAAACCAGCAAGAATGAAGACATAAATATAACCTTATAATAGAATTTACCTTTTCTCAGCCAAGGTTATAGGAGCACAGCATCTTTAAATATCACAGTGAGAAAGAATAAATAAATAAAAATTTAAGTTTCCGGTTAACAGATGTAAAATCACACCTCAAACTTTTTGCCTAAGCTTTTCTTTTCTTTTCGCATCTCATTTTTGTTTCTGTCAACATTGGAACACAATCCGAGAAGTTTAAAACTAAGCGGTTTTAAGCAGCGGATGAAACCACAGTATGTTAAATGACAGGAGGTTTTGGCTTCCTTCTTCATCTTTAAGCATGTATTTCTCAGCTGCTGTTTCTCTGCAGCAGGGGCTAGAAAGTTTATAGACTTCAGTCCAAGACTCCTAATTTCCTAATACATGATGCTTAAGCATGTTTTCTTTTAATTTGTTTGTTTCTTTGGTAACTACAACATTATTGTCTTTCAGCTTGTCCATATGAATATAACCAATACTAATTCACATTTACTACAGCTAGTGGGCTAATGGCTCTCATCCAAACATCTGATTATATTAGATGATAGTAAGCAACACACATGGCTGTGATGCCGTCTAGCAGAGTTACCCCGTTTGACAGGTGACATAGCTGAGGCAGAGGTGATGACCATAAAACAAGACATGGATAGTGAGAAATGGAGGTAAAGCAGAAATACAACTGTAATACCTCTGAGCGTTATACAGTTCTCCTTCCATCAAACATAAAGCTATTTTCAATACGAAAACTGTAGACAACAGTTACTAACCTGTTTCTTTTCAAAACCAAAATGCTTCTCCTATGGCATATACTCCACAGCCATCTCCAGCACAAGAGATTTTATATTTGAATAATCTGAACAGTGAAAGAATGAAAGTTTATAAAATACCTATCCTTGTCTGTGTTGGAAATAGCACAATTCCAAGCGAGAGACTAATGCTGAAATACAATCCAGGGGCTATGCTTCCATTCATAAACTGTTCCATTCAAACACAGGGTCTTGAATGAATTTTATCCTCATGTTCAACCAGAGAGCCACCATTTAATACAGTGCTGCACTTCTCAGCTTCAAAACCGTGTCCCTAATATTTTTACCTGTCAAGTCCAATGGAGATTAGCAGACTTCTCAACCAGGATCATCCATAAAGGGAAATGCATCAGAATCCAACTGCCCAGAGACACAAATAAGCAAGTCCAGTTATGTACCACACAACTAAAAGAAAAGGAGACCTACTGCATACACACAGCTTCAACTATTTAATCTGGAAAGGCATTAGAAAGGTCCTTTGGTTAGTAATAGCATAAATGGGATCTCAAATGTACTTAATTCAGCTCTGCCTCTAACTCACCACTAGACTGTCTATACATCTGGCTAGCTGTATTACTACTGTGTAATACCACAGTAATGCTTCCTGACAGCTTCAAAGTCCCAAAATAAATAACCAGTGCTTCCCATTCATTGCATATTCTGGAGCTGAGATGTACCACAAAGGTGCAGGGTTATTTACACCAGTTAAATTTGCAGAGCTGTCTAAGGAGCCTCCCTAGGCTCTCTAGGAGGTCACTACCCCCTGATATTCAAATTAAAGGGAAATTGGGATCCAACAACACTGGTCAGTATGACCAATTTCAATCTATAGGCTCACTGCTTTTTGCAGCATTTGTCTCCAGTTTTCCACAGTGTCTTAAGATAGCTCTCTGGTGTGATGGGTTGACCTTGACTGGACGCCAGATGCTCACCAAAGCCAATCTATCACTCCCCCTCCTCAGCTGGGCAGGGGGGAGAAAATATAACAGGCTTGTGGGTCAAGATAAGGACAGTTTAATAAGTGAAAGCAGAGGTCGCGCGCGAAAAGCAGAGAGAAAACA
>JANZLP010000018.1:18672073-18682766 GCA_026930925.1 Chelictinia riocourii
AGTGGTGGTCTATGGACGTGCTAGTCCTGCCTGTTGTGAGTTGTGCTAAGAGGAGGAAATGGACCTCAATTTCCTTGCTGAGAACTTCCTTTGCCCTAGGAAATAAACAGCCAGCGTGAAAGCTACTGGGGTTCTTGCTGCATGGCTGTGTATATCGGAGAAAGATGAGCCAAAATCAGTCCGTAATGTTAATCAGTAGACACTATTTTGGGGGTGAGGGGGTGTTGTCCTTTAATTTGTTCATCAATCTCTGTGTCTGTTCTGTAGGTTCAGAAGGAGAATTAAGGTATGAGCTGGCCCCTTTCTGGCTTCTCTTGCAGTATTTAGCTCAACAGGGAAATTAGTAGCAAGGTTTCCCTCGTGGTGAATGTGTATTTTTGATGCTTGCAGTCTTCTTTTGTCAGGCTTGTTAATGGATATTTCTCTCCTTTTCAGTCTTGGATGCTTCCAGAATCTTGCAGACTTTTTTCAGTGCGGTTGCTTTGGTATGTTCAAACCCAATGTAGTTGACTGGACCAAGCAATACAACCTTTTTCATCTGGCTAAGGAGAAAAACGTTCATTCTGTATGAAGCTTTGCTTAATTTTAAAACCGTTGAGCTGAAAGCTAAATAAAACTGGATATTTTGTTAATTTTTATGGATTTTTCTGAAGTTGCTTGGTTTTATTTTTATTATTGTTTCAAATAATAAACCTATCTTGCATAAGCTACAGCAGGTTTGTATAATGGAACAATCACTATGTGTATATATAGTTTGAGCTGAAACTATTTGAGATTTTTGGTGATGAGATGACACTAGGAATATATTTTTTTAAATGTGTTTTTTAGGGCAGAAATTCAAACCCATGTTGGTAGCCTTTGCTTTATTTTGCAGGTAATAAAAGAAAACTACATTTGAAAATTAAGGGGAATGCTCATATTAAAAAATTTAATATTATAATTACCCTGTAATTTTATTGTTTATGTTGTGAAAACCTCTATTAAATCTTTGTATTCGGAGGATTTACATGTAATAAAATGGAGCTTTCGTGCTTCTAAGTGTATTTTTACAGACTGAAATGGATTCAAGGGATATGTGACCAGTGAGGTATTTAAGAACAGGTAGGCACAAAACCTAAGAAAAAAACCTGACTCTTTGCCTTATGTTTTGCATATATACATGCCCTGTTAGTGTATGAAAATGGGTAAGTTGCTGGAAAACAGCAAAGTATATAAAAAGAGGGAATTATTCGCAGCTGCATGCATAGATCTTTAATAGCTAGATGTCAGCTATGTTCCCAAGAAAAGGCTACAACGTCTGTCTGGTGTGGCCAGCTGGGAAGTGTGGTTTTGAATAGAAGTCAAAGGAGTAATAATGAAAGCCAGCAGGGAAACAGATCAAGATCAGAAAATTAAGGTTAAATATCATCTAGAACAGACAACATAAGAGTGAAGTAGTCTAATGAAATGCAATATTTGTTGTTAAGAAATGGGAGGTTTCATTTATCTCATGAAATGAGTTTATCTGTGACATTGTAGAACATAAAGGCACAAGCAAATTCAGGTAAAAATAATGTGAAGCAATATCAGTACTTTATTGTAGCTTGAAAACATACAATAACAAAGCTTACAGCACTGTATTCTAAGAAAATGTTGTTTTTCTTCAGAACTATCTCCTTTTGAGAGAAAGAATTGCAAATCCTTTTTAATTGTCTCAAAGTGAATAACATCTACTTTGCCGTAACACAAAACATCAACATGTCCAAAATGCCACTAGGAGATTGGTAGAAATACAGAAGGCATAACATTCTGAATGAAGGAAAACGGGCATGGGTGCCCTTGGAATCTCACAGGTAGCCCAGGTTTCCAGGAGGGGATCCTGTATGTTCTCTCCATGAGGACACTTTTAGGGCTCTAACATCAGTCTGCATTGCTCCATTTCAACACTACACACTTGCTCAAAGAACCAAAACTCAGTTTTGCCAAAGGATACTCAGTTCTGCAGATACTTGTACATAATGGTGACCACATTCAAAAGGTCTTTAACATAATAAAGAAAATAAGTAAAACAATGCCCAGCAATGAACACAAGCCTGATGGGAACTTAGGCCATTTGGAACTGAATCCATAAGTTTAAATCATCAGGTTTTTGGATGTGGTGAAATTAGTGTGTCCCTGTCACACCATCAAACCTTCCCACAAGGTTCACAACACAAGGAAGGTTGGGACTATGAACAACAACAGTAACTGCAAGAAAATAAACTTTACCTGAAACTAATCAGGTATTAACCATTTGAGGAAGATTATGTCAGCTCCCCATATTCGGGTCCTTTATCAGAAAAGGTTGAAGCACTATATTCTCAAATAACAAATGTGAGTTGCACATTGATTTAGATTTAAGATACGTGTTCTTCAATTACTCTTCTCAGGTTCCTCAGAGGGACAATGGAAGAGGATTCTCAGCATCAGAGGAGTCTCTAATGAGGGCTCAGTTTACACATAGTCAGTGTATTCCACCTTCCGTATGGAAACAGGATCGAGTGTTTTACTGTGAGCTTTTCTAATGAAGCAGTAAGATTCAAGTACTTTCTTGATATAATTTTTTTAAAAAATCAGTCCAACAGCTCACAATACAAATAACACAATAAAAGCTAGGGCAGGTGCATGAGGCAACTGAAATGGGAGGATGTGGAGACAATAAAAATATATTTCAGAAAATTGTGAAGCCAAAGGCAAAAAGAAAGATGACAGAAAACACAAAGGAAAAAAAATTTAAAATAATAATCAAACTGGAACAGTTTGGAAGATGTCTGTATACAAAGGGGAGTGTTACAAACATGAAAACAGAAACAGAAGAGTTTTTAAGAACCCAAGAGTTGTTCCCCTAGAGCTCTCTTGCCATCAAATCCAATGTTAGAATCTTTGCATCCCAAGGTTAAAACATGACTGGGCACAGACCACAATGAGTTATAATTGCAAAGACAACTCCAAAAGATCAGTGAGAACTGTGAAGGACCAGGAGCATTCACTACAAGGAAGACTGAGAGATAAGGCGTATGCCACCACTGTTTTCTTATCAACCTCTTCACAACTTACGTGATTTAGGGTATTTGATTGTATTCAGAAAGATAGAACCAGCCTGCTGTAATGCAGGCAGAGTATTCCACAAAATTTTTCTATTGCTTCCTGCAGAATTCTGATTTGCTGGCTGGAACTCAAGATCCTGGGATTTGGCTCTTGATGCTTCTCCTTGATCAAGTATTAACTTTTCAGGTGCTCCCCTGATGACAGCCTGACAACATTTCCAGTGCCTACAGTAAACAGTGTCTCTCAGATCCCACCTGTCAAAGATTCATTTGTGCTGCCAGGCCACAGGGCGGCTCCAGTTCAGAGAAAATTTGCTGGAGACATTAGCTGTACAGCAGAAAGCTGTGCTGATTGCTCCCTGACAGAAAAATGAAAATGCTTCATGTCCACGTGCATGGATTTGTTAGAAGTAGTTTGCTGTGAAATTTGAAAGGCAAAAACTTGTGGTACAATCAATTCAGTGTCAATTACACACTTTCATAACTGATAACTAGCTCCTTCAAAGAGCTGAACTTCAGCTGGAGAAGCCAACGGACCCTCTGTTCTCAGGATTTGATGGGCAACATGCTGAAGTTTTACAAAAACACAGACACAGGAAGAATGCCTCTGTCCATCTTCTGCAGGTATTATCCTTGCATGAAATTAAGCATAAAGTTTTTCACTAGACACATGCCTAAGGATGAGAACAAGAGCTATGGCAGGTTGTTCTATCGCCTTAGGGACCCTTAGGCCTCATACAGAACATTTGAGACATGTTAGCTATAATCTCATTAAAGCTATTGCTGTTGATGCAGTTTCCTCTGACCAGGGAGGTCAGGGATATTTTTTTGGTCGAGAACCTTAATGACCTAACAGCACTAGAGACAAACCTTTTTCAGCTATTTGTCTGCATTCTTCAGGCATGAGGACATGAAGAAAGGGAAGCACTGAACTATGTAAAGCTATGAAGGAAAGAGAAATACTGGGCTTGAAAACGCTGTACACATCCCTTTCATAGCTCAAGAGCTCTGTACTCTCTCAAGAGCCAAACCTAAACAGATGAATAAGGTACTGCTTTTACAGTGCATCAGAGCGTATCTGGACAGAAGAAAAATATTTTATATAAAATAAATTACTTATTTTTAAAGTATTCATTAAGTAGAGTGGAAATTTTCCAAGAAAATGTGATCAACTTATTTTTCTGTATTAGGCAAATAGATTTCATTTGGATACTCACAGATAACACCTTTGGAAATACAAGATTTGCAACAAATAGGAATACCTTAAATTGAAAAGTGGAAACAGAAAATGCAAATACTTGCAAACTGGATCACAGTGGATCTACCTGGACCCAGACCTTCCTTTCCTGTCTCAACTATAGCATCACATTTTGCTGTTTGCTTTCCAATTTTACTTTGAATGCAGTGAAGTTACTGAGAGAATGAAGTGTAAGATAGAAGTAATATCATTAGCGCAGTTCATGTCTTGACATTGTTACTACTTCTGGCCACAACCTTCTAAACAATTACTCAAATATTGATTCACTTACAAGGCCTAGCTGATACATCTTAAAAGTCTCGGGCACAGATCCATAAAGGGATTTAGTGATTCATGGTGTTCTCCCTGGGCTCGTGCCACAGAACTGATTTTGTTTTGCACACCCTGTGTGAAGCATAGGGAGTTAGGCACATCAGGGTGTGATGCACAACAACTACAGCATTTACATGAAGCAGTCATTGGCTAAAAAAACCCCATATATATATTCCTTGGAGCAGAAACCAAAACACAGTCCAGCTCCTGGATGAGTGCCTTAACTGCAAGGCCACCGAGTCCTGCTTTTCCAGTCTATTAGAAGTGAAATATAAATGATACAGCAAGAGAGACATCCTCTGATACTACATCACCCTGGCTAGCTGGCTGTATAGTTAGTTAGTGACGAGGATACGAATCTATGCAGGAACAAGAGAGGAATGAAGTCGCGTCCTCCTTCCCCTTGGTGAGTCCTTGCGCTGCAGAGCTGTGGAGCAGCGGGCGCTGTCACCGCCTCCCACTTCTGTGGCGCCTCGGGGCATCATACCTACCCCCCCCCACCGAGATCAGTGTGGAGCTTCCTCCAGCACACGAGCTGGGAGAAGGATGACGAGTCAAGCAAGGCAGATGAAAGACATGGTCTGTGCATTCCCAAAGGCCCCCCCCTGCCACTCGGATGACCAGCGGTACAGGCTCATAATCAGAACTGTGCTGCCTAGAGAGCTCTGAATATGGAAAACTTTGCTATCTCCAGGCTTACACAACTGTGGAGTAGGGTTTAGCATGTCTAATGTTGGATTTGGTACTTAATGCCTTGGTGAGTTGGCCTCATTGCTAGCAATTAAATTTGCATTGCATTTGATTTTTTTTTTTTTTAGATCCTTTGTATTATGTTATCTTCCATTAATATCAGAGACGTTTATGCTATCTGTGATACATATCCACCATGAAAGAAGGGTCAGCTGTGAGCTTAGCAATAACATGTATTTTTAAATCCAGAAAGGAAAATAGCTTTTAATTTTCTATGTGCTGATACATTAAAAAGCACATTATAATGCTAAATGGAGCGTATCTGCTTTTGATAAAGAAGCTGTGTTAGGACATGTACTACTACAGGGCATGGTGCCATTGGGGCATCTGAGCACAGTAACAACAAAGTAATTAACGAGCATACAGTTGATGTGTACCTTAGCTTTGTTTTAGATTGATTTTCTCTGCTACTATCTGACTTTGGTTTCTTCCGTGGTGTTCCTCACATCACCACTGTACTCTTAGCCAGAGAAAAAAAACAGGCAGCTATGTAATTATGAGAACCCAATGTTTGCTAATGCTGCTTTACTTTATCATGATGTAAAAAATGAGAATCAGGTCTTGAATATCACCTTAGGTTGTCTAACTACATAGATGTAAATCCTCTGCACATCTCTTCACAAAAGATAGGCTGTCCCGTCCTGTGCTTACAATGCATTTTGAGGTCAAGGAAACTGGGAAAGGGGAGCAGTCTGAAATGCTCATCAGTATCTGGGTGATTTTAGGGGTCTGAGCAATTGTTGTAGTGTCAAATTCTCCTTAGCAGTAACAACCACTGTGATTTTTACAGCGAGCAAGCAAGAAAAGGAAAGAGCATAATGGTGAGACTGCCATTAAATACACAATTACTCATTGCTGTGCCTTTTCCCTTTCCTTATTTTTTCTGTAAGCTTATCTCCCTTGTAATTTAAATTAATGTACATTTATGGTACTTAACTGTTAATAGGAAAAAATAATTTTCAGATGAAGGAATAGCTAATGAATCAGAAGCACTCATTCAACAGTTGGTGATTGCAGTAATTTGCTGTTATGTATTGCATGTGCAATCACCAACATACAAAATTATAGTATCGATATCAACTAATTGAAATGCAGTATATGGTGGCATTTCATGTGAAAGGGATGATTTGCGTTAGCCTGTGTTATCCCCTGTGATAAACTGCTTTTTCTCTAGCATGTATGGAAGGAGCCCACTGCAAGGTCTAGCATTAGCATTGCAAGGACTTGGGAATTTTGTTTATATAAGGAATAGAGGAATGTAAAACGTTCCACTTGGGAAGAGTGCCTCTTTCCTCTGCAAGTTGGATGAAGATTATGCTCTCTCACAGAAAAAAAAAAGATTATAATCTTCTAAGACTATTTTTTTAAGGACTGTAAATGAAAACACAAATTAAATATTTGGGAGCACTTGTAGAAGACCTAGAGTTATCACATAGTTCTAGATCTAGTAAGGAAAATGTGTAGTCTTTTCTAGAGCAGAAGAAATTAAGCTAATAATTTAAACTAATTAAAAAATGAAGCTAAAAATAAGCTAATTCAGTCTACTTCAAACTAGCACTGAACTTTTTGTTCTCTTCATCCATGACCTGAAGTGGCAGTCAGCATAAAACAGTATTCATGTAATACATGGGCAAATAAAGAACGATACACTTGTACTTGAGCTATAAGGGGATTCTGTTGGGACTGATTTCTGGCAAGCTAGAAAGACCACTTAGTGCATGTTAGAGACATAATCCATGTAATCTAGAATCTGTTGGTTGAAGCCAGCTTGCTGGTACCTACAGAGATTGTATACGTGTTTGTCCACAGGTCCCTTTCATCCCTGCGAGGTAGGAGGAAGGAGTATCCTATCACACCTCTGCACTGAATGTTTTACTACCTTTCTTCTCTTTCACCCTATGGACAATGGGAAATATATTTTTATCAGTAGCACAGTTCAAGCAGTGATGGTACTAGTAGAAACTCCGGTAAAGAAAGAGATTTCTACCATGTTGTGTTTATCCCAAGCCAATGATACAAACCTCCTCACATTATTATATGGCAGAAATTCCCCATTATTTGGATGAAAGTACTTACTGAGCAAGAGGGCGAAGACTTTCCTACAGAAGCAAATGCAGATAGAATAGCTTATTTCATCAGTAGGAATGTGCTGGAGAAAGTGCCAAGAGTATATTATTCTGTATGTGCATATATGGGTGTGATGGGTTGACCCTGGCTGGATGCCAGGTGCCCACCAAAGCCGTTCTATCACTCCCCCCTCCTCAACTGGACAGGGGAGAGAAAAATATAACAAAGGGCTTGTGGGTCAAGATAAGCCACATCTGGCAGGGTGACACCAGCACCACTGCTGCCCTGCTCCCCTCTTCTCCTGTCTGCTACAAATCCTTGTGTTTCACTTGTGTATCTGCTTAGAGGACTTTTTTCCCCAGAGGTCTAATTCCCCAGTTACTGTTTAATTGGACTGATGGTTGTCTTCCTCTTTATCCAGATTAGTTTTGGGCATCCCCCCCACACACACACTTACAAGCACATTCCTGTCTTGCTGGGTCCTGTTATTCTGAACTCTTTGCCGAGGTTGGGCTCACTAAGTGCTGGTAACTCAACAAGCTACTAACCATCAAAATATACCATATAGATCAGAAGTGGCAATGGGACAGAGCATCTGTAATTTCTATGCTATTGTCATATTTGCACAAATAAATTCCATGTCTGCAGCTAGAGGAAAGAACTAGCAAATCTTGTTACCAAAATATAGTATCTGCTTTTTTCTATCTTGCTATGACTTGGGGTTCTTGAACAACAAGTATCACTAGTTACAGCTGACCTTTACATTCTGAAGGCAAGTGAGAAGCTAGATTCAGTTTTTTTAAACGGATGCTTTTCTGTCATTTTATAAATATTTTAACAGTTCTGAGGGAGAACTGAAATACCACTTTTGAACAGAAGAGTATGACTGTACAAATTCAGAAAATATTTACAGCTGTACTGAAATCTAAAGGTAAAGAGAAGAGTACATAATACAAGTCACAACTTTGAGATTGCAGAAGAAATGGAGCAGTTATGATGCCACTACAGAGAAATGAAAAGTACAACAAGTTTAGTTATTATCAAGGAGAAATTGACAATTCCTTCCCTTTGTACAAGCTCTAGTGGAGAATCAGTAAACATATCAATACTCTATGCTTTGTTAACAGCTGTATATATTTGTTGTGCTTCTGCAAAATCCTAAACCACCCAAATTAAAGGTAGCTTGATGCATGTGAACACCTGTGTAAAAAAAAAAAAAATCCATTAAAAGCAAATCATTATTTTTCAGGATGGTTTGGTTTTAATGACAAAAAGCAATTTTTGCTTCACTGCTCAGAGCATTTAAGTTCTTGCCCTCTTAGCTGAGAAACCACTGGACTCAGAAAACAACAATGGAAGAATGTGACAGCCTAAAACACCTAGTGACACTGTTGATTCACTTCTTGCTTGATAAACTGAGCAATCACAATTACATGTGTGCACGAGAATGGAATATACCTATATCTTTTAGTATATGCATGGTTAAGCAAAGTAGCCTTATAAATTTAAACTGTAGTTACATGTGCATGGTAAGTAAGCAATCTAATAAATCTTACAATGCAAAGAATCAAACAAATAAAAAGTTACTGCTGGATAATTCTGCACTTACATAATTTTATAGCTTGAAACATTATAGTATATTTTCCTCTAGTGGTAAGAAATTTTTCCTCGATTTCATATACATTTCATTAAACTAATGTGTATTCACCACAAACAGAAACCCCAACTTATAATTGCTGACATATTATTCTGTAAAATATTTTTTTAACCCCTGAATTTTACATGTTGTCTTTAGACTTTTGACATTATATTTGTGACTGCGTTTCCAGTACCCTTATATCTGCCAGCTTTCCACCTGTTGGAGTTCACTCAATTTTTTGCCTTACAACATTTAAAATGGTATTGCTATATTTATAAATTTTAACTCTACTCAAGGTATTCAAACCATCCCCATATACATTTAGTACACAAAATTTCTTCTGTTCATCAGGTACGTGTCAGGGCAAATTGCAGGGAAAGTTGGGAGATGGATCCATCTATCCATTCTACATAATTTCTAACAGCAGAAATTTCATAGATGACTGATGATAGCCAATTGCCTCCCACATATTTTTGCCAAGCTGTCAGAGGAACAGAAGAAAGCATCCACAGTGCTCTTCTGCTATATTAACTGGGAGATGGTAGTGGGAGTGTGTGTGTGGATCCTCCTTGTCACCCCTCTAATGAATGCAGCAAGCCCTAGGAAAAGTTATATGCTGTAACTTTCCTTTCTGCGTTTACCAAAAATTCACATCTGCTAACATCTGTTGGGCTTGCTTACAATTTTCCAGTACCTGCTTCTAGTCAACACAGCTCTGTAGCTCCAGAGTATATGCCTACCTTCAGAGGAAGACCAAAATCCCAGGACTAAAGGTAAAGAGACACTAAGGGAAATATCTGAGTGTGAACCATACCTAGAAGATAATGTGTTCCAGCACAACAGTTCCAGATCAATATTTACTGGTGTTAAACTGGCTAGCAGACATACAAAGACAGATACTAAGAAATTAAGAAGTAGTTAGTTTAACATCAACTTGGAGAGTTTTTAAAACGGTGAGATCAAATTGGAAGAGATGCATGAGGAAAACAGTCTGATTATGGGTTGTCAATGTGGTTCAGGAAAGGATCAAGATTGTGCGTGACTCAAATCCTTTGAAGCAATTACCACCAAGGTAGACAAGGTGACACAGTGAGAGCTCTCACTCCAAGCTTCTCAGCAAAAGCTCTGCACTCACTTCAGATGAGTCTTGTTAAATGACGTATTTATTTTAAAATAGAAGCCAGACACATAAACAAGGACAGTGCCCCCCCAACAGCCCAAACCATGGACTTCTGCCAGTTTTTGCAATTCCATGGAAGTAAAAAAAGCAAGCAAGCAAGCTATAAAGTGGGAAGCTGCTGTTACTGTGATCAATGGAGGTGATTAATAGATGAGCGGCAGCTCTCTGACACAGACGCTAGTCATTGCGAGCTGTGACTCACAATCCGGGTTTGGAACACAGTTCCAGAAAAGGAAAAGGCTAAACAATGACTTTTTGGATACAGAATAACATAAAAATTCAGTGTAAACCTGAATTAGCATGAAAGAAATTCAACGAGGTTACTTTAAAGCTGGAAAAGAAATGGTGATTTCCATCTGCTTCCTCCTCTGCATAAACGATGAAGACTTCCTGAAGCTAACGGCCAAGCTTGCTCGAAGCTG
>JANZLP010000018.1:18953318-18963754 GCA_026930925.1 Chelictinia riocourii
ATGAACTGCAGTCAGATTATTAAATGTCATATGTCACAAATGTGAAGGTATCAGAAAAACAAGTTCTGTACCTGCTTTCTCCAAAATATATAATCTGTTCAAGAAAGTATTTGAAATCAGCCATAAACAGTTTATAACCCTGAGACACAGCAGTGTTTTTGAGACTGCGTGGACAGGTGCTGCAGAAAGCCTGAGACACTTGGAAAGATTTATGCAGAAAAGTAAATCGTGAATAATGGGGCATTCAAAATTACATTGCTGAAGCTTTCTTACATATAGTTCTAAAACTGGATTTCTAATTCCTCTATGCCAGTCCTGTCCTGTTCTGTTTCTTATTTGCAAGGCAATCTATCACTCACAGTCTTTAAGGACAAAATAAGGTCCTTTTAACACTAAAGAGATACAGCATTAAGTGGAACAGCAAGATTTTCCTATTTGGACTTGTCTCTTAAATGAGACTTATAGTGGACATGAATACAACTTGGCAGTACAGGTTAACACACTCACTGAGCTACACAATCAGTAGACTATATCCAGATGGTTAATTGAAAAGTGGTGCGTACGTTCATATTATTTGATTACAAAAATGACAGACTGCGAACCTAAATCTACACTGAAGAAACATTAAAAAAATCTGCTCATTTACAGATCTTCAGTTTAGAGTAACATTCTAGCAATACACACTCTGTTCCAGCAGCAGCCTCTGTACAGTGCAGGTTTTTGCTTGCTTTCCTTGGTAATGACATCATATGTTCTTAAATTACAGTATCTGCTTCTTAGATGAGAGCTCTACTTCTTCCCCACACAGCTGAGCAATATAGCGCTTAGCTTTCTTCATGTCCAAAGTCACAGCAGATGTACAGTTGTTTTAACCGAAGTGACAAAAATAAAACTATCTAAACTGCTCTAATTTCTTCTCTCTCTCTCTCTTTTGTCACTACACTTCAGAAGTGAATTTACAAAGTACTGCACTGCATTTTTAATGTGTGCTTCAAATTCTGTAAAGTTGTTCAGCTAAAGCCTTTCCAGATTCTTTTCGGGGCATTGTGTTTTGCAAACGGGCGATCCCATCCCCCCCCGGCGCCCTCCCCGTGCCCGCGGTCGCAGAGCTGCGTCTCGCCGGGCTCTGCCCGGTCCCTCCTTTTCTTCGCACCCAGGGTTTTCTCCTCGCTGCTTTAATCACCGGCGGCAGCCCGGCTCGCCCCGCACGGCCGGGAGGGTGCTGGAGCCACGCGTGTCCGTGCACAGCTGGCCTGCGGGACGGCTGTTTGCAAGGGGCGTTGGGCAGAGCCGGTCCCCCGTGGGAGTGGGTGTGTGCATGTACGCGCGTGGGTCCCCACGCCTGTGACCCTCGCAGCAGCGCGACGGGACCCTCGGAGGACGAAGGGCTTCCCCTCGGGTCGAGGCCGCGTCAAAGCCAGGCCGGGCACGGCGCGGTCCTGTCCCGGCCGGGGTTAGTCCTGTCGCTCGGGACATGAGGCTGGCGTGAGGGGGGACCCGGGCATCGCTGTGACAACCTCTGCAAAGGTGGGTCCTAGCCCTGCGGTTGCAGCCCCGTGAGCACCGCGTCGCCCGGCTCTGCCCACGCCGCGGTGCGTGGGGCCGCCGCCGGGTCTCCTCCGCCGCCCGGAGGGGGGGGGGGGCGGCAGAG
Organism: Chelictinia riocourii; assembly: GCA_026930925.1. Classification (NCBI taxonomy): domain Eukaryota; kingdom Metazoa; phylum Chordata; class Aves; order Accipitriformes; family Accipitridae; genus Chelictinia; species Chelictinia riocourii. The sequence continues at coordinate 18,954,970 of JANZLP010000018.1, forward strand.
CCCAGGCGCTCGGGGACTTTCTTCACCTCCCCCCGGAGAGCCGCTTCGGCTGCTCCCGGGTTAAGCCCTGGTCATCGGCGGCCCGCCGGGCAGCGGAGAGTCACGTCGGGGGCTGATGAGCAGCGGCTGCCGGTACGGCACCGGCGGGGGGGTCTGAGGGGCAGCGGGACCCCTCGGCAGCGCCCGCCGCCTCCCCTGGTGCTCGGCTTCCCCTCTCCCCGCACGCAGCAGTGCGAGGGGCCATGTATAAGTGTATATCTGTGCGTCTGTAAATGTACTTAGGCGCGTACATGTATGTATACATACATACGCACGTGTGTAATGTATATGCAAAAAGTGCATAATGTCTATATAGTGTACAAACGTATGCTATATATACATCTGCATGTGTATATATGGTACACACAGATATATATATATATATATATGTATGTTTATGCAGGTACATTTTGCCACCTTTACCCAGCGCCAAAACAGCAGGGGAAAGTGCTCGGGTGACTTAATGGTGGTGCAGTGGGTGTGTTGAAGCAGGGCCCGCGCAGGTCGCGGCCCCACGCATGCCCGTGCCCCGGCCCCCGGCAGCCGGGTGGGGGGTGTTACAGTAAGCGTTCTCCAGGGAACACTCTGAAACCATGCAGACAACACACGTTGCACAAGCTTCTGGGCAGGCTTGTTGGCTGAGGGAGGTAGGGTGACACACAATCTCCCCTTTTCCAGCTGCATCTACTTACAAATCTCTAGCCCTTCTTCAGGGTCGTCTTCTAGAAAGGAAGCTCTTATGAAAGAGCTGGACACTGTTCTAAGACTTAACTTCAGCCTCATTTATCTGAATATTCTGGCTGCAACTAAATGTATACCATGCGTAAACACGTCTTTTAAAATTGCTTGTACAGGATACAAGAGATAAGTAATTTTATAGCAGTAGAATTTTACAGATTGTATTTCCTGAGATCATAGATCTTCATAAAGCAGTGAGGAAGATGCAGTTGAGCACACAGCAGGCCTCTTAAAAGTGTTGCTTTATTGCCACACCATACAAAACCCACTCGTGTTACAGTGTGTCTACAGCAGGTCTATGATTCATTTAAGATCTAAATAGTCTAATATGCTATTACACAAGTACAGCCCCTGCCAAATCCAGTGGGAGGAAATAATCCAAACTATAAATTGTGATCAGATTCCAAACAAAGCTTCAACTCAAGAGCAGATTCTACATGAAGCCTTAATTTACTCAGAATTTCTTACATTTAGAATCAAATTATGTAACATTATTTCATTAAACCATGTAATTCATTATTTTAATGTTTTTAATTTGTGTTTCAGAGATGCTAGTGCCCTGAGGAGCCAGTCAGGTCTATGAACTTGTTGCTCTGGGCATTGGTGCCAGATGACAGAATCCTTTGTTTTTTCAAACCCTTTCACTAGAAAATTGTACATACTAGCAGGATAGGAATTGCTGACACTGTAGCAGATAGCATTTTTTCCCCTATTGTAAATGCATATCATGTTTGTCATCTCTCTTTGATTATCCCATTGCTTCTGGTACTCCAGGTAAAATGATTCAAACACTAAGACTTCTTTCTTGTCTGGATAACTTCTGACAAAATATCAAATAGATACTAAACTGAAAAATGTCAGAAGTAAAATTGTAAATCAGATTATTATGCAGAAAATTGTTTACCAAGTCATCTTGAAACCAAGGAGAAAAAGCATATACTGAAAGATGTAAATAAAATATATACCACAATTTAAAAGCTTAGAGTAGATTATAAATGCTGCAAGGGCTTTCTCTTATTTTGGTGTAGTGATTTGTATGGTGGGGCATGAATCCCAGTTTGGCATGTTTGTTGTTCAGTAATCACTCAGAGCCAAACAGTTGGGCAGAGCCTGCCTCAGTGGTTGTCTCACTTCTAATTAACCTGCTTTGTATTGTGTAGCCCCTCTGTGATACCCAAATGCAGGTAACCTGACAACACAGATAAGGCTAACATCTGACTCTTGCTAAATTCTCTACAGCTCCCACTTTCCAAGACACCACTGTAAGACATACAACAATTACAGCAATACAAATTTGTTCCATGTTTCCTCTTCTACTTAGTACAAGCGCATGGCCTGCAGATGGTTCCCAGGACACTGATTCTGCAGTAATCTCCCAGTGTTAGTATATATCTCATTAAAAATAGAGAAGATAACTCTAATCAACTCAGTGTTATGGAGCTCCAGCTTTCTGGATTGCTGCCAGAGTGAAATTTACGGATTCATTAACTAGATCACTTTGAAGTTGAAATATACTGTATGTGATATTTGTTAGACTAGATTGTCAGAAGACTCTTAGACTGTCTGTCTTATGCTGTTCTTAGTTCCCCTCAGGGGGGATACTGCTGTTGTGAATGTATTGGCTATTTTACTAAACATTGAAACTGTCAGTGGTATTTAGTATCTGCTGACAAGTTAAATAGTCACCTCTAAGACATCCACACCTGACAAATATCAGCAGAACCTTTGCACTCACTCAGGAAAAACAAGGGACATCTCTGCGGAATGTTCCTTAGGACTCACTCTGTAAATAAAATAACTCAGAACCTCTATTTAAAACATTAAATTAGATTCATTTACTGGAAAGAAAGCAAAGAGTGAAAAATACCACCATAAGCCACATCCCTTACGAGTTCAGAGGAGAAAGAGTTTTGGTAACTGGAACTCAGTGTGTGATCAAGGAAACTTCTGACACATGGTTGAGATCAGCACTATCGGAAACAGCTACACTCCATAGTGTACTGAGAACAATAGCTGTCGACTGAAAATAGATTTACTCTCTTCACGTATAAAGTATCCCCAATACATAATGTATAACTTCATAAACAACATAAAATCTCCTCTGGAGCTTCTTTCTCAGCCCCTCCTGACACAGAACATATGCTGCACAATACTTTGTTCAGTGGAGAAAGAATGATAGAAATGCTCTGGTCTCCAGTTGGAGGTTGTTCAGTGGCTTTACCAGTGGGAGCAGCACTCTCTGTACTTGGAGGCTATGGACTGAATAAGGAAAGTACCCACAAGCTTTATATGAATTGGTTTTTGGAAAATATACCTTAAACTCCAAATATGAGTTCTTTCAAATTCTATGTGAATCAAAATGAAAAATGCCTTTTTTGACCTGCTGGAAAGAAACAAAATATGTTGCCAATTACTAGCACAGCAGCTAAGTGGTCAGCTCTATGAAGTCACATCCTTCTGTGGGTGGTTGGATGGAACGTTTTATTTTTATGAAATTAAAAGAGATGTCTTCCTACAGCACAAAAAACTTGTATTTGCTTCTTTTTTTAAATCACGCCTAGATGGACTGATGGCACACGTGTCACATGGCTGAGTCATTGACACTGCCGATGCTTTGTAGAGTGAGTCATGCTAATTGTCAGCAAGAGGAAGGAGGAAGAGAGACTGAGAGTGATCCTACTCCTGAGAGCTTCTAGCTGACAATTATCAAAGACAGGAGCATTAATCAATACGTAAATAGTAGGTATAATTTCTTGAGGAAGAGAAGTGCAGGTTTAGAACCCTTTTCTCCTGCTTTCCCTTATTATTGTCGTCTTTCTGACCACCACAAAGAAAACTGCATAGTTTTAACATTTTTATGATGTATAATTGTGGCAAGAAGTTACTCTGTTGCAACTCACCGTTTAAACTTTAGAATAAAGCAGCTGATTTTGCTTTACACAGAACAGGGAGCTACTTTGCTTGCACCTCAGAGAGGCAGTAGCTTACGAAAAGAAACAGTAACAACCTGAAAGGCAATGACATCAGAGCTCACCTCCCTGCCCAAGACCATTCCCAAGAAAGCGATGGAGGGCCCAGCTGTAACATTTAGCTGGACAACCCTCCAGGTTCGGAGTGCCTGCTATTCATCATGCCCCCTTGTAAGCCATCGCAGAGCCTGAACAGTGTTCCAGCAGAAACGTGTGCAGAGACAGCATGATAGGTCACATAATTCCTTGTGTTTCTTGAAAAGGATTTTGCACAGGTGCTTTCTTCCTCTGCTTCCTCCCTGGCCTGGTTAGGATTGGAGTGGACAAAGCCTGAAGTTTACGAGCGCTCAGCATATTGCCTCTGGTTGGTTTTGAGTCTGTCATGGCTCAGTGATGGTGCCAAGTTGTCTCTCAGCATGGGTGCTGGGTATTGCATGCTGAGGTGACAGTGACTTCCCAAACACAACAGTAATCCCAAAGAAAGAGAGAGAGGCCTTCCTCTTGGAGCAGCAATGTGGAAAGAAGCTGGCAAAGAAGAGTATGATACAGACATTCTGAGGCAACTACAAGAGGTCTGTAGTATAGCAATACATACACGCAATACCCAGGAGTCTGCTGGAGTTAAGATTGCTTTTTCAAAAGTTTTGAACAAAATCATGCCAGCAGATCCATTTTTAATCAATAAAGGAATTTGTATTCTATGGCAGATGCATTTTTTTAATTCCAACTTTGCTTAAAAAAAAGATCTTCGGTCCTGTGAAACCTGTCTAGGGTGTAGGCGTTAACCAATGGAGTTACACCCATGTAATACTCCAAGTTGTGCAGGTGTTCTTGTTATATTAAAGATCTTTCCCCAGCTTCATTTATATCACTTGGGAAGAAAATGAAGACAACAAAATCAAATATGCAACTACACTAATGTAACTAGTAAACTAATCTGAAGTACACATGGCCTTAGTGATTTTTTTTTTGATTACTAACTTCAGTGAATTTGTTTAAAGATACTATCAATATGGCATATCGACATTGTTCCAAAAAGTTGGCATTAATGTACTTAGAGCACATCTAAATTAATTTAGCTGTGTAGATACAATGTTCATATACAAACAAGCTTTAACAGAGTTAAGAATTTTTGAAAGACTCCACTTCTCAGTTCTCCCAAGTATGGTTTTGCTGGAGTACAATTAAAAATGCTTGAGCACTGTGTAAACTAAGCAATACCTGTCAGATATTAAACCCCTAACATTTATTGGATTGTTATTCTATCCAAATTCTAATTTAAACCAAATAAACCTATGTCCTTTGCAAGGAATGGGGTTTGTGTGTTTTGATGAGCTCATACTTCATATTTTCGTTAGTTATGATAGAGTTTGAGAATGTAACATGAATAAGCATCTACACAGAAGACAAGTTAGGATGGAATGCACTGATTAAAATGAACAGAAAAATGTCACCAACAAGTGAGATAAATAAAAATACACACATACTTGTAGCTGGATAGCTCTGTTTGTATGAATGAAGTATTAGAAGTATCTTGGTGCCAGAAGGAGAGATAATGAAATCTTTTATTTATAAAAGTCAGTGCTCAAGGACAGAAGCTCAGGAGCTGAAAAATATATTAAACAGAAAGTGAGAACAAAACTTGTAAGCATTAAAATGAGTTGAATCTGAACTCCAGAATCATAAAAGTTTAGATTCATTTCTCTCCTGGTATTTTTTTATAGAAGGTATGGTTTTTAACTCCCCATTCAAATTCAACAAGAAAACCCTACATGAATATTTGGTATAGTAATGCATATGAAGACAAAGACAAGAAACTGAGGATATTCTGGCAGGTTACTAGCAGAAAGAATGAAAAAATGCTTACCTCTACAATAGTCAGCAAAGCTTCTTGAGAATTTCTCATAACAGTCATTGTTTTTTCACAGCATCTAAAAAAAATTTTACTGTACTTTTAGGTTCATTTTGGTAAAATGGAATGGTATTTTGATTTAAATAACAGATATTTGTACCCTTCTTGAAAGTTAATTTCTAACATATAAGTAACCTCTTTGATATTTCCATTTTGGAGAGAAAAAAAAAAAAAAAAGAAGAAATTTAGAAATGTAAGGCCAGAAGAAGACTGGGTAGTTCACTAAATATATTCTCTATGGGAAAGAGATTACCTGTTTCACTGCCTAAAATGTTTCTATATGCAGAATTAACCACTGAGTTAACACTGATTGTTGAGGTATGCCACAATGGCAGAACTGCTTGGCTGGATGAAAACACGTGTGCCATGTGCTCTGCAACACATCGGAGAATCTTGGTAGGGTTCCTTAACATGAAATGAGCACAGTAGCCAGACCTTAAACTATTTCTGAAATCTCTCCAATGAGTTTAGATGCAGAAGCGGTTACCTACATTCACTCCCAAGCAAACTAAGCTTGTGGAAGGAATACAAAACTTTCCTTACGGGACAGGTACTCCACTGAAAGAGGGATTAGGCCTCCTGTCTACTTTAGGATGAGAACACACCCAACAAAGTTAACTACATTCACACCCTATCCTGAGAGGACTTCTTTATACACTTACACCTAAACTGTTATTACAAGTCAGTCTGGCTGAGGCCGAAATAGTTATCTGCACCAGTGCCTTTTGTACTGTATTTACTTCAGCTGCAGCCAAACAATTCATGTTTTTCTCTACCATCGGAGAAAAGCTTCAGAAGTAACATGGAACTGTGAATTTGACAGCATCATGTTTAGAATAGGAGTGGCAGTGACTTCACAGGACAAAGTTATATTAGGAACTACTTATTAATGTTAATTGCTACCTTACAAAGACAACACTATGTACTTTTTTAAAGACAAGAAATTTGGAGTTTGCAAACATCATGAAGAGAGAAATGTCCTCCTTTTCAGAGCTCTCTTGGGTCATTCACAGAAGACAGGATGGAGGTTGAAAGAAACTCAGCCCTTTTAGGATTCTTCTGTTTTCCAGCTCAAATCTATTGTGGGATTGACATATTGCACTTGCAAAGTAGTATCAAATATATGATCCAAAAGAGGAAAAGACCGCAAATTACTTGCATAAAACTGAACAGAAATAAGAGACAGAACAAAATGGTTCAAAGAAACTTATTAGCTCAAAATATATATTATAGCTCTGAAAGAAATACATAGTTCTGAAGGAAAAAAATCTAGCAGCCTAAATCAAGGGATAAAATTTAGCTGTGGAGCCTTTGGAAGCACTGAGCCATCCCAGAATTCCACAAGAGGGTGACAATAACCCATTAGTTAGTGAAGAATATGAAAAGCTGAGCAACAATAATGAACTTGTAATTGGTTATATAAATAAGAGTGTATGAGTTAGAGGACAGCATTTAGGTTTGGATATTATCAGCAGAAATCTGAGTCTCCTCTCAAGCATCGAAACTATTTAACATGTAACAATCATAACGCTGAAGGTAGTCTGCTGCCTCCTTACCTCTATGCAATACAGGAGCACTTACCTTCTGAAGACTCCTTCCACGCCAGTAATACCCATTCCGTCCACAATGTCCCTGGTTAATCTAAATGGAACAGTCTCTGGTGTGGGAAGGATTTTACCTTGCTCAAAAGCAACCCCTAAATGAAAGGATAGTAAGTGTTTTAAAAAATGTTAAAGTAAAGAAAAAATAAGGTTCTCTTGCCTGTCCCACTTACCCAGATCTATATGCACTAGTTCTGCCGTTTGTTCATCTATCAAGATATTCTGAACATGTCTGTCTCCAAGTCCAAGAATGTAGCCAACTAAAACAAAAAGATTAAGTGCTGAAACCATATTGACATGCCATAAAAACCAGGGAAAATTTAGCAAAGAGAAGATTATTAGAATCAGTGTAACATGTGCAAACAAATTAACAGTGAGACTATTTCTTCCCCCATGTATACATATTACTCCAGCAAAGAGCAAATGCTATTCCACAAATCCAAACCCAAAAGGTTAACTGAATACTGTTGTAAAAAGGTTATTGTCATACAGATGTGTATTGTTTTATCTACTCCACAGACTTCTTCCTATTTCTCTCTGTAGACAGGTTAACCAAACAATTTCATAGCTTTAAAAAAAAAAAAAAGGATAAAAAGCAAGTACACAATAAAATTAGAGTTTTTATATTACTATTTTTAAGAAAACCTTTTAACTCACAGTATCATGTCATTCAGAAAACAGGACTGGACACAATTCACTCCGTAATTCAGTTGGGGCAGCTCAACTATACCTAAATACTTCCTGAGTGATTCCTGTCTAAGTAAATTTAAAAAATCTCCAGTGACACAATTTATAAGATCTTTCATGTAGGCCTATTTCAGCACTTTACTGTCCTTAAATGTAGAAACCCTTCAAGCTAAATCTCCTTTGCTTCAATTTACACCCATTACTGTTTTTCTGTTACGTAATGGACATGGATAGCAGTAGTATTTCCTACAAAAATCTTTCATCTGAATTTTCCCGAACTATACATTTACTTCATTTTTTTTCAGCGAAAAAGGGGGTGTATAAACAACATGCTAACATCTAAAAGAGGATCTACTGCAATGTATACAATCTACTATCAAATGTCTTCCAGAGACTCCATATAGAAGTGGGTCATCCAAAGGAAAGCCACAGTCCAAGTACATATATCTCCTTATTAAGATAGAAAAATCAAGGGGAAAATGCCAAAGCTTAAAAAACCATTTCAGCCATGGCTAATGATGCCAGTACAAAGAAAGTAAAAGACTAAGCTTTTCAACTCAGTTAAAACATTTGAGGCTAAACATTTGAGATTAAATGAGTACATGATAAATCAAAACAACAGAATTAGTCAGGAGAAACTTTGAAAAAAACCTACCAGAACCTAAGAATACAAAACACTATATAAAACAAAGAAACACAGAATTTCATTCTGTTTTTCTATTGCAGAAAGGGGCAGTGGGGGAGAGGGGTGCATGAATCAGAAATCTTAATTACAAAAAGAACACTGGTGACAGGAGATGAGAGCAATCATCCCTTGAGCATAGCAGATTGGCAGATCG
>JANZLP010000018.1:19005558-19015751 GCA_026930925.1 Chelictinia riocourii
GCCTGGGGTGATTCCAGTGATTTCCGGGAAATTAAGCTGAGAACGTCAAGTCGGATTTCACAATCCTACAACTCTTTATCTGAGTCACCTCACTAACACAGAGGAGGATGCGAGTGCCGTAAGAGACGACAGCAAGCGACCGCGTGAGAACAGCTTCGAGTGAGTCCTGCCAAGGCGACACGTACACTGCTCAGGAGAAAGGGAGTCATTATAAATATATGGAAGACAAGAGAGCCAAAAGTCCTTGTCTTTTCCCTGATATTACAATTTATGAATTTGACAAATTCTCCCTGAGAGGATGTAAGGACTGATAAATTAGTCAGAGAGAGAACTCGGCACTACCAAGAGTTTATTAGGCAAAAAAAGTGAGAGAGGGACTGGGCCGTGATGTATAACAGCGTATGCTCAGTCTTCTTCCAAATTTCCTAGGAAAAAAGATCACATACAAAGACAAACAATGGAACAAAAGAGGAATACTGATACAGATATACTAACTGACACTCATTTGTGTCTCAAAGACATATATCGAGCTCCCTAGCTTTTAATATCCAAAGCACTTACAGCCATGAATACTGTGTTTTAACTAGCATTGTTCAAACATCAAACTATAAGGTGATTAAGTGCATAAAATTTTTCACTTTGTAAAAAAAGAAACAGTCTGACACTTTCCTGCATATGTACAAGTCTTGTATTGTTTAAGTCATGAAAGGTGTGAGACAGTCTGCAAAATAATTAATGTGGGAGCACGCAATTATGTGAACAAATTAAAGTGCATCATCAAAGTCATTATTCTGAGCTGTAAAAAAGAAAGTTCCAGGAGGAACCGTGTTGTACCTGGAGGCTGCAAACTCCCCAGGGTCTCATGGCATCTACTGGCTTGTTACTGGCACACATGGAATTCTTCCAGCAAGATTTCCTGGCCATATAATAATATTAAAAAAGAATAATCTCATAAGTAGCTGGAGCCCAACTATGCTTAACAAAGTCAAAAGGACAAAGACTTGGCTTCCCCTAACCTACCTTTAGGTCTCATTCAAGACTTCTTTCTGAGAGGTTTTAAATGAAACCTTTAAACAACACATACTGCTCTCGACCACACAAAGTGCTGTCACGGCTTAAAAAATATATATCCGTTCCGAGGGATACCCTTCACCGTCTGGAATATCGCGAGAAGAGTCTAACCTTGCATTGCCAAGAAGGGTAATTGCAAACCCCCTTGTATCACTCACAAGACGATCAGGGAGGGAATAATTTCTGGCACTAGTTTGGCTGCCGGGCAACAGGATGCTGTCGGAGTTACATACATTTTGAAAAAATATTGGTTATTTAATTTGGAAGTTGCAAAAGAAAGGAGCATTTCCAAAACTTGTGGTTGATTTTTTTCTTAAATCCTTTCTTATCATGTGCACATTGCTATCATACAGTAACTAATGAGGTTTGCAGTAAATTATATTTATCAGCTACCTTTTGACTCTTTTGTATCTGAACTTTTTGAACTAGCAAGAAAATTCTCATGAATATTGGGTAGTTTTGGATATGTTTTTCAGCTCCTGGCTGTACTTTTGACTTCTGTTCTTTTGAAACAAGTTTATTAATAAAAAAAACTTCAGGTATTTTTTGTGAAATTGCTTTGTACTGGCCCACAAATCTTTTTACATTAAGGAGATTAGGTTGTAGATGTAAATAGACTATTAATTTATACAAATCTCAGAGTGGAATGTTTTCTTTAAAGCCTTTACTTTAATCAGAAGAACAGTTCTTAGTTCAGTTTCAGTTTCCTTAGGTTTTATTCCTAATGAAAGTATAATGAATTACAGGACTTGAGAAGAAGAAAAGTAGGGAAAGTATCCCCTAAATACATGTTTTTTGAAGGTCACCTGAAGTATTGAAAGGGAAAAGGAGATTTATCACATTGAGTGCTAGAAAATATACCCCAACATTCTACTCAGACAAGTAGAGTCAGTGTCACCTTCTGAGGTGCTCATCTGTCACCTGTAGATGACATCAGACAGGTAATTATTACATGTTCTTTAAGACCTTACTGATTGCTTTGCAATTCCAAGATAAAACAAAATTCTGACAAAAGAGACAAAAGACTGTATGGGCAAAAGAACTATTTGAAAAAATAAATTTAAACAATTGAATAAAATACTTCATGTTTTTTCATTTTCTTTTAATTAGATTTGATCCTTACTGCATCTAGGAAACAGGAAGAATTCAAGTCTTTAGAGAAAATTGCTAAAAAGCAAGACTTTAAAATACTTACAGTTTCTTCCTATACAATAATGTATCATGCTTAGAAATACAGATTATTTTTAAGGTACTGTCCTCTATTTCTGTGCAGAAGGTAAATCTTGGATGTATGCTCAAGAAATTGAATCCTTCAGATAAACGTTATGGAAGATTTCTGAACAAAATGTACTTCACAAAAATGGAAAGTCTGTGAAATACTGATAGAATACAAATTCTGATAGTACGCTTCACTGAGTTCTTTACTCTCCAAAGTGTATGCACCCCTTTTTTTTTTTTACTGAAGGAGTAATAGATAAATATATGGTATGCATTTACAGGTTGTTCAAGTATAAAATTGAAACATGCTGCTAATAATATTCTCATAATTACTTGTTATTGATTATTATCTGCTCTATATCTTTTTGTCATGTGCATGTCACCGGCTCCCCCCCAAAAAAAAATCCAGTACGTTCAGCATTACTTTTACCTAAACTTTCTTAACCTTGGCCAAAACAGGGTGAGCTGCCTAGCTGGAATACCTTGATTCTTATCCGTTGTGTTAGCAGATGTTTTGCTCAAGACATTTCTCATTTTGAAAGACCTGATGAGCCAGAACTAAGCCCTGGTTGAACACTACTGTCTGGTTGTTCCTTGGCACAGCTGCAGAACGTTCTTTATTTGCCCTCGAGCCTCCATCCCGCATCCTGCTTTTCCTCACTGCAATTCGTAAACATTTTCTTAATCTTCTTAATTTCCTTACTTAACTGCATCTGAATCATGAAACTTTACGTTTGTGGAAAGAGAGGACCAAAACACTTGTCTTAAGTAGCGTGGCTGCAAAGACCATTTGTTTAGGCCTCAGCTTTGTCCTCATTTCCAACACTGTTCCCCACCCCTTTATTGACTGTTAATGAATGTAGGCTTTTCTGTGTGCTGTCCTGTTACATTGAAGAATCTCTCTCTCTCTCTCCCCCCCCTCCCCCCACTCTCTCCTTCAGATACTTCTAAAATTAAAATACACCAGAAAACTGGACCTTCTTGTATAAGGTTTTCCACATAGAAGATTGTATTACTGTAGTTAAGTTCTAGTTTGCTGAAGACCCAGAATTACTACTTATGCCTAGAACAAAGAAATCCTAATTTATATTGTTTAAATCTTTTTGAGCTGCCACCATGGTGTGACTTAGGTCATGGAGCCTGTCTCAGATCCATGCACTCTAAAAGTTCAGTGTATGATGTTAATATGGTGATGGTCATTTCTTTGTTGCTTGTGTTGAAATTTATAAAGGAAGCCAGTCTTTAGAATGTCATGTACACTGTGTAAAACCACAAGAAATCCCGGTCTTCATTAGTTTCCTGATTACTTTTGGAAAGATTGTGTGTAAGGCATACCATCAAGGAAGTAAAATATGTTGCATAGTTGTTTAAGTGTTTAATCAATTTTGTTACTAGTTTAAGACTCTTTAATGGTTAACATTCTTCTTAATTGTTCTAACTTCAAGAAGCATGTTAGTCTTACCAAGTACTCGTGTTTTACTGATTTTGGAAGTTAAAAACATCTGTTACTATTTTTGCAGAGAATAATTTTCTCTTTTAGCTAGTTCACAAGAGACTAAAAAGGAATTTTGACATATGTATTCTTTGATAATCCTCGAATCAGCTGCAATTCTGAACATTTGCTCTCTTTTCCTTTCCTACCCTAAGTCAGTATCTAATGCCACCAAAGCCTTGTACTCCTCTTTAAACTCAAGCTTGAGGCATTTCCTTTGGGAGAGATGCTTCAGTAGTTGTGTAATGTTATCAATGGAATTACTTTTCTAAATAATGAATCTCACTTTCCCAAAATGTTTTCTTGGTGATATTACAGATTGATAGATATTGGTTCCTTCAGTTTTGGATATTTTTTTTTTTTTTTTAAACATTGTTGTTCTATGTGACAAATTCAATGAAACCCTGGAAATGGGATTTTTCATTTCTCTCCAGTTGGTGCTGCTGCCTTGAAGGTGCGGTGCTACTACTAGCCTGGATTGGGCTACAAGGAAATCCCCTTGCATTACCAATACCAAACTTTACAGTGAGCTGGAATTTAATTACTAGTAATGGTCCCATGTCCATTCCATGTCCTTATTTGTGGAGAGCCATGGATTTGAACAAACGTAAATCCCTGTGAACAGTTCTGAATGCCACCTCAGGAGAAGAATTGAAGCCAGAAGGCCAAGGGGAAAGGCCAGTTCATCTTTCTTCATACACACACATTCTTCATACAGCATCGTTGCTGTAGAGCTGCACATAGGCAAGAATCAGTAGACTGTGTGAGTGTAGAGTATTTTACCAGTCCAGTGTTTGGGCATGAATTTCTGCTCCCAAAGAGTGGTAAGATGGAATAATAAACCTTGGATGGAAAGGACCCCTGTACATGTTGGTGATGAATTAGCATGTATGTTTTGTCTTATTAAAGGATTGTATTTTTAAAAGATGTGCAGCACCTGCTATGAGCTGCAAACTGCCTTATAAAATTAACAATGACATTTAGTAGAAGTATTAGTCAGTACCCATTTTAGTCTCATGAATAAGTAGGGATTTTTTGTTGGATTTAGAGGGGTTCTTATATAGGATTGTGAGGCAGGGTAGAATTCTTGTGGTTAAATGGTCTGTGCTCAGTATAAGCTATTGATGAGATCTGATTTTTCTAGGTGTTGCTGAAGGTGTTGTATCAATACAAGGAAAAGCAGTACATGGCTCCTAGAGTTCTGCAGCAAACACTGAATTATATCAATCAAGGAGTGTCGCACGCAGTCACCTGGAAGAATCTGAAACCTCATATTCAAGTAAACCATTTTGGGGGTTTAATACTTGGATGACTCAGTTGTGCATTAGTCAGTCTGTTGTATAGTGTGTCTATCCGTGGTAGAATTCAGGTTTTAGGGACTTAGGGACCTCTGTTATAAATTGCTGGTGGAAAGAATGCGTGTTTGGTGAAGGTTACCTTGATACATGTGCAAAGCTAGCTAATTGCTTTTTTTGCTGTCAGTCCTTTGTGCTTTAATATATTAAGGATTACAGCGTAACACAGCAACACATCAAATTTGGAGATGGTGTTAACTACTGAATTTATGGCATTGAATCATCTCCACGTACCATTATCCAAAGCAAATCTAATAGCTTGTGCTGTATTGTAGCTTTGCCTTAAGTTAAAAGATTATTTTTTGTAGGGTAGCACATAAAATCCACTATGTCCAAATAGTTTTAGAATGTTGCCATTTTATATGAGAAGTGACAGGATGAACAATCTGTGAAATACAGGACAGAATACAGAGATTGATTTAGTAGTGCTACCCTGTTTTCAACTTTTTCTTTATTGCAGGGAATTATCCAAGATGTTATTTTTCCATTGATGTGCTATACAGATGCTGATGAAGAGCTTTGGCAAGAAGATCCGTATGAATATATTCGCATGAAATTTGGTGAGAATTTGAAATCTACTCATGTTAACATAGGACTTCACACAAAGATGGGATTTTTTTGTGAAAATAGAGATGGCTTTAATCTTTAGAAGGGAAAAAAACCCAAACATTTTGTATGATCCAAATAATATAACTTCATATAGTTAACTTTTGGTTATACTGGTGGAAAAGACAGATAACATATGACAGTCAATAACACAGGTGCTTCTGCACTTGAAAAAGTAGCTAATTAAAAGTTTATGCTTTACAACAGCTATTATTTCAGGCCCTGGAGTTTTTACTATCTTAAGAAATTTCACACGTGGCACAGTACAGAACAGATTTACCGTAATGGTAAATGACATTATGAATTAAGCCTAGCATTCCAGACTTTTATAATTTCACCTCCTGTGGCTTGCTACTTTGTTGTTGGGGTTTACTATTAAGTCTATACAGTCCTTTCAGGTTGGGGAAGAAAGAAGGTACTTCAGACTTCCTGAACAAATTTTTCCCTCCACTAGGACTTTTATGTGGCTAGAACAAGGAATCTTGATGGGTTTGGGAATTTCTTACCCCTTCAGACCTGTAAACAGTACAGGTATTATACAAGGCTCTGATAATCCTCTTCTGCAGAGAAATAAGAAACTGAGCATTTTTAACTCAATTATGTATGCTTACGTGTACAGCAAATAGCATATATGTTTAAAAATGACTGCTGTGTCTGCTTCTTCTGTCACAAAAGATTTATGTTAAAAATAAGGAAGACGTATACAATTTCAAGTTAGACATGTGGACCCAGTGATCACGAAAAAGGTGAAACATACATATTGGGAATCTCCAACCATGTGTTACTGGTTTTTTGGTCTTGGAATATCTGTAGTAAGAAAGCATGATTAACCACCTGGAAAAAAAAGAAATTTTTTTCTTTTATTTCATATTAAATCATTAGATTACATTAGGATCATGAACTGTAGTAAAGGATGAAAATTTATAGCTGTTATATGTTTGCTTAATAGATGTATTTGAAGACTTCATTTCTCCAACAACTGCTGCTCAGACATTATTGTTCACATCATGTAGTAAAAGGAAAGAGGTAAACTATTCAAGGATTTTACTGAAATACAATGTTAAGTAGATTTAGTTTATAGTCTCCATTTGCTGAAAGAACTACTAATAAGAGTTTTACTGCTCTGCTCTCTGTGGTATCATAGTACACTAAAATTTATCATTTCTCTCAAATTTGTTTTGCACTGGTCTATTTGTGATTTCTGTATTTGCCATTGTCCCTAGGGCCTATCTATCAAGAATGTTGTGTGTTTATAACAAAGACATAAAATGTTACCCAAATTCGAGGCTTGGAGCAGATTATTAGATTTAAGCATTTCAGAGCACTGAGAATGGTACCTGAGATGACTGACTGAAGTACTTTGACTAACCTTACATGTAATCTAGGTCTTGCAGAAGACAATGGGCTTTTGTTATCAGATCCTTACGGAGCCAAATGCTGACCCTCGTAAGAA
The DNA here is from genome assembly GCA_026930925.1 of Chelictinia riocourii. Lineage (NCBI taxonomy): Eukaryota > Metazoa > Chordata > Aves > Accipitriformes > Accipitridae > Chelictinia > Chelictinia riocourii. The sequence goes on from JANZLP010000018.1 coordinate 19,012,754, forward strand.
AGATGGTGCTTTACATATGATCGGTTCTTTGGCTGAAATTCTTCTAAAAGTAAGCATAACAAATCTGGTGGTTCCTCTGGTTCTTTTTTTTTTTCTCCTTTCCTTCCTTTCACATATACTGTCTCAAGAAATGAGAATAGCTCTTTGAGTTTACAAGTTTTTGAATAAGTGCCAGTTTTTTTTAAAGCTGTTGAACTTAATTGTTTTGGTTTTATTGTCAGCTTAATTACAGAAGTTTTATTAGGTTATGTTCAAGTTCAGATTATTGTTTTAAGTTCCTTTTAATTTCTCTGCTTCTAGTAAGAATTGCTACACCGTTTCCTGTGCTACACTTAACTACATTCCCTTTTGTGTGGAAGGAAGGGAAAAAACAATCCATCCAGTGAGAGGCTGTTTATTTAATGAGATCTTTTCTGTGTGTAGAAGAGAGACAATAAAGTGAAATTAGCAACCTTGCTCAATTAGAATGGTAGCAAAAAGAGGCAGGGCATGGACTTGTATTTGGACCACAGCTCTGAGAAGTTTCCCTGACTACTTTTGCTTTTGATACTAGAGTAATGTCCTGCCAAGCAAAGGGTTTCTATAGGAGTCAAAAAATGACAGGGAGAAAAAGTGTCACTATTTTGATTGAAAATTATAAAAGTAGGATCCAAGTTAAATTTATTACTAATATGATATTTCATTGTTGCTTAAAGGACTTTAATAAAGGGGAACATTAAAAGTCTGAGGGTTTTGTTATGCTCTTCACACTTTTTGTATGTGACTTTTTTACTGGATTAGAAATGCATTTTTATAAAGTTTTAAACTGATGTGTTCCTATTCATATTCTGGCAGAAGAAGATATATAAAGATCAGATGGAATATATGTTGCAGAATCATGTGTTCCCGCTCTTCAGCAGTGAGCTGGGTTACATGAGAGCACGGGTAAGAAAGTGTAAGATTTACTATTAAGATACACTGTTCAAACTGAAGAGCTCAGGAATAATCTTTAAGTTTTTCCCTCAAACAAATACACTCCTTTTTGCACCTTTTCTGTAGTAAATTTTATGCTTATTTCAGAGATTCGTAACAGTCTTTATGTATGATTATAGATAGCTACTGTGTAGTTTTAAAATGGCTGCAGAATTGTGTGCATAGTTTTCCATCTGTGTCTGGTGGTATGGTCTTTTTGTGTTTTGCATTTAGACTGTACTGCTCACACAAAACCTGTGGCCAAAGAGGAACTTGAGATCATAGTACTGGTCTAGTGATGTCTGAAAGACAAGCCTCCCACTGGCCAGCCTCCACACTCTCAAACATCTTCATCTGTTAAAAAGTTTTACGGTATCTTTATTCAACAGTAATTGTACTTCAGATTTAATAATTTGTTTAGGTTATGGGTATGCGAGTAGTTGATAATCCTGTTTGTAGGTTTTGTAACTATGAATTTGTTCAATGTCTTTTTTCAGGCTTGTTGGGTTCTTCATTATTTTTGTGAAGTGAAATTTAAGAGTGACCAGAATCTCCAGACAGCCTTAGAACTCACAAGACGGTGTCTGATAGATGATAGGGAAATGCCTGTCAAAGTAGAGGCTGCAATAGCACTTCAAGTTCTGATCAGTAATCAAGAGAAAGGTAGTCCTCTTTTCTTAAAGTTACAGCAAGCTTTAATGGAATAGGCATTAATACTGCAATGTTCACGGAGACTTGTTCTCTTCTTTCCTGATGTTAATTTACTACTTGCAATTTTAATTTGTACTTACTGTAATTTTCCAGCTGGAAAATTTTATATTTTTCGTAAATAACATTATCACAATTTCATGGTACAATAAATCCAGTTTTACAGCACCCACTCATTGAATCAGAAATACAGTGGTAATATAAGCATATCTGTCTTGGCATATGTCCATTCATGTTAATTTTTTTTTTTTTAAAGTTGGGTTTATCCTGGCAGGCTTTATATTGCTTAGTATTCCTCAAGCTGGCTTAAAAGCCACAAAGCTAACATAAATTCTGTATCAAGTATTTTGGCTAATTTGACAAAAATGCATATGTACCCATTCCTGTTCAATCAAAATTTGCATTGATAAGTAATCTTGCATTCCATAAAGACTGTAGAACTCTGGTTTTCATACTTCAGTTGTGATCTCCTTGGTATACATTTTTATTAAAAATTATTCTGATTGTTAGTATTGCTATAATGATTTATACTACCCACATTTTGGTATGTTAATGCCATAGCACTAAATATTAATAAACTATATATTGACTTTCTTATACTGATACTGCAGTTTTGTAAGAATGTCAGTTCAAATATTTCCATTTGGTTTACAGCTAAAGAATATATTACTCCATTCATTAGACCTGTAATGCAAGCTTTACTTCATATTATAAGAGAGACTGAAAATGATGATCTTACTAATGTGATTCAGAAGATGATCTGTGAATATAGTGAAGAAGTTACCCCAATTGCAGTAGAAATGACACAACATTTGGTAAGACTTTCTGGTGACTTAGGAAGATGTTTAATACATGAAAGAATAGTATTTAAACCTAAGGTAGTTGTCCATTGATTAATAGCTGTTGTTACTCCAGTCTGCTTAAGTGCATTGATGCAAGTAATTTTCTTCTACATTTAGACATCTTTTTTCTCAGAAGTGGCTTCATCACTTGAACTAAAAAAATTTCTAAGAATGATTGTAGAAATGTTTGAGAAATCTTTGGACGTATTTTTTCTGATAGTGTTAATAATGAATTTTGGTAGCGCTTCCCTATTAAGGCCCTTGCCTTGGAGTTACAACTAAATTGCCTGTCCTCTCTGGGAATGCCTGCAAAGTGGTCCAGTCTAGTTCAACTACCAATTAAACCTTGTGTCAGAAAAACTTACTCATAGGAAATATATTCTTTTGCATGGAAAGTGATGTCATATATCTTTTTATTCATGAAGGGATAAAGGATGACAGCTCAAATGGCTTAACATTCAAATTTTATCAATCTTGAAAACAAACTCTGGAATGGA
>JANZLP010000018.1:19032863-19046262 GCA_026930925.1 Chelictinia riocourii
GCCTTCCTGGGGGGAGCTAGAGCCGGACGTTTCGGGTGGGTGTCCCGCAGCGCTCCGTGTCCCGCTCCTGCCCCGGGCGCCCGGCGCTCGCCGTGCGAAAATCTGGGGTTTGATGCGGTTTTTACATTTTGGGTTTTTTTCTCCTTTTTTTTAACGTGGTGTTTCCATTGTGGCGGAGGGCAGACTTGCAGCGCGGCATTAAAACAATTGCCTTCGGAGCTCTATCGGCCTAGCGTGCGGCTTGGTACGCACGCATTCGGGAAGGAGTAATTCGCTATTTTTGCACGGAGTTGCTTATTTTTAACGTCGCTGTATAGTAGCGCGATGAGCGCGGCCGTTGCTGTGCTAACACAGGAGAAGGTCCTTGCACGGAGCTTGTGAAATCATCTCTTTTAGTTCATCTCTTTCAACTCGCCAAAATACCATGCAAAATCATTTTAAGGGTTTTACAGCCTGCTCACTCATGTCGTTTCCTTTAGCTTTTCTTGTCTAGAACTTTTAATAGAACAGGAAAACGAGAAGCTACTCCTCGAGAAAAATTACCTGCAGTAACGCACAGATTATTTTTCCATTTTCAGATAAGGCCTTATTTGCGGTGCCGGTTAGTCAAGAAAAACTGACATGACTTTCATGCAAGTTAAATTTTCTGTTAAAGCAAGCCTGCAGTTGAGCAGCTCCAGTTACATATAAAATCTCTTTAGGGTTTGTTTTGAACTATCAAAGAATTACATCTGACATTATATGCAGAGCAATACTAGTACTTCTAAGGAATGTTATTCCAGTGATACAGAAACTTCAGCCTTACAGTCTTTCAAAGAAAACATTTTATCTTGTCATACAATTTTCTCAAGATTCTGCTTCTGGTGTTGTAAATCTGTTATTCCTTAGAGGACTATGTACCAGTTATTTCTGTTGCAGCTTCAGGGTGATCGTACCTGAAAAATTAAATTTGTTTGTCCTTGACTAGTAGCTTTCTAAGAGAAGTAGTAGACGCATAGTATATTTTACCTTTTTCTTGTAAGTTTATTTGCCATACAGCTTTAGAATGGCAGAGTACAACATAACTATGTTTTGATGGCTTGTTTCTTTGTATTTCATGCAGTAAAGTCTCCAGCTTTCAAGCTGTGTATATATATCAGAAGCAATTGATCTGTACCACTGCAGAAAATGAAACTCAGGAATACGTAGTCAAACAATGCATGATTGTTTTGGTAATAGATTTCAGCTTAAATGAGATGTAAAAATAAACATTTTAAACAGTTTTGAGAAATGAATTTCAAATTTATTGCATCATTTACATAAGCTAGTCTCATTGTAATGAAATAATGCTTCATTTCTAGTACCTATCTGAGGAGTTATTTTGCCTTCTATTAAAGGCTCCAATACAGCAAATAAGCAAGTGTAAAAGTTTCTTTAGCTAGGAAGTCACATGGACTTTCACTGTCTTAATGCTTGTGTAGCATTTGATACATCAGTCATGAGCTGACAATCTCTTTTCTCAGAGGAGATGGGTGCAGCGATAATGAAGTGATGAGTATTCCCTGGGAATGGGCTGTAAATTAGTTATTTTCTCTCAAATATCTCAAATTATGTACAGCTTCAGCTCAGCAGACTGCTGCTGACCCATGTTTTGCTGTCTTGTACTGTCCAGGAGCAGGGAATTGGTAGGAGTTTGAGCAGTGAGCAGGGTCTAAGCAGCAGTGCCTGCTGACAGGTGTGCTTCTGGTGCACAGGCTGCCTGCTGGTGGCCTTCTCGCCTATGGGTCTGTTGGATTAGGCTGAGGGTTCTTCAGCTTAGGCTTGGTGGTAGTAATGGTCTCTCCCTGGACACCATCTTTTCTGGGCATTCCTTAAAACGTTATGGTTATGTGTGTGTGTATTCTTGCAGACTTACATATTGACCTTAGTAAAATGTATGGGTTTTTTTTAAAGCTAAAAAGATGACAGTTTGGAACTGGGTTGCTTCTCTTAGAGTAATTTGGCTTCATTTAGAGTGCAGGATGTTGATCTTTCTTTGCTGTTGCAGGTATGTCTTGGCCTTAAGAATTTTGGGTTAAAACATGCTGGGCATAGGTGGAGTCTTTGAGAAAGGCTGTTACTAAATTCTGAGGAGTCTTTAGTTGGCAGTGTGAAACTACTTGTTTTCCAACCTGTAGGGCTCAGCTGAATTTGGATGAGTTTCCACACACAAAGCAAACTGCACATCCCGCATAATCAGGGCAATTCTTCCAGTTTCAGGTGTCATAATGGACAGAATGCAAGTACTCAGGAAGAAGATCTAACTTTTCTCAGTGGTCTTGCATTTGGATTCCTTCACTACTCTTTTCCTGTCTGCATTTTGACTTGCACCCTCATCCTGGATCATCCCCATGATTTCAGCTTTACACGCTATCTTTTGTAACTCCTGTTGTCTCTGACATGCATATGTACATACCATAGCATCCCAGGCCAACCCTTTGTTTGCCTTTTCTTGCCCCAGGCTTTTTTCCTGTATTGTCACATCTCTCACACATTTTTACGGCTCAAAAGCTTGCTTTCTACTCATTCTGCATTAATAGGTGGTCAGTTTGTTTTTTCATCTCTTCTGTGCTGCAGGGAAATTGGGGCACCTGGTAAAGTGAGCATGAATTGGGTAGCCAATTCCTGTGCCTTGTGCCACAAAAAATCCCAAAAGATTGAATGAAGGTTTCTGCTTAGTTTATGGATCCCTAAGATGGATCACAATCTGAATAGATGGATCCTCTTCGGGAATCTGAGAATTGAGCTCTGAAATGCAAGTTGCTGTAAACAGACTTGTGCATAGGTATTGTTCTGAGGATGGAGTGAGCAATATGAGGGAGGTGCCTGTCCATGGACACCACATTTCTGGGGGAGGAGGGGAAGGAAGCCTTAGGACCCATCATGGTACAGTGGGGTTTATGGGGGTGTGCCTGTGCCTTAAGTCTGTAACTTGATCTGCGCTTAGTTGTGTTTACTTAAGGGAATATGGTTTTGGTCTGCTCACTCTCTGCTCTGTGCATCAGGAATTGATCAGTTACTGAAAACCAGAATTGGCCTAAATTAGTTAGTGCTTCCAGTGACTTAGTCTGCTAAAATTTTCTGGGTTACACTGCTTTTTTAATAGTATAGTGGGATTGTACTTTGCTGTACCAAGATGATGCTTGTTAAATAAATGAAGTTCTCAGTTTTGAAGGGAATTTACAGTTCCACTAAGTTCTGCGATACTCAAAGCTGACATCGGAGTTACACTTACAACTACTTAGTGCTTCCCTCAGTCTGTATTTTATTGTCTGCTGAATGTTTTCCTCTGTATACACTTCTTGAGGAGGAAATTGTGTTACCTGCTTAATGCTCTTGGACTTCATTTCTGATGACAGACTTCTCTAGAACTGGAAGATGGGTCTGTATTTGCAAGTTAGTTGGTGTTGCCCATATCTTAAGTATATTCATATTGAGCTAACATGGCATTACACAGAGTTTCTTAAGAGTATATTTAGATGTACTGTTTTTCAGTTTACATTTGTGATCTGGTTTTTTGCAATTTAGGGTAAAGATTGGCAATTCAGTAGGCTGTCCGTTTAGTTCCTGAAATACAAGTATAGACTAAAACACTTCTGTTAACTATCATGGCTAATACCGATACATTTGTAATGTAGTAATCAGATTACTAATAAACTCATAACCCAACAAAACAACCCACTCAAGATTCCCTGTTTTGTTGGCAGTCTAAGCAGATTTGCAGGATTTGAAGGGGCACAGCCAGGATTAATTATTTTGGTGATGTAAATTAGACACTTTTGTAATTTCTTGACAATTAAGAGAGTTAGGAGTCTGTCTGATGTGAAAGTAAAACATTGATAGAAATAATTGGTCTCAATTTTTTCCAGTTTTTTAGCCCTTAAGTATTCACCTATTCACTTAATGTTCCCCGTTGTAAATAAAAACACTCACTGATATAAGTGGAGGTTTTGTGATTTAGGGGTTAAGTAGCCTCCTGAAGTGCTTCAGAAGTTAACTGTATCTTTTTTTTTTCTTTTTCTTCTTTTTAAAAACTGCAGATAGGCATTACTGCTCATTTATAGGAGTAATTTGAATACAATTCTGACATGCATCATCTGGATGCCTTCTTTATATAGCCGGTATTTTGTGTATATATACTTGATGGTAAAAAAACAAACCCCAAAAGCCATTAGTTATAAAAACACTCATTGGTTCATTGGTTAAGTGCTTTAAGTCTGTTTCTTGCTTTGTGACTTTCAGGGGTGGAACATCCACCTGGAATGAGACCTAGTGCTTTATCTCGCTAGCATGTGTGCAGAAAAATTATTTAAAGGATTTGGGGTTTGGGGTCATCACAAACATCCTGCAAAGGGGATACATCAAGCAGCACAGAAATGCCCTAAACGAGGCAGTGAAACTTGCCCAGCCAGAGTGGCAAGGCATCTCAGAGGCACAGGCATAAACAGCTTTGAAAGCCATTGGTATGGTTTTCTAAATCAAATGCCATTCCTGTCCTCCTGTCCTTCCCCTTCGCTTCCTCTGCTCTCTTCTCCCTTCCTCAGGAAGGGCTATGCATGGCAGCAGGCACTGGGATGTCACTTTGCAAATCTTTGTTCTATGCTCTTTTTCACCAGTGACATGCTGGGCACACAGGCAAGCCTCTTGTGCCTCAGTTTCCCCTTGCTTTCCTGCAAAATAGGTTAATGTTATCTCATGTGTCCTTTGCAAACTGAAATCTTTGAGATGTAAGAAAACACAGCCCTCAGCAGAGTGAAAGTTGCATTCTTTTCTCTGTTCCCTAAAAATTGTCTTAGCTTTGGCACGAGAAAGAGGGCTGAGCTGACTCTAGACCACAGACCTGATCAACTCATTTTTAAGTGGCAGAGAAAGCAAGCAATCCTTGTAGTAGCAGCCTCAGCAGTGGGGTATGGCAGTGTAGCTTCTGGCCTATGTCTAATGTTTCTAAGGGATAAATTCCCCCATTATAGGCTTGATTTGTTGAGACAGGATGGAAATGAAGTAATCCTGTCTTAATTTCTTTCTGCTACCTGATCTGGAGGGAGACAACTGGGACCAATTTCTTTACCACAGCACAGTGAAACTGTGAGAAAATATTTGTCTCCCCATTTTTGGCTTCTGTCTGCTGATAAACATTGCCAACAGGAACTTGTTGCAATTAATAAAGGCGCATGCATTAACCACATTCAGGCGGAACCAAACACTGTACTACTAATAATAATCTGATACAGCTTTTTCACATCTCCATGGGTGCACATGCCCATTACCAGGAATATGCTTCCCTCTGCTGTCAGCAGCTGGAATTTTGTGTTTATAGTTTTCAGATGTGCTCCATTCAAAATAAAGAAATAAATTTTTTTAAAAGATCTACCCAGAATTTACAAGGCTAAGTTTTATTGGTTGTAGAGGATCAGCTTTCCACCAACCTGTGGTAGGCAAAATCAGCCAACACATAAGCAAAATGGTAAGTTTTGTAAGAAAATGGTCTTTATATTGCCATAACTTTATCATGACCACATAGATAACTTATACTTGCAGTGAGACTTGTATTAAGAAAAATTTTTATAATGAGAAAAATTGTCATAAAGTTTTGGGCAACTCCTTCTGCAAACCAAGAAATTGATGAGTTCTGCTGTGTGTGGGATGAAAATAATGCTTGTTGGTTATACTTGGGCTTCGTATAAACTGAAATTAGAAATCTGCAGCTCTGCAGAGCCATCTGTGCCTTATTGTTGTCCTTCTGTAGACTTTCTAGGAGAAAGTGGACTTTTTCAAAATCTTCTTTTAGAATAGCTGTGCTGAAGAGTAAAATTTGTAGATTGGATGAAGGATGTCTGTTTTGGTCTTGGTTTTGCCAATTCCATAGGTTTTAAAGTAAACTTTATTTTTGAAGAGACTGTTCTGATGACAGTTCAACTGTTTCATTTTAGTTTTCTCCCTTCTGTCCTTCTTAATTAGAAGTTACAGCGGCCCTGAAACTGAAGGACAGCTTTTGAATTCCTTCGTCCAGTATTTTGGTGACAGCCTTGGGAGGAAGATTAAAAGAATGCCTTTAATTGAAGAAACTGTTCTGCCTGGAGACTCACTTCTTACTCTACCTGTAGTAATAATAGGTGAGTTTTTTTACTTTTTTCTCTGTGACTGCCACTGCCTTATAGACCTTGCTGCATGAAGGCATTTATCGTTAAATAGCTAATGCTTATCATCCTTACAGTGAAGATGTTCATTAGAGTCATACAGTTGTTATGATTAACAACAGTACCATAAAATTATGTTAAGGGACTTGCTGTTGGAGTATATTTGAATTCAAATTGTGCTTTGACAAAATGAGCTACATTATATTTGGCAGCAGATACGCGAGTCTTAATGGAAGAACTTTTTTGATTCTAGTGGTGATCACATAGGGTTTGATTAACTTAATCGGTCTACTTCAGGTTGCGTGGAGGTTGTTGATGGTGCGCCAGTAGAAGTTTGTGGGGTCAGACGAGACAGTGAAAAGCATAGTGTAAAATGTCTGCTGTATGTTGGTTAGATGCTAACCTCTCTCATTAATTGCCTTTTTCTTTATAGCATCCATCACTAACATCTGAATATTGTCCCATCTTTCCCAAATTGAATCCAGGTCAATTCAACCATTTTAAAACAATAAACTGTAGTCTTAATTAAACAGTTAAAGACTTGTACTTGCTGAATGACAGGATAGCAGAGGGAGCAGGCTCTTTAGGTACAGAGCTTAATTGGGAGTGCCAGGATAATTTGTATTGGGCCAAGGTTTTTCAGCAACAGCTGCTCACCAGCTCCTTACTGCCATGACTTGATGTGGGATAAAGAAAAGATCTGGAGTAAAAGAGGTTTTCAGTAATCTAGTCCAAAGCTGTTGGGACTACAACAAGCCAACAGCTTTAACTGTACCTGCAAATAAGCAGAGATTGCAGAGAATGATGTTTCAATGTAATGTGCTCACAATAAATCTCCACAACTTTGAAAGACTGGTGTTTGTACAGTGCTTGTTCTCAAAGCTCTCTTCATGATAGCTTAAAATAGTGCTCATGTAATAGACTTACGTGGATGTGACAGACGTGAATCGCTTGCTGAGTTCTGCATCATTTTGATTCAGCATAATTACAATGACAGAGATGATTCCCTGTCCCCTCCCATTCCAGCAATGGGATCTGAAGGGGAGGTAAGACATACTCTGATAATTCACCTCTCAACTTCGCAGGGTCAGGACAAACAATATTGCCTGCCCTAGCCAAGGGAAAAAGCCACTCGTATTAGGAATCCAGGAGGCAGCCAGTATTCTGCTGCTCAGGACCTAAAAATGCAGGGAAATACAACCCTGGCAGCTTTGATGCTAGATTATTCTCTATATTTTTACCAGTGGATTGGTGTAACTCTGATGAGAAAGAATCATCTTTGCCAAATCCCATGGTTGAACCCCTGCCCAGGACAATAAGCTCATATGGTGATGACATGGGCTGATTTGTGTTCTTCATTGTTGTTATAGATTTTTCACAGTCCCCTGGTTTCATCTGCAATTTTTCATGCACAGGCGCAGTCCTGCTTTTCTCCTTTTGTATCCTGCCCAGGAGTAGCATGGAGCCTCAGTCGAGTCTGCTTTCCCTCACAAAACCCTGCCAGTATCTGCAATTGATTCAAAACGACTTACCCTGGATTCACTTGCCCTTACTTAAAAATAAACATGGACTGCCAGGTTTTATATATAACGCCTGAAAAAAGAGGGAAAAAAAAAAGAAGAAAGAAAACAACCAAACAGAGAGCAGAAGTCAGTTGATACACAGGCACATGATATAATGCCAGTTTGGCTAAAATCTTTCCTGAATGCTGGAACTCGTCCAGGGTGAAACTCACTGTGTTCCTGCTTTCTGAAGCCAACCTTGCTCGTTCAACAACCATATCGGTGTGCATTGGTCCTGCCTTTCTGGCCGCAGCATCCAAGTAGTTTGAGCCCCGCTGTGTCCTGACAGTGGATATTCATGGGAGCCAGCATCCCACGCTGTGCACTGCTGCTAAGGGAGCAGTTTGAACCCAGGGATGCTCAGGCTACAGTTAATAGCTGACTAATAGCACCACTTGTTAAGAAATGCCATTTGAATATGTGACTTCTGATGATGAGGAGTGAACTCATTGTGAGCAAAAACTAGTCAGGATATATTTTGGGCTTTGTTAAATTCCTTTAAAGCTTTCCAAGTCATTTGCAAAGGTGCAAATGAGAGCTTTAGTGAGATGGTAGGTTAAGGAAGAGAATGAGACTGTTAGCTTGGAGAATGGTGGGTGATGAATTAAAGCGCCTTTGTGGGAGTAAGTCTCTTTCTGCATCAGACTGTAGTTTCTACCTTCCTAATTAATGCTGTTTTTCTTCTTACTGTAGTGCAAGCTGTCCTAGCCTGACCTATTGGTTCACAAGATAAAAGGCGTTACCTAATCAGAATGGAGATCCCCTCGACTGGCTTATCCAAATCTTTACTAAAAGTGTGATATCCATGAACACAAATAGAACAATGCATCTAAGAATTATGTATCTGGGAGTTTGGGAGGTGGGGACGGGGGGACGTGGGGTATGGTAAAAAAAGGAAAAAAAGTCCATGTTGCTTTGAGTTTATTTTAAAAACTGAAACTGAATAGGTCAATACCCCTTAAGATTTTTGGTCTTTAGTTCTCTTAATGATGTGGCAGAAATCGTTAATTGTATTATTAAAAAAGCTTTGAAGACTGTATTAATGTAACGTGACCTCGGATCAGTCAAGATCACATTTTCATTATGATTAAAAGATTCCTTGTCCTGGAACATTGATCTCATCTTCAGCTGAATGTGTCAGGCGGAGGGGGGGATGTTTCATGTCCGGGCAGTAGATGGCAATATTGCATTTCATTCTGCAGTGTGCTCTTCTGGAAATGCTCACCTCAGAAAGGGGCCATGAACTTTTTCCCTCAGCTTCCAAGAGCGGGTTTGCACTTACATAGTGTATTAAATATTCCAGAAGCAAAACAATTCAAAATTCTATTTTGAATCCAGATTTCTTCAGTGACTGGTCTCAGGTGCCTGTGTCACAAACTGCAGCACCTAAACAGTCCTGATCCTGCAGGTCATCCCTGAGAATGGACTTTGGCATGTTAGGGACCGTCAGCGTTGTCTGTCTTGTAGCAGGGATTCAGTGAAGCAGTATATGACCCCTGGAATTAACATCTCCCACTTGGTTACTGTGATTTTTCTAGCTTTTTTGTGGATTTTCCAGCTTTGCATCAAGAGAGTGAAAGCTCTTATCAACTACTTTAGTTTATATCATGGTTGGGGAAGTTCAGAAATGTACCTAGGTAACATATTGTCTTCCTTTGTACTGTAATATTTGGACAGACCTTATAGCAGGTCCTGGAGAAGATGAGAAGAGACACTTTGCAAAGAGCTGGGAATCAGGAAGGTGTGTGTTATAAGGTCTTACACTCATCGACTGTGCTATGCCCTAATGTGCTATGCTGCTGAGTAGGCGGACAAGGATTTCAGAATGAAAGTGACATCTGGGGTCAGCGATTTATGAAAATGAAATATGCTGTGGCAGCTCGAAGATACGGTGTATGTAAAGTGCTACTCCTTCGTTGTCCTGTGGGCATATGCCATGTGTCTCTGCAGTTTTGTGAGGTACCAAGGTAATTGCCTTAAAACTCCTTGCTACACAGGGTGCTGCAGGATGCTAGCACACACATTAAGTGATGGGAAGCAGAGGGGAGTGCTGGCTGGTGTTAAAACTTCAGTGCTGCTGACTTTTCTATAAATAACTGCTGTCTGCTGTAATAATTGGTCACATCACAGTCCATGGTGATCTTTTATGTTATTGCTGGCTGCTGGAAAACTCCCGGAGGCGTAAAATAGATACACTCCTTCCAACCAAATACCTGTGGCTTAGTCTCAGAAGAAAACTGTAGTTAGCTACCTTGCAGGTCTTGCCTCAGTTTGTGGTGTTTTGCACATGTGTTTCCGAGAATGACATTTTCTATTAGTATCTGTAAATTGGCATGTGCTTTTCAATATACAACAATATAAATAATTTAAGAATATAGTAAATATTCTAGAGCATTGTGCATGGGGCAAGTTTCTGTTACCTTCTTGGATAACAACCTGCCAGCAAACTAGTAGAGCATAATAGGTTGGCTTTCTTTAGCTGAACCCTGTTGTATTTATTATCCAAATCCAAATCCATTAAAACCATCAACAAAAGTAAGGTTCCTTTTTCCATTGCCATAAATGTTGAATGTCCTCCAGCTATTCTTATAAGCAGATTTCTCTCATAATCAGCTCATTGGCTTAAGGTTAGAGCAGATTTCTTCATCAGATTGAATGCTATAAAGTTGCAAAGTTTGACTCTTTTTTCTTGAACAGTTTCTTATTTTTAAGTCTAATACTGTAGGTTATTTTTCCATCATGTTAAGTCTGTCTATTTCAAATCTAAGTATCTCATGTTCAAATTTAATTATGATTTTAAGTATGCTTCCAATGCAGTGCAGTGCAAATCCCTTTCCTTTGTTCAGCTTATTGTCTCTGTTGACTTTGCTAAGCACTTACAATCACAGCCAGCAAGATACACATATATATCTTTCTAGTCACAAGCATCCCAAAACTTACAAGTGAAAGAAGACGTGCTGGACATTCCTGAGTGATGATAAATGTATTAGCAAAATGTTAAACTACCTCCACAGAACGGTGTATCAGTTGAGATAATCAAAATAAAGGAATACATTCTGTAAGTAAGAAACATTTAAAAAATTGGGTCTTCAACTTTGGCAAAGAATGATAAACACCTTTGATATTTAACATGTTTTTTATCAGCAGTGAAAAATGAATCTAGATTTCATCAAGTTCCAAGTCTTTGGAAAAAAAGTTAATTGCCATATGCTCAGGAAAGTAATTTGCTGTCTTAACACCTACAGTTGGAATTTTTTTTCTCACTGAATATCCTCCATCCCTCTTGGGCCCTAAGAGCTGACCTTTCTCACTGTGCAGCACCTCCTTGGCACAGGTGAGATATTCCAGCTCCTGCTGTTGAGCTGACTGTATACATGTCTTGTTTCTGGTTCACAGGCCTAAGGGAAAGCTGTACCTTCTTTACAGTGATTACCTTATATAATTGCCTTCAGCCAATTTGAAGCCAAGCAACAAATTGAAATACCGAATGTGGAATCAGAAGTAGCTCTCTTTCTGGTCAAGGAGCTTGAAGCTCTTGTTTCTGTGCATTGCCTGGTTCAATCCCACTTAGAACAGAGTCACATACAAGCTCCTTCACTACTGACTGATCCTGGGATGCTGTGGAAGGAGACTGCCTTCTCAGTGTTCTCTATGTTTTCTGTCTGCTTTTATACAGAGTAAACAAGAAAGCTAACTCTTGGGAACTCAGAAAGGAAAAAATCCTAGGGCAGATGAGAGGGAAGAGACTCTAAAAAGTCTGAGATGAAAACTTGATTACACCATGAAATGGGGACTGGCTAAAAAACAAAAAGGCAAGTCGATGAGGCAGGAATTGAATGAGGTTTTCTTGACTGTCGGGGATTTCAGTGGGAACCCTGCACACTGGTGAGATGGTGGGGATAGAGGAGATGGGTATCAACAAATGGTTCTTACGGTTCCCGTGATCATCTTACAGTGCCCTTACTGTGAGAAAAGGGATCGATAAGGAGAAACCTGGAAGTGGCTACGCAAAGTGTAGGAAAAAGAAAGTTAAGAGTGGGGTGAGGAGACACAGCTTGAATAAAACAAGTCACAGCAAGAGAGAAAATCCACTCTTATTAGGCCAATTGAATGCTAAAAGTAGATTCTGCCTCTGCCACACAGCCCCTGTGGGACGCAGTGAGTTTAAACTAACATTGCACAGGTGATCAGTAATTGTGTTTGTTACTCTTTGGACATGCAGTAAATTAATCCACTGTCTGATTTAAGAAATGTTCCCAAACAAGGATGAAAGTTGTGCTCTGAACATGCAAAGTGCTGTGGAGCACCTAATTAAATGGATATCAAATTGAGGATCTAAAATGAGTGTAAATTTTTAATTAATAGCTTACTTCAGTCCTTTGTCCAGAAAGCATAGTCTTTCCTCTTTAAAGTGATGTTATAAGGAAACTTAATGTATGTACAGATGCAGAGGGTCTAGTAATCCAAATACATTTGTGTATTTGGGTCTGGAGGGAAAGAGGGAGTGCTTATTTTCATTACTAGAACAATAGATTAGTTGCATAAAAAAGCCTGATAAGTTTGGAGGCACAAACTGATGGCAGCTTCCTCAGAACTAAAACAGTTTTTGCCCTGCAGGCTTCTTTGTTTTTATTAAACTGTATCAGCAAATCTAATAAAACATACAATTTTCTTCTACAAACTTTGACTTGGTTATATCTGTTGATGTGCAACAATGCTAGTACTTTGTATGTGTGTGTGTGCACTGTATATGTGAAACGATAGATTAACTGCAAAACTGTGAATTAGAAAGGAACATTACCTGGAGACAGTATTTAATTTCAGAAGGGTATGTCTTTCTACGTATATATGCATGTACACTATATTAAGGTTCTGAAAAAGCAAGTCATAATGTAGTGAAATTTTTAAATGATCTTTTGCTTTCACTTCAGTGATCAAGGAGTTTGTCAGTGATGGAAGATGATGCTATGGTTTGATTTGGACTATTAATTACTGTATCAGCTCGATTCTGAATGATTAAATATCCTGTTCCCATCCCTCACTGAAGACCTTTTCAAATGTAACAGCTCTGGCTCTATTTTGTAGAATTTAGTTCTGGGATAATTTGGGCTTTGTTGTCAGTGAATGCTGTCTTACCTTGGTGTCTAAGGACTGGTATAGGGAGGCAGTCCTTATATACATGTTTTCAACATTTCGTTTTGGCTATCTTCGGGCTTCTGTATGCACAGTTGCAGTGGTTTTCGATGGCCTTATGAAGGCACAACTGCAGAGGGAGAAGTTTTCAACTCTTGTTTCTTGAGTTCTGCTGTGGGGAACCAGTTATCTGTGATTCGGTGTTGCACTCTTTGGCTTGTTTGTTGGATCATTGCTTTGTTGGCTGTGTCACCTGGGCTTGTGTTAGATCTTGCGTTACCTTTGCATACATTTTTGCTTCTCAGTAAGTTAACAAGCTTTTTAAACTGAAAACCATGTTATCGTAGAATCGTTTCCATTGGAAAAGACCTTTAAGATTATCAAGTCCAACCATCAACTTAGTACTACCAAGTCCACCACTAAACCACGTCCCTAAGTGCCACATCTACACTTAAACACCTCCAGGGGTGGTGACTCAACCACTTCCCTGGGCAGCCTGTTCCAATGCTTGATAACCCTTTCAGTGAAGAAATTTTTCCTAATATCCAA
>JANZLP010000018.1:19284995-19295079 GCA_026930925.1 Chelictinia riocourii
ATCGGGGCTGTCCCGACCTACAGAGGAACCTTTTTGAATCCTGCACGGGAGAGAAAAATCTATTTCGGGGGTTTTCTTCCGTAAAAAAAAAAAGCAGGAGGAGAAATTCATTTCGAAACGTGGGTGTTAACGTGCTACGCGGTTCCTTCCAGGTCTACGCGTGTCACTGCGCATCTCCGTGGGCACCTTCCCGCACCGCCACGATCGCGAGTGGGTTTTATTCTCGCTCCCGCTCGGAAGCAGGGGGATAATCATTCCCCATTTAACGGATGGGAAACTTGGCACAGCACAGATTAAGTGATTTGCTGACAGGCGCATAAGAAAATTGCGCTAGTCAAGCATTCTCTCCATTATGCCATCCTTGTAACTGCATAATTTCCCTGTGTGATTCCAAACACGGAGCGTATTCCCTGTATAGGGCTTCGGCTCTGCGTCAACTGGCCCCCCGCACCCACCAGCCGTGGGTGTTCCACGGGGCACAAAACCACAGCTCTGCTCCCACGGACACCCAGCACCCGGGGTTGATCCGGTGCTGGATCCAGGCCGGCAGGAGCCCAGGATGTGAAGGTATGAACTAGTGGGGGGGGAGACATGAGAGGTCTCAGGATGCTGAGTTATGGAGGATGGGGGGGTCCCCGCACAGACACCCCCTCCAGCACGCACCGCTGCAGCCAGATGCTGCTTCGCCTTCGTCTTCACCTTCATCTTCACCATCACGACCCACGCAGAGGCCAGCACCTCCTTCCCCATCCCACTGGAAATTCCCCAGCAGCACCAGCACCGGGGCCTCCGGTAGACCCGCAAACCTCCCCGGCACCCCAGCAGGAGTTGGGGCGCTGCCATCCCCATGCATCCCACCGCCTCCCGGGATTCCAGGGCAGGATAATCCGGAGCCGAGCTGGGGCTGCTCTTGCCCCCTCGCCTCGCTTGGCTGCGTCATCCCCGCGTGGTTTTTTTCAGGCTCCCCTGCCCTCATTTGAACGGGCCCTGCCCGCCCAGCCTCCTAATCTGCCACTAAGTGGGACTGCCGATGAACGCTGTGATAAATTTAGAAAGAAATCTTTGTGTGGGTCAGAGGAAAAACACGGCGGCCCGGGGAATCCGAGCTGCAGCGAAGCGGCGCAGCTCGGTTTGATTTCCCTCTGCCTGCGAAGCAGGATTTAACGCCGAGATTCTTGCTGGTAAAAGCAAGAAGGATCCAGAGGGTTTATAGGTGGTCCTTGCTCTGCTGGAGTGTATAAGCCAAGGGTGCCTTCGTAGAAAAATACTCGGGTTTAACAAATATTTAGTGAAAAAGGAGCGGGGAGGATGGCTGCCCCGGCTCGGCGCATGACCTGACATTTCAGCCGGAGCTGCTTAAAGAGCAAGTTTACCTTCCCCCAGGACTTGTTTATATGCAGAAGTAGGGAAGGCAGTTTGACTTAATTCCGCTTTCGGGCTCGTCAGCCTACTGCCTGCCACACCACAGCGACATTGCTCCTTAATCTGTTAAATTGTTGTTAAACAACAACAAAAAAATAATAGTATTAGTGGTGCAAAATCCCCCCCCTGTGAAATCACAAATCCAGCACCACTTTCCTTACTGGAAGTCGGAACGCCGTTCCAAACTGTTTTATCGTTTGCTGGTAAATTATATTGTACCAACGCAAGAAAAGGAAAAGAATTTTCTGAATGTATTTCCTTTAATAAGCTATTAAGACCTTGTACTGCTAATTAAACTATTAATTAGACGTCTTATCATTCGTAAACATGTTAGCATGTTGCCAAAGCAGCAATAAGCCTCTGGGGCAGGCAGAAGATAAGAAAAGAGGGAAGATGCAAACACAAAGATTAAAAAAAAAAGAAGAAAAATTTTCACAAGAACTAGAAATAGCAAATAAGTAACCAAGGCTCCGTAGAGTAAAGTATTATTTAATTTATAGGAATAAAAAAATTATGTAACTTGAAAATAAGTTTCTTAGGTACAGGCCCTTGGGACATGTTTTATGTCTTATGCAAGACAAAAAGAGACATAACTGTTTTCAGACCTTTTTTTTTTTCTACAGTTAGAGTGAGAAACTGGAACTAGTCTCCTTTTCCCCAGTGAAAAAACTTTCCATTAGAAAATGAACAGAAAACCCGTTCCAAATTGTTTGGCTTTTTTCCTCCAGCAGAAAAACGCCAACAATTTTCAACAGGAAAAATCTTAACCCAATGCAACCCCTGCATCCGACTCCACCGCCGCCCCCTCCCACCCCCCCCTCTTCCCCAGAAACAGCATCCCAGGAGCACCCATTCTTCTCCCGCCTGGATTTTAAGGTTAAAAAAGCAAAACTTTGAAGCCTCACAGCACTTAGCACCCTTAGTTTCAGGTGACTACTCTACACTTCTCAGAAGCAGAATAATTTTCCAGTTGTTACTGATGTTGCTTAAGTTGCTGGAAACATGGAGAAGGACCATTTCAGAGAGAGAAGTGGCTGCAAAAGACTGGATGAAAGAAAAGCCAGAGAGGAAACAGACCCAGTTTAAAAACAGAAGGTGGAGGGAAAAAAAGCAAGGTGAGAAGGTATGATGCTCTGAGAAAGTACTGAAGTTAAAGTTACTTAAGACAGTCCACTTAAGACAATCTTAAGACTTTAAAAAGTTAAAAAAACAATAACAAAACACAGAACCAAGGAAAAAAACTCAAAAATAAGAAGAAAAATTGGTCTTAACCAGAAAAATGCCACCCATTTGTGGGCAGGTGCAAGGACTTAAAAGAAGGGGAGATGAAGGTCAGGTCCTAGGCCATACTATGACGAGAAAAATGTGTCCAGTCTCAGTGAGTGAAGATTTTTTTTTTTCAAATGTCAAACAAAATTTTTTGAATTCTAGTTTATTGCAGCCACCTCTGGACTCACTATAGGACAAAAATATCATAGCTGCTTAAACCAGGATTTTGTATCCTGACCACAAGAGCCAAGATTTCAAAAAGACAGAGAGAGTCAAACAATTTGATTGAGCACATTTTGATCAACCACAATGGTAACTTACAAATAGTTTTCTCCAGTGATGATCCAATCATATTCTATGCTGGAGACTAATAGGCAGTAACCTAATTACCTGGAGGTGGCAAATGAAATTTCAAGAGAGCCCTGTTAAAATTAGTATCTAAAAAGCCCTGTTAAAATTAGTGTCTGAATTGGAAGTACAATTAGAAAGTGATTAGAAAATGTACATGCAGTAAACAAAGTTTCTGTCTGACAGTGGAATAAGCCTGAAGAAAAAACACTACTTTCTCTTCAACTCTTAAGCAGGGTTTACACATCCTGAAATCCACTTGAATGACCTCTGGGTCTCCTAGTCCTTCAAGCAATGCCACAAAAAGTCCATTTAGGTCAACAATTTAGTTAAATGAAAGGAAATGAAATGTCTAAATGAAAGGATAACATCCTTACTACTTGCACTTACAAAGTTTTATTTTGTGAAGAGTATTGTATGTGTTTTAGGAAAGAGACTCAGGAGACGAATGGCTTGACTTATATTAAAGTCTGTTATTGAACTGGGCAGATATCTGAATTAAAGATTGAGGGCCATAATGTCCTTGTGAAAGATTACAGATGGAAAATTTCCCCTTCATACTTACTACCAATCACCCCATCACACAGTGGTTAACAGCAGTATAAAGGGATGAAAGACTACTGGTGACTCAAAGCATGAACCCGTTACCTGCACAGGTGAACAGGGATTTCTATAAAATAACTGATCTTTTAAGGGCTCTCTCATACATGAAGGCCATCACAACAGCATGGAATTAAACAAAAGATAGGGATGGAGATCCCGATAGCAATTCTGTAAATCCCAGGAAAGAAATGCATTGCTAAGTAATGCAGTAAGATTGCCTCAGCTGCCAATAGGTGTTCTATATGCCTGGTTGCAGGTTGCTCCATCTTTATATTACAACAGGTCCTAATAAAGTCAATAATCCAGCCTGTAACTACACACAAGAAACATAAATGGTCTTCCTACATGGCAGTTGGCCAATACTTGGCAATTCAGGTGTAGAATGTCATGTTTAGAACTACAATGCTCTGCAAAAAAATTCTGAGGAAGGCAGAAGTGGAATTCAGAAACCAACCTTCATGCTTCAAAGGGACTTTTGAAAAGACCTGTATACTCTCCATCTCATATTCAAACATCTGTTAATAATCCTTTGTTAGAAAAATACAATTCAGTTGCACATGTAGTTTGGTTCCACACAGCGATTCTATACGGGGCATAATTTTTGTGAAAAATATGTTCTGTGCGTCTTATATAACACATTGATCTCAGCTATGCTTTGAAAACTTGCTTAACGCATGATATTACAGGAAATCACAAATATGTTCAGTACATTCCAGCACGTCCTCTTTCTTTCTGTGTAGCAGCCCAAAACTGCCTAATAAATACTTAATAAATAATATTTAATAAATAGTAATACTAAAGAACAAATAATAAACAATATAAATAAAAATTAAATAAAAATATAAATAATAAAAAATAATAATAAATAATACTTAATAAATACTCCTATGAAATCTCTGCTTAGGAAGGTATGCATCTGTCAACTTGAATTTAACTTAAGATTATCTTTGTCCTCTTACTTTGCATCACAATGCGTTTTTCAGTATAGACCTTCCTGCATTGTACACAACTCCTACTGAGGCAAATACATGCCCCTGTGTATAACTCTCCTTATTGATCAGTTTCTTCAAAAGTTTTGTTTCACCATGCTTCAACTTCATTATGAATAAAATAAATATCCTATAAATATTTTTCATTTCCCTTGCAATACCTTCCTGAGGAGAGTCTCCATTTTCTTCACATTTTAAAAGAAACAGTAACCCCAGAAGCTAATATCTGACAGATGCAGTTATTGTCAATCAGATTACCTATTGCCTAATATCCTGCTGCAAGTATGACAATGACACTATTAAAAAAAGACTATATAAAATTAAAAAAAGAAACCACCTACAAAAGCAATGAGGAAAAGTGCCCCGTACACAGGAAAAGTGCCTTAATGTGTCAGGCTTTGAAGATCTTGTTTTGGAAGGCTTCCATACTTCCATGCCCATAGATATGGTAGCTACTACAGAAAATATGGAAGAGTTTGTCTTTATATAATTCACAGACTATTCCTGCAGAATTTTTTCAATTTATTGTATTTATACTAGGTTAAAGATGCTTGGCCAGTATTTCAGCTAAGACAGTACTGAATCATTTTATGAGACCAACATTTGAATTACCATGCTAGGATTCATACCATAAACCTGTGGAATAACTGCTGTAGCTTATAGCTTTGCAGCTGCTGTGTTAACTACTGGTAATACTTCAGTGATTCATTTTATGAAGGTTTTCAACAAAAATGCATTATATAAAACTCATTTCATTAGCTTGCTCCTCACTCCAACTAAAAAATGCCCCTACAAAATACTGAAGAGACACACTGAATCAATGCTACAGCAATGAATATTCAGCAGATAATTAGTGATTCACAGATTAGTGTTAATAGCTGGTCCAGATACTGTCTGATGTAAAAAATGTTTCTATAATGTCTCTGAAATTTTGAGATTTTAAAGGTGAATTTCATATACACAAACCCTCATATAGCTAAATATTTTGTCTGATATAAACTGTTCTTTATAAGAAAGAAAATTGTGGTTTTTCATAAAGATACTCTGTGAAGGAAAAATTCAGAGGACTATGCAGAAAATATTTAAATCATGTAATCTTCAAACTACTTTTATGTGACTTGCACATATTTGTACAGTGTGCTTGTTATAGGTTTTGAAAAACTCTATAGAACAAACTATTCGGTAGAGTCAAACCTTTTAATTGCGTTTTAGTCATTATTGGGGTGAAATGCAAACATAAACAGGACTGAGGAATTTCTGTGCTACCTTAATGAGTTCTTGGTATTCCAATTTGACCTCACTTTTTTTACTCTCTAAAAAGAAAAATTATGGCCTAATTCTAGGGTATTTTCTAAACAACTATCAGTTTGATTAAAAAGAATACTGACTTTTTCTTCAGCAATATGCCAAATTCACTCTTGGCATGAAATTAACTCTGAAGAAACTGTCAGCATAAGAGATGGAAATCCAGGCAGTCACAATAAGTATCCTAAACACTGCCTGTGAATGATGAAAGTCAACTGATGTTCTTTCCAAAATTAATCTAGCCCTAATGTTATATCCTTCTGAAAAAATAATTCTTAAATACATTTATTCTGATCAATCTTGTGCTGGTCCAATCTTGATTACACAAGGGAAGATATTTACTTAATCCAAAGACTGCAGCTAGAATTGTGCAGGTCTATGATTTATAAAAGAAAGATAAAAGCTAAACTAGTATTACAGTGAAAAACATGAGAAAATCCAATGGATAATGGTCTCTCTAATATTTTATACAATCCTCTATTAAAAGGGAAAACATACACTTATTACATAAACCAGTGCAAAGGAAAAAGATAATTTAAGGGAAACAGGGGAAGTTTGCATTGCGTTTGGCAGATACCAGCTTTTACCGAAGACTTTTGGTACATATATAATCTCCGTTCAAATTATTCATTTACACTTTTTGAATCACTTTCATACCATTCCAGATCTGCTTCTTGACATACAGTAATTAAACTGAACTAATGTAATATCAGATAACCATTCACATCCTGAGATTTTTGCTTCAATTGTATCACTGATTTCCTCTAGAAAAATAAGTATTTCTACATAAAATTACTTACAAAGAAAGCCCAGCCGCATCAACTCACCTGTAGTATGTGTGTTTTGGGATTTGAAGAGGCCAACAACACCTTTTCCATGAAAGCCCCCAGATCTAAGGAGAAGAGTACTGGTTTTAGTGTTCTTCCAACAGACAACTGGTAGGCGATTGTGACGGTAACAGCGAGCAACTCTCTGCAGACTGCTGTCTTGAATAGACTGAGGTACTACCAGAAGCCCAGGATAACTGTAGTGACAGAAGTGTGAAAAAATTTGAATAATTAAAATTGCTTTCAAAGTTTTAAACAATGAAAAAAAATTCCTAAAATTACAAGCCAAATATACATCTTAATGTAAATACCTCAACTGTTAGAATTATTTTTTATTTAGTAACTCTCAGTTTTAGTCCAATCCTAGCAAATACGTTGATTGGTAAAGAAAGCTACATTTTAAAAACAACTTTAATTACAAAAAATTTGTAAGGCTGTCGGTACTAGTCTCTTTCCATTTAAGGTTATATTTTATTTGATAGTATTTTTCTTCTTAGTATAACTCTTATCTGTCACTATAATGAAGCCATATTTTTGAGCATGACAGAAAAGACAATTTTGAGGCATGTAAATGATGTGGTAATTTTGTTTTGATGCTTGTATATGAAATATGAGAACTGAAAGGAATAAATGTTAGATCGCCTAAAGTATCACAACTAAAACAATAGGTTTTGGTTTATGTCAAAATACAGTTAAATTTTACAGTCAAATTCCTTGGAAGAGTGTATTTGAAACTGCATTTTTGTGTACTTTTAAAACCACTACAATACATTGAGAGATTGGGAAATTCACTGATGCAATACCTTTAAAAATAGAAAACCCAGCAGGATGGTAGTTGTGTTCATGTCAGTGAAAGCAATATAGTGGGCTAAATAACCATGGTGGAACTTGGAATAAGCAGGATTAGCAATATTGGCTTAAGTTAAAGAGGTTGAGTTGGTTTGTTTTTTCCATTGTGGATAGAAAGGCTTTATTTTTCTCCTTCAGGTCTGGGGAGAGGAAACAATATGGAACTAGTAGAGCAGAAGTAACAGATGCCATTAATTGCACAGAAAGGTTTCTGTTCCTTCAGGAAATAGCTATCTCAGTTTTTTTCCCAGAGTTCTTACTCCACTGGTATCTATTATTTTAAACCATCCTGTGAAACAGTCTCCAGCATTAAACTACCTAATGTGAATATTTGTGGCTCTTTTTTGTCCTTGATTGTTTCTACACAATGCAAAGCACATTCTCAGCAGGAATCCCACTGGGGCATGGTGTACATATAATTGCTGAATATTGCAGTTGCCCTCCAGCCATTGGTACCTTATCTAAATATTCGCTACTATTCAGTCAAGCGTATTTGCCTCATAGACATTTTTGTCTATGGGGAAAGACTTATAAACAAATGAAATAAAGAAGAGCATAGGTGAAATGTCTATGTAAGCAGTAATGTATTGGCACAAAATAATTATTCATTCAAATCAAACAAAACTTAGTATTTTTTATCCAGTAATATTTACCCTCACAGGGACTGAGTTAGTGGAGTTTTTTTTCCACCCAAAAGGCTATAGATTCATTTTTGGCTAATATTACTGAAAATTTCTGCTCATGTCAAAGAATACGTTCACAGAACATTCATCTTACAATTTGAAATGTGGACACAGTAACTCTTTTCTCATTGTGGCATGTGATTAAGCCTGTTTATAAATCTAGACCCATTGCATTTCCTAGAGACTTTATTGTAGAAATTCCTTTCTTAAAGTACCAGAGCGGGAAAAAAAAAAAAAAAAAGCCCAGCAGTAGACTTCTTTTGGAGTATCCTGTGTCTTGAGAGCTGAAAGGTAAAAAGACACATTCAATACAAGTTGTACAGGCACAGTCTGGATGTGGAGACCTGTATAGTTTAGAAGCAAATGCCAAATAAATCCAGAAAATTGTTACCTATTCCAAGCTCTGAACACATCATCCTAAGTCATTTTTTTCTAACTGCATTAACCCTATTTGAACTATCTCCTACAGCTTGGTTATAATTACGGTTAAATTTTCATTTGAAAAACTTTAGTGTAGTTTGAACCCTTTGACCCAAGGGAGCCAAGCCAACTCAGCACAGAAACCTGATGGCAGATCTTGCAGATTTCTCTATGAAAGATCATCACTTGTTACTCAATTCAAAATTAACAATGGCATTTCATAAATATTTAGCTGGACTTTTTAAAGTTAAGGATCTCACACAACAGTTAAACATGTACATGAAAAAAACTATATTGTTTTCCCACGGCTCAGGGCATCCCTCACTAGCACTAATGCAAATACCCAGAAGTTCTGAATTTAGGCTGCTTTCACAAAGGCATTACACTTTGAACACTGAGACTATAAAATGTTTCAGCCAGAAGTAAAATAAATAAATAAAATCACATCAGTTTGCTAAATCATCAGATGTTAGCATAATAACTTGCCTGGGGCTTATATGTAATCATCCAATTAAAAGAACATCATGATGCAATCTATGAGCTATCAAACTCAATGCTAATGATGGGGAAAACCATACATCATATGGTATCTGAGAAAAAGGGGAAACAATATTTAGTCTATGTGAAATTAGTGTTTGAATGGGGAGTGATGGGGTGAGCAGATTATGTTCTAGCTGATGGTGAAGGGAAAAAGAAGAGGGGGGGGTTTTGGTGTTAGATTGCTATTTTAATTTGAATGCTGCAGTGGTCTTTTCCTAACTGAAGATCTGTAACTAAGCTTGCCAACCTCAGAAATGATACCCTACAAACTGGTTAAAAAAGGCCGTATCTATGGAAATGTAGATACAGGTTCCTTCCCCGTGTCAGTTACTTATGATAGAAAAATCTACTGCTTGTCAGGAAACACTGACAAATACACCAAGTGTTTAATGCAGAAAGCCAATAAAACAGGGTCTTCAAATCCTCACACAAATAGCCTCAAAATGGATAAGTGGTTCACTAGCTAAATTCCATGTAACACTTAAAACCTGATTTTTTCCCCATGTCTAAAAGATTCAAGCCATCAACTGTGCTGAAGCAGCACTCTGTGGTCTTAGTTAACCTTGAATCTGTGAGTACATAGGTTGATTCTACAGCCTACCTTCTCAGAAAATAAGCCGATGTTTTCTTCAGCCCTATTAAATATGTTTATTGTTCTAGAAGCTTTATAGACATCTATCAAAATCATTAAATCATGACAAAATGATTGATAAACTGGGGAAAAGAACTCAGAAGATACAAATAAGAGGTGACCTGTTCTAGACACTGCCACCATCAAGTGGGAATAGGCTTTTTAAGAAGATTGCTTCTTCACTGCTAGGTCTATAGT
>JANZLP010000018.1:19372014-19383465 GCA_026930925.1 Chelictinia riocourii
GAGAAGAGAAGAGAAGAGAAGAGAAGAGAAGAGAAGAGAAGAGAAGAGAAGAGAAGAGAAGAGGAGAAACCCTTGAAATTTATAGACTATATACAGTGAGGTGATTTTACTGTGAATTAAAACATTTTCCATAGCTCCCTAAGAAACTATTGTCTCCTATGAGCATTTTTCTTATGTCTGTGTCTACAAACTAAAAAACAGGCTCAGATTATCATTAATCTTCACATACTTTTATCACAAATATTTTAATTTAAAAATCTATCTATTATACCTATTAGCCTAGCTATATATATATCTTCCAGCCTCTTATTATGGCCTGGTAAGCCTTCACTGATTTGTAACCTCACTTTGGGAACTCCTGACTTAAGCAATCAAATAAAGGCCCAGATGTCTTCAGAGAGGAAGCCTAGAACAACATGCATTTTCTCCTTCACTTTTGTTTTACTGAAGTCGGATGAATGAAAACACTCTCAAATCCCGCCCTTTCACAGAAAAAGTTAAATAGAAAGAGATGTGGTAAAACCTGTGATACTGTAAGCATTTTTTTTTCTACCACCTGTGAACTGGACCACAGTGTCTTATAGAAAAAAAATTCCTTTTTTTCTGGTATTTTGATGTCCAGAAATTAGTAAACTTGTTCTATTCAGGTATCAGGTCCTGCCTGACTTCTCCCATGCAGATGACAAAGCTTCTCAGCACCCAGGAGTGTTTTACAGGGTTTGCAATTTAGGCACTGTTTCTTTGGGGTTTATATACGTGGCATACAGATGAGACTGGGAATCTAGTCAACTTCCAGTCACTCATGCATAGATTAACTGAATGGAGGGGTTTATTTGTAGACCTTTTTTGAAGGGATATCTTGTGCCTTCTAAAGCGAATCTCCATACAAAAACCCTGCATGCTAAATACTGGGACATGAGCACTATGTCCTGAGAAAGATGTAACACAGTTTCATCACAAAAAATGAAATTAAAATAAATGCCATGGGCTTGTTAAGAATGTGCCTGCTTCTGCGACTAAACCCTTGACATAATATGAATATATAACAGGACACATCTAACTGCTGCACATTTGGTGCTCATTATTTCAAAAGGGAGGGATTTTCCAGGAGTTACCACACAGTGATATCTGGCTTTACCACTTCCACTAAATTTAGAACAGGAAATGATTGCATTAACTGACACAGGAGTCCCACAAGCGCTTCAGGCCGAGACTGCCACGGGAAGGAGAGGCCGTGCCTCACCCCCACCCCTGCTGCTCCCTGCTCCTGCCTCAGAGCCATCCATCCTCCGCTCTCCAGGCGAAAGCATCCCCTGGGGTCCCTCATCCCCTGCGCCAAGGCACAAGCCCAGCGAAGGCAACCCCAGCTGCCTGGGTGGGCATGCGAGTAGCGGTGCCGGTGCAAAGCAGGAGCCGTGGAGATGGGCCGCCGGAGAAAAGCAGAAGACGGGGTGCACTGGCTCGGCCTGTTTTAGATGTTACATGGAACTGCAGCAGCAAACATTGCCTCCTGCTTCACACATGCGAAGGGACTGAACTTCTTGGTAATTGCCTTCTTTATAATCGGATATCTCTATTGCTGAGGAAGCTCAGGTATATTTGGCAGTTTCACAGTTATTATGGAACAGTAACATTAGTACAATTCAAAATGCAATTCTGTTTCTGTGAATCCTGTAGTTTGTGGTTAGCATCCTTTCACAAAGAATGATGACTCAAGGGGAATCAGCAGATCTCTTGATCCTGCACTCTGCAGCAAGCATGACCAGCCTGAAAATCCATTAATAGGGCACAGGTATGCCTGAGCAATTTACACTTGCCTTTCTTAATGAATTTACCCACAGAGACTTTCTATACAGTCCTTAACTGTAACGGCCTTTCATTTCTTACTTGTCCCTGTAGAAAACTTTGTGAGGACTTCCTCACCCTTTATACCTACTGACTGCTCCTGTGGGAGACAGCAGTATCTAAGTCGTGTATATGGAATAACTCACATTAATTTCTGAAGCTAAACATCAAACTTATTACTTAAAATAAACCTGGATGAATTTCCAGGCTTTGTAGTTAAAAACATATTTTATCTTTGACAGTCATTCTTTAAAATGCTTATTACATTTTCCTAGCACATTTCATAAGAGTTTTCTCCCTTCAGTTGAAATGCTAGATTATTTAATCCTCACAGCTATGTCTCTATATCTTCATTCATTCATCTGTAAAAATGTCATTATCTGTCATTCTTGGTCAAAGTAGTAGTTGAAAGCAGGAGTATTAGCTCCCAGCTCTCTATGTCATTACTGCTCAAATAATTCAACGATGGAGGGAATATTCATGGGGACAGATCAGTGAAGGCTGCCAAGCTTCTGATTCAATATATGCCAAATTTTGGCATAGAACTGTGGCAGATTTTTAATCAACAAAGAGCAAACAAGTTTTTTGGGGTTTTTTTTTGGTTTTTTGTTTGTTTGTTTGTTTTGGGTTTTTTTTTTTGGTTTTTTTTTTTTGAGAAAACACAGTTGGTTCACTCAGAAATACACATTATAAATGGAGAAAAATGCTCTTGCACCCAAACACAGGTCTGGGAGTCAGGAGGGACAAATGCTCCCTTTGTTTCCCCCGCACATTCCCTGTAAATCATGCTTCCTCGTAGCTCATTGTCTGCAGAGTGAGAATCATCCTTCCTCTATTTGCTCTGATGATTTGAGATTGGGACACATTTTACTTCCTTTTCACCTCCCAAACTGAAATGAACTCACAGTTTCTTGTTATCAAGTCAAAACAAAACCTGTGGATCCTGGCTTGCCCACATCTCTTTGGTGCACATTCACAGGGTAGCTCGGGCAGCTTCTCCTTCAGCTTTTTGCTCTCTCGTACCTCTGCTGCAAGGTCTTGTCTGAACCTGCCAGAACCAGAAAGAGATTTTCTCTCCTGCTCTTTAAATGATGCCAAGATACATTCACCTACTGTTAGAAGATCACTAGAAAGAAACTGGGTCATCTTTATTCCTGTCCCAACTCCCCCCCCTTGCTTGCAATTACACTGTTGTTCTTCAAGCTCTGACAAAATTTTTGAAAACCATGTGTGCCAGAGATATTTATGCACCTCCAGGAAATGCTTCTTCCTCCTCTCCAAACAGAAGTGAGTCAAAAGTCATGGCTAAGGTGCACCTGGCTGAGGTGCAGAGCAGATGAAGCTCAAATGGGAGTGGGTTATCCATGTGTCTGCCAACAGCAAAGGAGTATTTTTCTTGCTTCAAGTATACACTTCAGAAAGAACACTCTTGGGAAAATCTATGGAGCCTGGGAGAAACTAACAGCTGTGAAAAAGCCTTCACCCAAGCAGTCATGTCTGATAGTAAATTCCAAACCTTTAGCTTGTTTTGCAGTGGAAGAGGATAGAGAGGGGTGAGCATAACACCTAGCCAAGTGTCATGCCAGATTTGCTTCTGTACTTGGAATCAGGCCCTGGTTTGCTCACCAAAAGCCTGAGCATTATATACCTGTTTTACCTGCAAGCAAAAATGAACCGTGAACAGCTAAATACTTTTCTGAGGCCCCTAAGCCAAGCTTCAATTTCCATTTCCTCGCTCTGGCCATTAAGTCGTCTGTAAATAGTGTACCTGAAGCTATGAATACAGGTTAAGTGTTTGGAACGACAATCCAGTTTACACTGACGATGAAGTCAGTGGAGATATGCCAGTTCAATGGATCTAAGCCAGCGAAGACTTGGGGTTTAGCCCGTGCGACGGTAACACGCAGATGAACTTGCTCCCTTCTCTCACCAGCAGTACGTCAGATTGCTGCAGGGAAATGGGTTTGTCCAAACAAACTCAATACCATTACTCAACAGACACTCTCTTTTACTTCTTTTGAAAAATAGTGACCTAACAATTCAAAGTAATTAAAAAGCAAACTAAAATGTAATTTTCAGACAAAAGCAAATGGTTTCAGGTGAACTACTTGCTGAGAACAGTCACTCAAAGCTACTTCCCAATTCAGGTTTGGTGAATATGCGAAGCTGCATACATATGTAATCAAACTCACTTTGTTTTTATATTTAAGAAAAAGTTTTGGGTTTTATGATGCTAAATAATTAAAGCCAAATCAGATCTTTTAATCACGTTAATGATTATCCTTCATTATTCACATATACACATACCTAAAAGATAAGCATAAATTCACACAGATATTAAATACTGGATATACCTCACACAAAGAATGATACGTGCTTCATGGTTGTAACTCAGGCTAAATTTACAATTTCACAAAAGCAAAGTGAGAGGACAATCAGGTATTAAGAGTGTATACTGCAGGCTGATAGAGATGTATTATTTATTATATTACCATATTATCACATATTAGTTACATACTATATACTATATATTATATAAATTGTACATTACATGTGGAGAGATATTTACGACTCAAGAGCTACAATACCGCAAAACAAGTCAGAAGAAGAATCCAGGCAGCAAGTTCCATTTTCCCAGTAAATTACTTTTCTGTTGCTAGGTTTATTTATTGTATCTTAAGATAAGGACTTTCAAGACTTTTGGTTTCCAGCTCTGAACTGTGAAAATAAATTTCAATCATGCAGGAATGCTTGAAGTCTTTTTTGTCCCCTTGATCACACCACAATAGATTGAAGCCAGAGATGAAACATCTGGTACCAGGATTAGATGAGTTACCAGGGCCTAAAGCATCTACATTATCTTTAATCCGATAACATCTTTAGAGTTCAATAGCTGCAACTTTTAAACTACAGTTATATTTTTAATGGAGTGCTGGAGAGTCAGTACACATAAAAGAAATCTGAAGTGTCAGCAAATTTAAATTAAACGGAATCAGAGATAGTTGACTAAATTGAGAGAAATAAATTTTTATTAGCTTTGCAGAAAACCGGCCATTTTTTCAGGCTTCGTGAAAAACAAAGGGCCATTATTTTCATGCAAAAAATAATTACTGGACTTTGAAATGTTTTCTTGGCAAAATGACCAAGTTAGGATGTGCAAATCATGCTTTTCAGTTTAGGTAACTTGTGAAAATACTTCATTAGTCTATGGCAGAATTTTTTTGCCATAGCAGTGTGCGAGTGCCACATGAACGATAATAAATCTGTCGTTTCAGCAACATCTTGTGGCATTATGGCGACAGCCGTACCACAAAGCGTCAGTCCCTCACCAGAGGATGTCTGGGGGTCCGTCCTCTCCTTCAGAGCTGCTCTTAAACTGACGTGACTTAACTCCATGGAGCTCAGAAAAATGACTCCGATTTATCGTTGTCTGAAAAACGATACCGAACTCTAACGCGATGCCTTGGGTGTTGGTGGCGAGGTCTCGCTGGCAGCGGGGGCCGCATGGGTTTGAAGATAAATTTATAGAGGCTTATTGACATGAGTGCCAGATTTCAAGGGGCAGTGACAATTTACATGGGCTGAAGATGCATTTTTGGGTATGTAAAAGAGTTTACTGTGGAAATATGGTACACATACATTCAATGCTAATTCAGTGTTAGTTCACAGAGGGAGTAGAAAAAAGCCCCTGAACAAATCTGTTGTTTACTTCTTGATAATAGACAAAATAGGCACTGAGAAGCTGTTAATCTCTCCCCTTCCAACTTTTCACTTATGTCATTAAGGTTATAATTTTTGCTCTGTGTAGTTACAACAGAAGAGTCCAGAACAAAAACTTAGAAAGTTTTGGGATCAAGTTTTCTGTGGGAGCAAGGGAAAGGAGAGAGGGGATGGTGAATCCAGGAGCTATTCATAATAAGTCTACGTTACTTAATCCATCAGAATATTCCAATTTATATCTGAGTTCTTAATTGGAAATAGAAAACAAGAAAAGGAGTGTGATACCTTTGACATTTAGTTTTTGTCTTTTTCACCATCTAATTTATATATCTATTTGCTTAAAGTTATATATGCTTTAATTTATGTCTTGTCTGTTTTTCTGTTTTTAATGCAAACCCACACTGAAGTTTGTAGGTGGGTTTTATATACCACTAAGAAGCCACAAACCAAAGCAAAACAGGAGAGCAGTAGTCCTATTTCTCACTTACAGGTCACCTTAAATGTCTGCTGAGTTGAAGATACGCATTGCTTAATTCTGCTCTTGATATTCCTTGTACTTCTCTCTTGCCTCTTCCCTCCACCTCTCCTTCCCTCAAGAAAACCTCAGTCCAAATGCCCCCCAAAGTCAGGATACAGATTATTCTGTTAGGTTTGACTCCGTTAGGCTGTCCAGGTGTTTCTGCAGCACACGAGCTATGGCTCAGAGCATCACAGGCATCACCATAGTCATCTGCTGTGGTTCTGCCGTCTGGATGAGACCAGGAGACTGCCCTAAGTTTGCTCGCCTACTTGTCTAGGACTCTTCCAACTCATGTCTTCACTTGCCAATCTACTGCAGCCAAAATAAGCCAGGTTAGTTTTACAAGTTTAAAAGAATAGGTCTTTAAAGTCCTGGTTTATTTTGATTTTAATAAGGGAGTGCTTACATAAACATTGATGGATTAATGGAAATGATGTGAACAGTTGGGGGCAGACATGGGGCAGTGGCAGTTTCAGCTGGCCCAGATGGAACTAAAGAATGTGATCAAATCCTATGTCACCCACATTATTTTATCTTAGCTCAGGGACCTACTCAGACTGCAGCCATGTCTAAAACCTGAGATCCTGAAGTTGTTTTATGACCTCAGATTTTATGGTGTCTCAAAGGATTTTTTAACCAAACTCTAACTTAAAAAGTTACAAGCAGCAAAGAATATTAGATTAACTAATCAGGTAAACAGCTGATCAGCTAATCAACAAGTAAATACAACCTAAAGTAAAGCTTGTAATGATTTTTTTAAAGAAATAAGTTTAGGTATGTGTAAAATTCTATAAAGCTGTCCTATTGGAGTTTTTTTCTAGATGTATGTTTATTCTTCACTGGAACATGACTGATGTTAATCAAATTTTTAACTTAATTTTTTAAGGGCTCACTTTACTGAGAGATGTTCTCATTTTCTTTGCGCCCAGGCTGCTCTCTAGAATTTTAACAGGTACATTTGTACCCTGACTTTTTGGACTACTTGAAAACATGGTTCTTTCTTTCAGATTTAACAAAATTCTCATCTTTATACAAAATTATATTAATTTAAAACTTCACTATTCAAAGTGAGATCTTAGCTGAATTCTGTTTGCCATTAGATTAAATGAAATCTGGGTGATATTTCCTGTCTTCAGCAATAAAAAAAATGAATCTTAAAGCAAGAAATAAGAACAACAAATATATTCCACCACTTAAGAGTTTTACATTTTTTTAATACACCTACACAAAAACCCCAATGTGTGTTCTTGAATTGGCTTTTGGATTTTACTTTGGACTACCAACTCAAGTTCAATTTTAGACACGCCTACAAGCTAAAAGCAGCACCTTTACCAAGTTGTTATTATGGCTTCACAACTACTTTTAATCTAAAATAACTAGTAGAAAGCTTTCTACAGACTTTTTTTAGTATAGCCTATTACATATAGTTTCATTCACGTTGAGGTTCATTAAAGCCTTTTAACCATGTACAGTTAAAAACCATATAACTCATTTCCCCAGTATGTCCAAGCACACAATTTATAATGATTACCATTATTGCAAAACCAGTGACTTATGTTTTGCTGACACAGCTACCACTCCTATCTTTACTCATATTTACTCTAAAATCTAGATCTTGAATGACATTTTTAATGTTTCTGAAGTTTTTTTTTTGTTTTGGGGGGGGGGGAGACGGGGGCAGAGCTGTCTATAAGAGAACTTAATTTTATTTACACAAACACACAAAAATACCACTTTCCACTCATGTAAAATTCTGCAGCTTTACTGGTCTACAAAATAGAGGAGGCACAGAGTTAACTCAACAGACAGCAACATTAAAAGAAATGAAGGTGCTTCCATATCTATACAAATATGTTTATAAAAACTTCTAACCCATTAGAATGATATTAGAGGGCAGAATGCAAAGTCCAATGGCATTTCTTTGCTCCACCAATAATACTATAAAAATATGGATATGGAAAAGAAAACACAAAGTAGAAGTTCTAAAAAGAAAGTTAGGCTAAAATTTCAACAGTTTTCTACTTAAGAAAGTCAGACATAACACAGAAATCTTACCAGCATTTTTGAGTGTGATAAAGCTGTTCGTGGGGGAGGGAATGCATAATCTGCTGTTTCCAAATCAGGATGCAAAACCTAGAGAATTTTTAAACAAAATTTTTTTTCCCCTCATGTTGCTGAGGAAAGGATAAATTACTTTTTTTTCCTTCTCTCTCAAGGTAAAATTCATTGATAGTAAGTACCTCAAATACTAGAGTTAAATTATGAAGACTGTATGGAAATAAAGGTGGGATTAATTTTTCAGCTTCAGGTTTCTATAAGTGAGCTACTTATCAAAAATTCCTATTACAGTCAATGAAGCTAGTTAATACAGTTAGAGATTTTAGAGTTTATTCATCTGAAACAGATTGACAGAAAATTCTTCTCTTTAAGATACGAAGACTTGTTCAGAAACCTCCAAATAAGGGGGTTTCTAACTTATGACAATGACAGTAAAAAGACAAACTGAACTACTTTTTTTGGTGAGTCCTTAATGTGAAATCAATCATTCTTGAATATTCATATAGGGGCATCATACAAATAAACTTTAAGACTAATTGGTCATTCATTTGTTAAACTTCAGACAATGTACAGTGGAAATGAATTTATAAAAAATGAAAAGAAGCTAAACTGAATAGTAACAATGCTGCTCAAACACTGAGGTTGAACTTTTATTAAAAACAATTATCAGGAAGGAAAAATCACTACCTACCTCTTGAATAATGAAAAAACGTCTACTAGTAAATTACTAATTATATTAACTCTTAACTTCAGGTAATAAATTCTTCTAAAACCAGGAATGTTGGCATGAATCATAGTTTTAAATCTCACATTTCTAGTGTGTTTGAAAGCAATTTAATACTGAAATTCATTTTTCAGTCTTTAAAAATAGGTAAGAGGGTGGAAAATGGGGTTTGTATCAAAACATACTAGAGAAAGCGCCATTTGAGTCTGATGTAGCAGTGGCTCTGGCAGCTGAGAAAGATGAATACATTCAGGAATTTTTATTGTGCCTCCATCCAGGTCTGCTATGATTACATCTAACTGTAAGGGACAAACATTATTATTAGTATGGCATACTGTGAGCATAGTTTAAAAACACAAACTTCATGTGTGCAAATTTCATGATCTGCACATAAGTTAAATTAAAACAGTACTAACTTTAATGTATAGAATGCTTTTGATAAAGGAAATACTCCAAATACTTCATATTACTGAAACTACTGATGAAAAATAAATGTAAACCAAAGAAAGTGAAATTAAGCCAAAACTTCAAAAGTGACTTCTGTTTCTCTATGTTCCAAACATCTGTGTTAAGTGATTTGAGATATCTAATAGGCTGTTTGCAGAAGGACACAGTGAGGACAACTCTAAGTAAAATTTCATGTTTCTAGGCACTTCTGTAACCCTGGTTCAGTTTCTCCAAGCACATGCTTAAAAAGTAAAGGATAAAATAAAATAATTGAGGATATATTTGAAAACCCTAAGTGATTTGTTCAAACTCATGACAAATGCATGACAAAGCTGGAAATTAATCCATTCCTTCCCATCCTGCACTAGAATCAAATAATTTCTCTCCTCTACCTTATAGTCTCAAAGTATTACAACAGAATTGATACTTTTTCTTTTTTCTCCTCCCAATTGTCCTGCCTTGCTTTCTATAATAATATGTTAAATGTATATGAATTATTCATATAAACATCTCTGAAACACAGAAAATGTCTACAACTAAACATCACAAATGACATTGTGACTATGAATATGCTGGGTAGACATACTTACAAGCTCATGAATGTCATTGCGAAAGACAGAATGTACACCAATTATGAAAGGTGTTGGTGAGCTGAGAACTTCCAGTAGCTGTGCAGGAAGAATTGGAATATAGGGATAACTGTAAAAAGAATAAATCAAATCAAATCAAATCAAATCAAATCTTCTGAATACCCTTTCACATAGGGCAGCTTTTTCCTTAAAGAAGACCCAGAAAACAAACTAAAACTCCCTGTTACGTATCAAATTTACTGTAAAGACCTGTATTTTAAAAATACAAAAGATGAAAGTATTAAATATTCTTTATAAAGTGTCATGCTGTTAAAAGAACCTCTGTCATGTAAACTCCAGGAATTATATATTATATGGTCTACAATTTATTGTAAAAAAGTGTATTTTGCAAAATAAGAGAAGCCTATTTATATTTGTAACATTTATGTTGTATGGACATCATATTTGTCCACAACTTTAAGGTAACTAGGGACACTAAATGATGCATAATACATTAATTTTAAAAACATGGCTAGTTTCTGGCCAGACACCTACAATTCAGCCTTTTGTAAAATATCAGTAATAAGAAATCTTTAAATGAAATATTTTGCTTTGATATTGAAATGACAACTAAACATGATGTAAAGAACACTGTATTTCAGATACTGTTTACTTGATTTGACAGTTAAAAAAAATATTAGTGTTTTCATCAGAGCAACATGAAAATGTGGATCTAAATTTATCAATGCATTTCAACACCTAGTTTATAGTTATTAAAAATTTACGTTCATGACTATTTTAGCATTAAGAAACACGTTCCAAAACTCAATTTTTTTTCTTCTTATTCTATATTAAAATAAAGCCCATTTCTGAAATATTTTCAGTAAAAACATGCTATTAAAATACAGGCATGTTTTGAAACAGATGAGTCAGAATTAGTTGTCTTCTTCATAAAAAACACAAATAGCTTGACATTAAGTATTTCATTTCAAAACACTGGATTCAGATGTGGCTTTTTAGAGAGGATCAATTTGTTGGTTTAAATTCATTCCCTGGTGGACATTTGTCAGTGACTTAAAACTGTAATACAAGCTAATGTAGCCGTTATCTCAGAACCACAGAATATTTCTGATTGTAAATGGCCTCAGGACATCATTTAGTCCAACCTACTCCTCAAAGCAGGGTCAAGGCTGAATCCAGATGAAGTTGTCCTGGGCTCTGTCCAGCTGGGTCCTGAAAATCTACAGGGATGGAAGTTCCATAGGGTCTTTGTTCCACTGCTTAGTTATCCTCAAAAACCCCCATATTTTCCATGTATATGGTCAGAAACGTCCCTCTTCCCCGTTTCGGTTTATGACTCCAAACTCTTTTTCTCCTGCCATGCACCTCCTCTTGCTTACTGGCAGGCTGTTATTTGATCTCCCCTGTATCTTCTCCATGCATTTACTGATGGATCATCACAGTCAAGTTTTACCATCTGACTGATGTTGGGTGAGAATTGAAGACAAATACTAATTTTATTTATTTGTTTGTTAGTTTTACTTGATGTAAAGTAATAAAATTTGTTG
>JANZLP010000018.1:19442757-19454063 GCA_026930925.1 Chelictinia riocourii
CCGCTACCAAAACCTTGCCATGCAAACCCAATACACCTTTATTTAAAATCTTTTTTTTGTCCTATTAATTTCAAGAGGATACTTCTCAATATTAATATATCTCTCATGGCCATACTACTTTGAAATTAGAAGTGAGCCCATTCCTAACATTACACAGTCTGCTTTTTATTGCGTATTTTAAAAAATGTGGGACTCCTGCTTTGTTCATTGTCCCCTTAATTATCCTTAGGACATATATAGTCTTCTCATTAAAAAATTAAACGTTCGTTTAAGTGCCTGTGAAGTCAATACCATATATAGTTTAGAAATACATAAGCTAAGATTAAACTAGGGATAAACTAGGGACATAGATGAAGTTTTAAAATACTGCATTTTGCTTTGGCCCTTGCACCTTAAGGTAGAATGCTGTATTGGGAGAGAATTCTTGTATTTCTTTCAAATCCCATCAGCTGTAATTTCATTGAGTGGGCTCGGGTGTATGTGTGGAAACACACTTGCTGCTGGCAGAAAGCAACCCTGGGTCGCCCATGCTACCACCATCTGTGACATATGCGCTATTTGGCAGAGGGATTTCTCTGCATTTCCGAGGAGGCAGGCCCCATCCATCCCTTTGCTGTTGCCATGGCCACATTCTCTCTCTTAGTATCCTTGAGTGGAGAAGAGTGCGATCGTGTTGCTTCCCCAGGAGATTGCCTATGTACTTCCCACTTCCTTGTATGCAACATCAGCATGCTAGAATGATGATTCTTGGTGATGCACCCAGTAAAATATAGCAAGTTAATGAGATGTTAACCACAGAAGTGGGCAAACCAGAGCCTGGTCTTCAGCTGGAGGCAGTTTGTGCTCTTCATTTTAGCATTGAATTTAGGAGTTGTCTTACTTTAAAAAAAATAAATACAAAGAAGTATTTATAAATATATGCTCTCTCCAAATACATGATTATAGAACACATTATACCTAGAGGATAGATTCAGGTTTCCCTGGATTATGAAATTTGAGTTCAAATTTTCAGAAAAAAGAGCAGCACCTGTGAGCTGGTTCAGGGATTATCTTCTCACATACCCACCACTTCATCTTATTTCACAGCAATCCCATAATATCAGCAGATATTCCTATTTTTGTAAGAATAGCTTTTGTTTCTCAGTAAATTAATCTCTTTTTGTTAGTTTGCTTTGAAGATAACATTTTACATTGCAAGCAGCTGCTCTGTAGATTGATATGAGGAGTATGCGATAACCCCACAAAGAAGCAATGCCAGGCTGCAAAGTGCTCTTTCTTTGTCTGTGTGCCAGCGTTATGAAGAATCAATACAAAAAAGAAAAATTAGGATGAGCAAGAAAACAAACATAATTGTGTCTCCACTGCTGTTGCTCTCAGACAAAGCTTGTTCCTCAATGTTAAAACCTTGTTGTTAAACAGGCAGAGGGGAAAAGATGATGTAATGCCATGAGGAATGAAAAAATGAAGCACTTGGAGTTTAGGACTGTGTCTTTCTCTAAAATAATGAAGAAGACCAAGGTCATTTCAAGTCAGTGAAGCAGGACCCATTCTGGTGTGCCCTTCAATTAAAGCAGGACTTGGGCCCACATAAAGATGATTTTCTCTGCTGCATCCTTTTCAGACTCTAACCCAGTAATGACATCTCAGTTTAGCATGATGACTTTGATAATCATTGTTATCTCAGGTATGCAGGGGTGGGGAAGAAAACAACATCTTATAAATGCCTGCCACCATAATAAAGTGACAATATATTCCACGATTAAGGAATGGGAGCTTTATTTCAGAGAAATCATGGAAACAGTTTAAGCAGACATAGGTAGAGATAGAAAGGATTTCAAGAGAAATACAAATTTCAGCCAGCAAGCGAGAACACAATTTCAAGGTCAGATTGCATGATCCTTTAATTGGGATATTAGTGGTGCTCAAGACTTTAGTTGTATTATTTTTTTACAGTAGACAGTCATCCAGCAAATGCAGTATACATTCTGTTTGCATATACTGCGGGATATGGAGCTGAGTAAGCACGGGGTTACAATCCTCCTAGATCCAGAACAATAATTCAAAAATAACAGCCTAAAAATAAACAGAAGAATTGAGTGTGAGGCTTTCACACTGTCTCCTAGGCTGAGCATCTGTTCAGCAGCTGAGGTAGATATTTAGATTGAAAAGCAAATCTTAGCAATTTTGTATATGCACAAGCCCCTTTCTCCTATGAAAAGGGATTTTTACAATCTGCTATGCTCCAGAAAGGAGAGCCACCTGGTGGGTAGTAGCAGCAGTGCTTTGCTGTGTTCACATACAGAGCCCAAACGGCTCTCTTACTATTCTTAGGATTTCCGTTTGCAAAATCTTCATAGCTGCCTAATTTTTTATGCTGGTTTTTCTTCGTTTTGTTTTTGTGTTTACTTTTCTAGGCATGCAATTGTAGTTATTCTTTGCCAAACAGTATTCACTAATGAGGTTTATTGTTGTGACAATGCCGGACAAACTGTTGTAGCAAAAAAAAGGAATCACTTCGAAGTGCAAATTCACTTGCTCTGAAATGTCTTACAGATGTAGACCCAGTTCACCAAATAGTTTCATGTGAAGAAAAAAACACTTCAGCCAGACGCATGCTTGAGCTAGAGAAGGGGAATTAGTATCTCTGTGCCTGCTGGCTCAGGGGTTCAAGCACTGTGGCAGACTGGAAGGGACTTGATTCACTTCTGTTAAAATCCACCCTCTGCAAGACTGAAGGCTGGATGTAGGCTGAGGAGGAGGTACCGATAACCAGATTATATGACATTCTAAACAAGGGCTTCCTCACTCTTCCCCATTGAGGTTGTTTCATTATTTATTAAAGATTGACATAGTCACACACAAAACAATGAGAGCAGTCTGAGACTGATTCTCCAGCCACGTGGCTGGGACTTTTGCTGTTTAGGTAGTATATGCATCAGTGTTCATATGAGTTATCATCTGTTAATACCCTTAGTATCTATTAATACAGTGAAAAAAACATCAACAAGTGAAAAGCAAAGCAGACTGCCCATTATAGTAGCAGGGTAAGGCACTTTCTGGGGAGGTAGGAATTGGGAATTCAAATCCCCTCAAGCAAAGGAAACATCTGAGCTTGGAGCTCCTGAGCTGTAAATCCCTGAATGGTTCAATGAACCCATCCTTTCTTCTTGGTTTGCTGAGTCCAGGCTTTCTTTAGCACTGTTCTTTTAACAAGTTTCTGAAACAAGTTTTTCTCTAAGGGCAAATGAAATGTTTGGGTTTTTTTAACAGAAAATGACTTTTTTTAGGCACAATAGTAGAAAAAGCAGGATACATCGCCATCAAATATCCATATGTAATGGCAAAGCTATCAAACAGCCCCCTCCACACTGCCGGTAACAGAACGGATGTCCCCGTGCCCTCATTCACCAACTGATTCAGATGTTTTCTGGTTCAAAACCAGTGAGATAACCACACTATGGAGAGAGGGAAAGGTCAACAAAAAGACATCATTTATTTCATTGTCCTTAAACCAAAAGAAATTAACAACATACAAAGATATATCAGCACTTTAGAGTAAGAACTGGATAGATAAACATGTTTACAGACTGAGTGGCAGACCAAAACTTGAATCATTATCCACAAAGTCTATTTCAGTTGGTCTTCCCACCAGCATCCAGGAAAATGTAATTTTCTGCCACAGCTGACCACCTTCTCTTCCGGTCACCCAGTGACTCACATCTTTTTGACCCATTCTTCACTCACCTCTGACTCTAATCTTGCTTTAGCTTATACCATTTCCTGTATAACCTCTAATAAATATCTTTCTTTTACACTCTGTTGATAAGTACATGGTTTGAGATACCACATCCCTTGATCACTATACTGAAGAACTATATCACTACAATTTTAACTGATTTTTAAAAATAGTGCTGAGCAACTGCTTCTCCCTTGCTCCAACTACATCAGCTCCTTTGCAGAATCATTTCTTGGGTTCTCTCTTACACAGCAATATCAAGATTTTAAAAACTAGACCAAGAATTTACCTTTCCCTTACACACACTCTTACGCATTCTTCCCCCCTCCTACTACTTTTCATTACTATTTTTGTTATTTAACTTAAGAAAAACGTACTTTTTTTAATGCTGGTATTCATTTTCTTCAACACTTCCCAAAATCAATATGTACTGGAAAGCCTTCAAGTGTGCCTTAAACCTTCTCATCTCTGAGCTGTCCTCCTGTGAAATGGTTTTGTTAAATTAAGACCTCTGGGCATGATTCTCCTTAATTTTTGCAGCAGTACTTTCTTCTAAATCCTCAGTTTATTCAATCAGCATATAATTAACTAATTAACACCAACAGCAGTGCAGGAAGTCTTAAAATCAAATCTCTGTTAGTAGTGAGGTACGAGACACAATGCTGCTTTCCAATTCTTTTCTCATTAGTCATCTTGCCTTTGAACCCACATTTACCACTGCAGTTATGGATAGCTGCAGCAGACAATTTCATTTGGGACTGTACAAAGATCTTTCATCTTAATCCACACTTCACAGTGTTAACAGAGTCCTGCTATTTCTTTTTTGTAGCCATTTGTATAGCTAGAGAACTCGGTCTTCACTACCTTTTGCAATCTAATTCAGCTTGACTTAAGCCTGCTCACTTTGAGCATACATACTTTGGTGCTATCCCATTCATGAAGAGTAACACACCTTTTTTGAGATTTTTTTCCCTCCATTTAGGACATTTCAAAACTATTTTAAAGCTGGACACAATGCACTTCATCTCAGGAAAGCTGCTGGAGAAATGCAAGCAGAATATCGTTACTCAAGATAGACGTTTAAAGAAAACAAAGTGGATAACACCCCAACATTTGCATGGACAGACCTTCAGGGCTCATAGTGGGCAGACCCGAGTTTTGTGTCTCACTGAAAGATGCCCATTCCATAAAATATTCCCCCAAAACCACAAGACAGCAATGCTGTAGCCATGACTCAATCCTGAGAGAATCATCTGCTTTTCCCTGTACCACTGTGAATTTTATCTGATGTTTCTTTGCATATACTGAATACCCTACTCTAAAGAATCTCAGAGATTAACAACTCCTAGAGAGAATTCATATCTTGTAAAATGAAACTGATAGGCTGCAGAAAGGAAATCTCAGACCTTGCCTCACAAAGTAAACCATGATCTTTTCCCTAAACATGAAATCACAGCAATAAGGAACAAAGTGTTATATATTTTACCTCTTTAGTTGTAGATTAAAAGACAAAGATTTTCCTATGCACAACAGTTATGTTCAGTTTAAACTGATGGAACCAAACTGCCTAACACTGTCCATTCACTTCTGCAAACCCATCTTCATAAAAATAGCACAGCAATATGTTATTTGTTGGCCTCTTGCCTGAAGCACTGACCCACCCTCTAACCGTAATAATAGTGATTACAATTTCAGGAATTATATGACAGGATTTGAATAATCCGGGCGTTCTTCCACTTCTGTGGTGACTGTGCATTCATTACGGTGCAGTTGTGCTTAGGTAAATGCATCAAGACTTCTACATTTTTAAAGAACACTTGTTTAATATTCTTGGATGAAATAACTCAGATCTTCACTAACATCTTTAATTTCAGTTGTTGAAGACTTTTCCTTACTTCCTGATTTACTTGGTGGTAAAAACATAACAAAATAACAAAGAAACACTCCAACACTGAAAATATTCAATATTCTATCACGTGTGTTCATAGCTACCAGTGCAATGTCAGCAGACCGTGTCTTACAACATACGAGAGAAAAATCACAGCTCTTCTTTCTCCAAACCCAAACAAATATAGT
This sequence comes from Chelictinia riocourii, assembly GCA_026930925.1. Taxonomy (NCBI): domain Eukaryota; kingdom Metazoa; phylum Chordata; class Aves; order Accipitriformes; family Accipitridae; genus Chelictinia; species Chelictinia riocourii. Next base: position 19,448,570 of record JANZLP010000018.1, read on the forward strand.
TCTGATTTAATGTCGATTCCCAGATACAATGATTTTTAATAATGTGTTAGCCAATAGCCAATAAATGTTGTTATAATTAAAACTACGGTTGTTCTTCCTATCTTAGTAATCTTTAGTTCCACCTGATCCTCAAAACTACCATTCTAACAGCTGTATAATTGCCAGATATCTATTTCATGAGTGAAATACAGAATTAATGATGCACCTTCTGTGATTTGATGCCAATATTCTTAGGATTAAAAAGTTATAAATCTTCAAGTAACATTAAATGCATCTTCAAGATGCATTTAAAAGTTGAACCACAACATTTTCACCTTACTTAATATGTTCACTAATCCACTTTACATGCAAAGTGTCATTGACCTATTGCACTACTTAAATGCAATGAGAATTGTTTTCAATTGCTCTAATGCCATGCTCTTTTCTAAAACCAGTACAGAATCATATTTATTTTTTTTTACACTTCAAAACATGTCTAAGGAGACAATGCACATACTTTGCATCTTTCAGCATATCAGAGAGCTGTCCAAAATTAGAGAATTATTTCAAATCCAGTATTTCCACACTGATTTGAAACTGTTCCAAACTCCAGAAAGTAGGGTATAAACTGATGCTACTACTTTCCAGTAGCAGAAAGCTGGGAGTGGGAAATTACTCATCTCCTTTGAACAACTGACTACAGCCACTTGCTAATGAGTTTACTAGAAACATTTTATGGAAATAAGCAAATTCAGATGGAATATAAAGATGACTTCACAATTCCTTGTTGCACAGCAATCCAATTTTACTAGCAAATTCATCACCTGTAAATGTGTCACCTTTAAGGGAGCAAAAGGAACTTCAGAAAAGTGAACGAGCAGGGAAAATCTGTGCATATCATCTGCGAAAAGAAGTGAGATGAGCTAGGTAGAAAACACTACCAGTATAATGCACACTGAGCTTCCTATACATCGGTTAAGTTCCTACTAATGTGCATTTTAGACAACTCTGCTGTGGCAGAATGATGCTGATGTGGGCCCCAGACCACTGAAGGATACATTCCATGTACAACCTACATAATGAAACTAAGACTGCCTACAGCTCAGACAATGAAGTGAAGACTGCCATGAAAGCAAAAGGTAAATGGCCACTCTCTTTTACGCCACAACACAAAATCAGCGTTAAAAATAAAAAAACCCAAAACCAAACCAAAGGCAAAAAGAATCCAAACACATTTCATAACAATCCTTGCTATAAAAGCATTTGTGAGCTAAGTGTAAAAAATAAGGAAAATAAATGCAGAATTCTGTAATTGGCATTGCTGAAATTTAAAGGTGGTTTCTTAATTCCAGTGCTAATCATGTAAATGTTTCAAAGAAGATTCATTGCTTCTAAGAGGGGTAGAGAACCGCTGCAATAGGGGGGCAATTATAAGCAGAAAAGAAATCAAGGCAAGTGTTTGTATGGTAAAGCAATGCATGTGTTTGATCAGTTACACAGCTGACCAATTGCTATCTTAGGAATTAGCACATATCCCCATGCCTCTGCCACTGATTTTCTGTGTGATGTTGAAAAGCCACTTCTACAGGTATTCCCTAATTGCTACAACTGGACACTGCTGTCAGAGGGCCTGACTTTCAGAAATGCTGAACAGTCACACTTTTGAAAATGTTTCCATTTAGCAGGAAACTCAGTAATATTACCAATCTGAAAAAAATTGGGTCATAGATAGTTGAGATTTGGCAATCAAAAAATTGCTGCAGACTTAAAACTGTCAAATCTTAATAAAACATGATGTTGTGATATGAGCCTTGAATACAGTAGCTCTAAGGAACCGCCCCTGTGTCAAGGAACGACCATTTACAGCAAAGAAAGGGACTTTAGACCATTCCACAATGGCCTTCAACACATCAGAGGCTGTAGGAGATGACGATCTAGAGTACTCTAGGATCTTGAGTGACCTTACTTGTTCCTGAACATCTCTAAGGTATTCACTACTTCATTCTATGTACTGAATTAAAACTTATTTTAATCAATAAAAAGTTAAGACTTTAAAATACTTAACTTAGGGGGAAAAAAATTCACAAACCAAAAACACCACACAAAAAAAACCCCTTCTTAAGAGAGAACAGCAGGACAAAGTGATGACAACCATTTCTAAAACAAGGTTACAGCATCAGTCATGCCTCAAACCCCTCTTTGTATGATTATATACTACAAATAGGTTGTCTACTTCTATCAGAACAAAAAAATTACATACCCACAGAATTGTGAGAAAAAAATATGGAAACATGACCAAAATAGATTGATGGTGTTGATGCCTGCTTGAGTTTCTAGAAAGAATGAAAATAAAAATCCTAAAAGATTTTTTTTTTAAGCTCATGCTATCAACTGTGACAGCTCAATGGTGCTAATACTTTAAGGAGACCAGACCATCACCAGAGTAAGAATTTGTACCACATGGACTCAGTCATCAATCCAGAACAGCATCATTCTATTGGTATCCTCCTCTTCAAACCAATTAAGGGCCAAAACAAATCTGGAGATCTTTTCCAACACAGTGTGGAAATTAAAATGAAATTAGAAAGACAATCCCCCGAGTGACTGTTTGAGGCAGTTCTGTCTCTAGAATAACATACTGTAACAAAAATCTCAGGAGGGTTTTTCTGTTTTGACAAGGCTAACCAAAGACAACAGCTTTTTAGAGAAATTCCTCCTACAATGACTTTGTATAACGTGCATGGAGGACTCAGGGGAAAAAACTCCAAAAATCCTACAGAAATTAAACCTTCTCAAGTCTTCCTTCTAAAAATATTTGGAACTGGCAGCAAAAGTTTTTCTTGAACTTGGTCTTCAGATTCCTGGTCCACAGATGTTTTGCAACAAGCTGTTGACAATATTCAAGTTCCGGCTGAAACCAAAGTTGTTTAAGTTTGAAAAAACCAAAATGTTGTCAAGGCTTTTCAGAACATTAACTTCCAATCTGAAATTTTATCCTCCTCTTTAGCCAGAATAAACAACATGTCTTCACCCAAGCAATTTGAAACCTCAAATATGACCACATGATCATTTTATGTGACTGCCATTTGCATCACGATTATCAAAATGAGTAATTAAGTACTTTGGTAATATCTGCATCCCACTCTTACATATCCTTAACGTGCAACTGCTTCTTTTTGTTTATAGTCAAGTAAAGACACTTACGGTGTTTTTATTAACCTGAAGGCTCAAATGGTTGGTTATTAATATGAAATACTGTAAACAAACCAGTCTGCCTGTGCAACAAAGCACAAAGTTCAAACACAATTTTAGGCTATCATATAAGCAGACAGATGCATAGACAGGTCAACTTCTATAAAATCTTACACTTTAGAAACAACAGATATCTAAAACATGAAGTACAGGAAAATCTAAACTAGGCATTAGTTTGAATTAATTTTAACTGAGGAAAAAAAATTCATTTTTCAGAGAAGATCAAGAAAAGTTTAATGGGAGATTCCACCTTCTGAGCTACTTGGAATACAGTACACGTATAAAAAATGAATAAAGATGGAAAGACATGCCAGAAATGAGTCAACAATGTAACGCCAAAATTGTGGAAAACTCTGAAGTTTTGCAATGCTGGACATTTAAAAAAATCCAGAGCAATTTACACAAAAACTCTACATAATTTGCAATTTATGACTTTAAATACAAAGGAAGGGATTCATAAAGTTTGAGAGGAAAGACATTTTTAGCTGGCAAGTGCTTTTTACAGGCTAACCATTTTTCCTTTATCTTGCTCATGAGACCTCCTTCTGATACAAATACATTTGTTAACCATTACTATGAAGAAAATAAAGCAACAGTAAGATAGCGTTTGTACTCTTTTAAAACAAATATTGTGTATTAATACACTCATCAACTTTTTCATGATTTGCAAATTCCACTTCCATTAATAAGCTTATTTTGATAAATAAGTTGATTCCAACTAACTTGGCAACATCTTTTAGATGAGAACTTTTTGTCACGAGAAATTTCAATGAATTCATGTGCATTTCTGTAAAAAGAATGAGCACATTATGAAATCCCAAGACACAACATGAAGTATAAAACAATTTTTAAAATTAGAATGTAGACAAAGAAATGCTAAAATTAGAACATGAACAAATACCTATGAGAAAACTGATTTGTCCACTGCTTGAAAACACAATACTTCAAATTCCATTCAAAATCCTGAAAACCTATAAACGCTTACTCTACTCTTCACAATGAATTTGGAGTTTCTCCATGTAGAAAATGAGCCAACCAGATGTGAATTCAATTGAGTACGTTCCTTTCTAAGCCCAGAAACAAAGCAAAAAAAACTTCAAACCCTCCTTCAACTCAACTCAGAGACTCAAGTTTTCTGTTTTTCACTCTGTTAGGTTACAAACTGGTAACAAAAATTGTTATAGATCAATAACCCTAAACAACACACATTGCCATTTGGGAAGAACTTTTACAGTGTCTTCAGGGTGCAACTTACTAATTTCAGCTAAAGAATGACCATGACGACCCCAGTTCTAGAAAGCTTGCCTGAGTCTGAGCATAGGAAAGTGAGTATTGTGGGAATAGCCTCACAGGGATGGAGCTCATATCTGAAGCTAATAAACCCAGTGAGACACCAGCTGACAATGCAGAAACCATAGAGATCATTTCTGCATTGCATTCTCCACTGCTCCAGATCTTGAAACACAATGCAGAGACTTCCCAGCAGATTCTAGGCAGAATTAGCACCAGGCCAGTATCATTTCCCCTCTACACAGGCAGAAAAGGGTGGTACTGTTTCCAAAAGCAGGCTACCACAGAAACTGGAAAGTAACATCCTCGCAAAGTGCATCAAGGCCATTAAAGGTTTAGCAGACTTTACTAAAGCAGAAACCAACACGATGCGTATTTATACTGACTAAGCACATCATAGTCTTGCTTAATCTTTACATTCTGCAATTTTCAAGTTCAGCAAACATAAACAAAAAATTAACTTCCTTTTTTTAGTGCCAAGAGAAAGGCATTAAAAATACAAAAATTATACTACTACTATACATTCTGCATATCAGATAGTTATTTTTAGCCAGTCAAACCCAGCAGAAACTAAAGTCCTTCAGTTTAATGGGAACCACTCATAGCTACAGTGAAATCTCTACTCATTACCATTAACAGTCTTTGGCACATAAAAATCTCTCGTGCTGCTATCAGTGACGAAGCACACACCACTAGTCATGCTGCTCACTGGTCCTCAGGCTCCTGAAGTGAAAGAATAAACTCAAACCTAACAGAGGGAAAGGAGAAATTGGGTCTCCATGAAGAAATACACAGGAAAGCAGCATACCTATCATATATGATAGTTCATAAAAGTTGAGTAGAAAGCTCAAAGAAGCCAAAGAGTTTGCACCTTTAGCTCTTTGTCCTTTCTCTGGGAGTTGCTGATCAGTGAAGCATGGCTGTTTTGAAAAAGGACAGCAACTCAGCAGGACACTTTTATTGGCTTCCAAAC
>JANZLP010000018.1:19585755-19597688 GCA_026930925.1 Chelictinia riocourii
GACCACAGGAAGTGGCCAGGTTCACGTGATGTCCCTAAACAATATCTCCTTTCACTGCAGGCGACAGTGGGGGCAGCACATTGGCCTAGACACACTACTGCCCTAACCCAGTCATATATTTTTTATGTTATTATGAATAAAGCTTCTATGTTGAGAGTTGCCTCCATGCAAGAAAAGCCACTGTATTGTGCTATATTGGGAATGTGAACAGTACCAATGCTGTAGCAGATGACTGGAAAACTGGCTAGTGAGAGCATACAGGTATAGAAACACACATCTACACACTAAGAGATACCATCAGGATTGTCCAACCTATGTGTCCACAGACTCTCCAGCAGCAGCTTGAAACTCTCTAGGACCGTAATGTTAGAAGACAGTTAACTCTTCTCTGTGAGGTCTCACAGTTTAGATAACAAGAGAAAGACTCACAAAATCTCTAGACATGAGGCAGAACAACTTGCATTGAAGGGCCAGTAATTGTAACTACTATCACAAATAGTTGGGAGGGTTATAGAAGCGACTAACCAGTTTAACTACTTGAAGGGTGCTGCAGATAGAATAAAACATATTAATGGGAACTATTTTAACCATGTTCTGCTTGCTTTTAATTGCTGCTTGTTTCAAAAAGGAGGTTTAATGCTTTTCTTCTTGTCAACCACTGTAGCAAGAGAAAAACCACTTCTTTTGACTTCAGTTGAGATCAGCAAAGGTCCATGATGTGCTCTATGAGTATAATTGAACTGAATGATACTCAATAAAAGAAAAAAATGCACGGATAAGAAGCTCATTCTTTGCGTTCATGTGTCTTGCATATTTTTGAAGTCACAAGTCTTTGTTGATTAATGAATTTTACTTTTACCCTGCTTTCTCACCAGCCTTTCTGCTGATGAAGGATGAATAGGGAAAGTGTTGACCTTTCTCTGTATGTTCCAGTTAATAAATACAAATAACACTTTCTTGTATCTGTGCCCAGTTTGGATAGAACACAGTCTGATAGATACTGTATCCCAGATGTTACATCTGATAATTAGGCAGCTTTAAAATGTAACATAGCTGAATGTTATTAAAACCACTAAAATAAAATTAAATCTTCATCCCTGTCATTTTTTTCTGCAGGAAAACACAGGTTTTGCCTTGAAAAGGTCAGTTTAAAGAAGAAGCATAATGATTTAGAGGAAGGTTACTTTCAGTTCTAGCTTGTCTGTGTTAAATATTTTGCAATAAACTGCTCATCAGTTGCTTATCATAGGCAAAACAGTCAGCTGGTAAGCCCTGTTGCTTTTGTGTATTCTAACACACTTCTAGTATGATCCAGAAAATCCAGGCGAGAGGTAATATATGCGATCACATGACTTGTTATCTTAAATGGTTTCATATGTGGTATTTGCTCTAGTTATTTGACATGATTAAAATTGACCTCATTGTTTGTATGCTTGAAAGGGAACAATTATGCAACTACTAAATGGTATGGAAGAGAGCAATGCCATACAAGACAGAAAAGAAAGTAGGAAGGCAATGTCTACCAAACTGTCAAAATGTCTTACACCAACATAAGATGTATATTTTCTTTTTACAGTTCTATATTATAGAACAATGAAAAAGTTAACATTCATGCTGGTAAATCTGGGTTAATCAAGACATCTTGTAGTTCCTGCAGTCATTTGGAATGTACAATTTTTGTGGTTCTTACATCAGAACCTGAATATTTTCAGATGAGTTCTATGTTTGCCAGAATAACAAAAAAAATTAAATAATTAAAGCAGACAATAGTAGCACTAAAAATAGAATCTTATGACAATGCTGTCAAATGATAACATACATAAATTGATGCATAAGTATCTTCAGTTACAAAATCTTTGTACATACTTAACATGAGTTTGGCAATAACTTAAGGAGGATGTTGAAGCAAGTACATCTTTAGTTTTATCAGTGATTTATAAAAAACATATTAATTAAAGATGAACAAGACACAAACACTATAACTTTCTTCTTGGTGCTGACCTTATTCTTGCAGAAGCATTTGTATTATTAACAAGTTAGAAAATGAAGCATGGAAAAGTCCTGGAAAATGCACTGGTATCTATTTAATCTGATTTTGAAATTCTTTATTTTAGTTTTCCTGGCACCTATTTCAAATTTTTGTAAGTGAAAACATGTAATATCTTAAGACACTGCAAGGCATCCTCTGAAAATTATTTTGCTAGATTTCAAATCACCTTGAAGTCTTTACAGAGGTTTTTTTTTTTTTGAGCAGAGGTTACAAGACAAAGACATTCTACCGTTCTGAAGCCTCTGACTCAAATTTTGTGTTATCAAATGTCAGTAGCTAGTAAGTGACTGAATGGACAACACCCAGCTGAACCAGCACAGCAGGCAGTGTGCTAATGCTTCAGAAGGGTGAGCACTTTCTGCTGATTCCATAATTAACCAACTTAACATGGGCAGCAACAGACTGCTGGAAGTACTTTAAGACAATGTTAAACCGTGGCATAATTAAAAAGTTTATTAGGCATTCTGTACTGATTCCAGTGTCCTGACTAAAGCCCACACCTGAGGAATTACACGCTGTATTCCCTAGTTCTTCCTCCTATTTTGGTATTTTCTGTTCCCCATTCTACAGGTCTCTGGGATGCTATGCATGTTCAAGAAAGAGCTCCAGTAAGGTACTGGAGAAAGGAAACTTCAGAAAAAATAGTAAATATCTTTGGCTATCACATGAATGCCCAATCGACAATATGTGCTGGTTTGCTACCTAGCGTAGTAAGCTTTCTTTGTCCTACTAGTAGAATTTCTGTTGCACATTGAGAGGACAAGAGCCTAGAGAATATGACACAGTGTTGTTTTGGAGCATGGAGGCTACTGTTGACAGCTCTGAGGGAGGCAGACATTGGTGCCTGAGGATTTATTAAAGTTTTCCCCAGATGCTTGACAACATGATCTTGCCTCCAGATTCTGTGTTTCTTTCAATATGTGAGTAGGAAGCTCAATTTTAATAAGCATGACTTTAAGCTGACCAAAGCAAATACCAATTACTGTCAGTCAGCATGGTGATTACAGCTACCTCAGACATATTGCAACAGAAGAGTGGTTGCTTTGTTTATGTGTTAGAAGTGGATGGCAAAGGGAAACAAACACGATTTAGCTCACAATTTTAGAATCAAGAGGAGGAGAAAAATATTTTTGCTTATCATGACACATTCAGTGTTTTGTTCTGGACTTCTTGGGACTCATCTCAAACATTTAGTGTCACAGACACGAGAGAGAAAAGTAAATGGATCAGATGGCTGTGCTTTTTTCCTCCAAATAGCTGGGATGGAACTTCACCAAACTGCAGTTTTCAGGCCACAGAATAGCCTTAGAGCCTTCTGTTCCATTCAGTGCAGTCTGGTAGTAACTGTGCTCAGTTATATCCCTCACAGCTGCTCTTTCCCAGCCTGCAAATGATACTGCCCTTTGGAACCACAGCATGTCCCACTGAGCCCAAAAGCCCACACTGGTACCCTGAGGTGGTACTGTGTGACAGTGTTATCCTGAGCCAGAAGGCAACTATGTTCCCAGTCACACGCTGTCAAGCTTTTCCACTTAAACAACATTCAGCCTCTCAGGGCTCTTTCTCTGCAGCAGCAATGAGGGGCGTATCAACACTTCTTCACATCTGTAGCACTCATTAGCCCAGGTGTTCCATCCTAAGTTCACTGCTATAACATGATCCATTCCTTGATGCAGGTTTCAAAATCATTATCTCAAGCAGAATGCCTTGAGAAGGTAATGGTTTTCCTGCATGTGTCTAGGTCGTTCTGACCTAACCCCTTTCCTGTAATATTGTCAGACAACTGGCTAACTGCCAATGTGCTCAATGAATTTAAAATGCCATTAGAAAGATTATGGTCTGTGTTCAGTTCAGATTTCCTCCAACGCAGACCATTGTGAAAATGCCTGGAATATTTAAATATTGCTTGTACTGTGCAGAGGTAGAGTAGGGTTTTAATTTCTGTTGACTCCTGTCTGAAAAGCTCCTCCAATCTCTAAGTTATTTTCATCTATGTCTAACATAGATTTTTGAAACAGCATTTAGCTAAAAAGGGAAGCTGAGATAAAAGTGTATGCCAACTTTCCAAACTCTAAATTACAATTACTCTCTTGCCTCACTGCCACCTATGAAGGCTACACAGATAACCTAGAATCGGAAATATTAATTTGCAATACAGCTGCTCTTGACTAAATATTTAAGTAATTACAGAATTAGAAAGCTGAACCTGTATGATGGCTCAGTCTGTGAGCTTGTGGGGACATCTCTCTCCCTGACTTGTTAAGTTACCTCTTCTAGCAAAAACTTACTCTTCCTGGGATTGGTGACAGATTGGGGTTTTCTTCCTGTACTACTGTGTACCTGACACTCATTTTGTAAAGTAAAAGGACTCAGCAAGGAAATAGTTACCACTAATCACATTAGGGTGAGAACAGGAAACAAGGATACTCTGGGGAATCTCGGAGCCAAGTGGACACGAAGAGGCTACACCTTCATGGATTATGTCATCTCTTCCAAAGAGCAATCCCTAGTCCCTGAGCCAAGCGGTTCTATGTCATTCATGCCCACTGTGCTACATTGCCATGCAGAGCGGTCGCCTATGTCTGTGGTAACAGTTGGGGTGTGGTTGGGAACTGGGACTATCTGGATTAAAAACAGCCAGGGTTCAGTCTCTAAATAAATACATGGACACTCCGAAACAAAAAGAGCTAGGAGAGGTCAAAAACCTGAAGAGTGGACACTAGAGCAGATAGGCAAGGAGAATGCGACAGGCCAGACATAACACAGATTAGAGAACCTGTGGTAGAAGTCTGTTCTCAGGGAAAAGACCCAGGAATTCATTAGTCTGTAGGGGAATACAGTGTGTTGTGTACATTTCTACAGAACAGCAACACGGGTTCCTTGTGCAAAAAAAGTTACCCAGAAAAATAAATGCAAATAATAGCATACTAAGTCTAACAGTGCCTAATCCAGAAGATCTAAGAAGTAGTTAGGAGATGATATATCTGGTTAAAGATACCTTTTATTGATAACAAGAATTAACTAAATGTATCTATGAAGTTATGAAATTTATAGAATATCATGATACCTAATATTAAATTTATTTAGGTGTGGACTTCTCTATAAGTTTGTGGAATGTTCAACTAGAGGCATAAATGTCCATCTTCATTTGTTTACTGTCTAAGAACACTATCTGTGCCCCTAAACGGATTTCCAGAGCACATAGCTGCTCAGAACTGACCTTTGAAAATTCTAAATGAAATCTGCATGTTTATGCCAGGTGTTACTGTTTAGCTTTGGAAAAAGCTGGTTGGAAATTTAAGAAAATGGGAAATGCATCAAGTTAGAGTCTTTTTCCTACTACCTTCTTAAGAATCTGTAGTCTTTGTGAACTCATGTTTTTCTTCAGCAAATCTGCCGATAATTTTCAAGGAAACCAAACCCACCATGTTAAGGTTCCAGGATTATCTGTTTCTATTATTTTGGTTATTTTCCCTTTATAAATGATTCTTTAAAAATTTGTATATATACATGGTTAAAGAGGTTAGGTGGTGCATGCAGATATGCCCGCACTTGGACAGAGGACTAAAATTCAAAATGCCTTGAAAGGCAAAGTGGTAAGAGAGAAATAACAGTTCATAAAGACTGTTATATATTACAACAGAGAATATTATTTTTAAAAGTTATAGGCTTATGGTTTACCTTGCTGAATTCAACACAGTTACAAAAATGGAGCTCAGTTTACCTCCCACAATCTTCAGTTTTTCTCCAGAAAAGCGCCTTTTCCTGCTTCATGTTTCTCTTTTGTTCTTCATGTGCCATTTGATGGATCCCTTACCAGTCTTTTTGGTTACTAGAAGGCACTGAAAAGAATACGGATAATAGCAAGAAAGACTTCCTGGTCTCACTGCAATATCAAGGCACACTTTTGCCTTGATCAGCTATGGCAGGGAAGAGGCAAAACCTTCACTTTACCTTGAGAGCTGTAATATCTGCTCCCCTTGTCACTGGCCACTGGAAAAAGCCCATGGCTGATACTCTTTTCTTCAGGCAGCATCTCAGTTTATCTCATCACATTTTGCCAGGATGGACATTTTTCCTGAAGCGGTAAAGAGAAATGTCTACTGCCTGCAAGCACCTTCTAGTGACATGTTTTCAAACAGTTAGGCAAAAAAGTATCAAGGAGGACATGGGTTTTCAGGGGCTGCCAGGCAAGAGAAACCACCCCCTTTCTGTGGCTCTGGTGACATCCTTATGTCCTGCTTTCTGAAAGCTCTGCAGGAAATGATGAAACAGAAACCTATTTCTTCTGGCAGAGAGCAGTTAACCTGTGGAAATCTAACTTGTATATTACAGCAGAGGCTTTGACTAATGGTACTTTGAGGGAGTCTTTGTGAACACGGACACAATGCAGTTAACTGTCTTCAATGCCAACATTGACAGACTCTTCTTGGCGGGGTACTAGAAGTCCCCTCTGGCCTCCTGAAGCAGCAACCCAACTCTCTGTGTCCTTACTCTAGTTGCAGATATGTAGCTTTCCCCTAGTCAGTGCTTCTGGCAAGGAAATTGTTGCTCTTGCAAGAGTGGAAATGGGAAAACCTGCATTTCTCCAAACTTGTCTGGATACCCAGGAGTCAGGAGGACTCTTCTAACAGACTGCCAGCTGGGCCAAGAATAATGAAGTTCCAAGGTTTAAACAGTGGTCTGCTCTGGCCATTCTTGATGTAAAAGGATACTTTTACTCCCCTCCCCTCCAGTTCAGTCCTCCCACTCTTTAATGTTTTGGTTCCCTTTCTTGGACTTCTATGGCTTAAAACCAGAAAAGAAACAGCATCCCTTCCCCCACTTCAGACGAACAGTTTTTCCTGCTTTTCTTGGCTGAGTGCTCCTTTCATACTCAGCGGGTATCCTTGGGATATCTCCCAAGGCAGGCTCTGCACAATGGCTCAGCACCAAGAATTGTGGCTGTCTAGTGCCTAGCAACATGAAGTTTACTCAGTCTTAGAAAACTACAAGCTAGCAAATGTACAGATAGCTGGCTGGTGCTAACACCACAGTTCAGACAGTGTCTTTATATGGTCTTTTTAAAGCCTGTTGCCATGGCAGATTCTGATCACTTGCTACTTCTGAGGCCAATGTAAAGATCTGACCATTTCCCCAGGTCATCCTTACTAGTTTATCTTATGTACATTTATACATATTTGTAAGTGCTAGGTAAAAGTCTGAAAAATAAAATTTTTCCAGTACTATGGTGTTCATAACAAGTCTTGTTACTGAGCTGCCAAAAATGCTAACAATTAATAAATGTAATAGTGCAAATTTACTCTGCAAGACCTACTGCAGAGAATCACTTTATAAATACAGATTGGGGTTGAAAATTGGTGTAGAAATTAAGATGTCTTGGAGAAACTGACCCTTCCTAGATCTTCTTCACTCCCTAGCAAGTTGCAATCATTTTGACTCACAGGCTATTAAATCACTGAAAGGTACTGTCCAAACTATGGCACTGTCACTTTAAAGTATACCACTCTAATGCGTGCCAGATCTTCACAGCTGTGACATGGTTTAAATTCCATAATCCATCCCCAGAGGTGCCCACCCAAAGTAAAAACCAAATTTATCCATCCATTTTAAGGTGATCCATCCACAGACTATATCTTAACCTGATACAGTCATCATATTGTAGCTTTTGGAAGGGCTAGTTCTGCCCAAGAGAAGTTCCTCCTTACAGCTTATTCTGCTGTCTACCATTTGCATGTTGGTGTTATTTTGGCTACCTCCTGCTGGTGCAGCTTCGTACAGCACACAGATGGAGCCATCCTCTCCAATACGGTAGGACACTTCATACGGGTCAACCCATAGAGTGAGTTCGCTGGGAAGAAGCTGGAACAGTTCCTGACTGCTCAATCCAATCCGCTGTGCTGCCTGTCCAATGAGAGGATCCATTTTATGGTTGATTCGGATACATCGGTAACCTGATCCCTTGCATGGCTTTTCTGGGAACCAGTGGTGTTTATAATGTTCTACAAAATAAAAATAAATAAAAAAAGATTATCCTCCTTAACTCTGTGTTCAAAAAGACATACAGTGATCATTGTTCTCTTGCAAATTTTGCACCTCAAGATGTTGAAAAGCTTATTATTTTAGCATCAAGTGACTTGAAAAATCATTACAGCCTTTATTTTTGCGAATGATTTGCAGAAGCCCAGCGTCCCTTGGGAAGTACTCATGTACAAAGTTACTGTTTCATGCTACCACATACAGAGAACAATGTCTGCCATCTGAAAGGAGTGAAATGCAACTTCCTGGCATTCGTCGAAACAAATACAAAAATACAGACGTGATTACACATATGGCAGAAAAACTCAAGGGCTTCAAAACTCCGTGAACCAAGAAGGAAAAAAAGCACCTTTCCAGCATCCTCTTGAGATCACACCCATGTTTAGTTCCACACATTCTAAGAGCGCCCAAAAATAACTAGGGAAGGAGATGGGCAGCATTTACCAACTGACTCAAGCTGTATTTCACCACTGCTCTTCCCAGCCTGTTTTCCAGGGCGAGATACCAATGACTTCACTTACCTTAGGAGTTTTATCCCACCCAAAACCCTATCAGTCTGAGGCTACTTGTAGCCACCAGTAAGCACACTAGGACACAGGCTCGGGATTACAAAACCCACAGGGCAGCGAAGAAACCCTCGGTATTTGATCCTAACCGGGGTTATCGGGTGGCTATGAGACGTTTCCAGAAGAAAGGGGAACCGAGACTCATCGTCCACCGCTGAATTTTACTTGACAAAAAAAAAAAGGAGGGGGGGGCAACTTTGGAGCATTTTTCCTTCTGGAAACCGGGCGGTTTGAGCCCTGGGAGCAGAGCCCAAGTCCGGGCTGCTCTGAAAGCTTTGTCTACGAAGCCAAGACGAGACGGGAGGGGTGTGTGTGTTTGCGTGCACGACCCCCTTTTGTTTACAGCCCGCTCCACCCGCCGGGCCCTACTCGGCACCGGGGCGTGGGGGGGTCCCGGGAAAAGGCAAGCCACGGCCGCGGAGCCCCCGCTCGCCCCCCACGGCGGCTCCAAACCCCTCGGAGGGGCAGTTCTTCCCCTTTTTCCACACAAAACCACCCCAGGTTCTCCGGGCGGCAGCGCGGCTGGCTCCCCGGCCGTCTCACCTACCTGCCAGCAGCTCCTGCAGGCTCTGGCTGAAGGTCTGCAGCTGCCGCTCGTTCATCAGCCCCTTGGTCCGCAAGAACTTGGAGATGAAACCCACGGCCGCGGCGATCTCGCGTATCATGGTGGCCCGGGTGTACAGGGCGGGATGCATGGAGGCGGCGGCGGGCGGCAGCCAGCTCTACCCGGGGGCGGCCGGCGTTGGGATGGGACGGGACGGGGAGAACGCGGAGCGGGACGGGGGTGAGGTCGGAGCGGTTCTAACTGGGAGAAGAGCGGGAGGCGGCGGAGCCCAGCTCACATCCCGGGGGGGGCGGCAGCCTCAGCCTCCGATGCCACACAGAACTAACTCCTGAACAGAAGGTAATTCTCTTTAGTCCCAGCTGACACCAGCTGGACACTTCCACTACCAAAATTTCCATAGCCATCGTTTTTCATCCACAAAATGAAACATACAGTGGAGTCACACGAATTCCGTAACAGACCAGAAGAAGGCAGCGCGTTGCATTTGAGCTGTTTTGCTGTATTTCTCATCGTTAGGGCCAGACCTTCTGCTGGTACCAGACAGCATCTCTAGCTTCAGGTAGGACTGCGCTGGTTCACACCCCCTGAGGGTCTTCATTCGCTTTTTGTCTAAAAGAAAATGCTATAAAAGTGTGATAATAGTAAAAAATTTCCAAGGCCAAAAGCTGGCAAAGGATCTGACCTCCAGGATAGATTGGTGTGCTGCAAAGCTCTTACCTGGATTACAAGTGCAAAGCATTTTCTGAATGTTCTGGGTGGTTTTCCTTCCCATTTTCTCTTTTCTTTATCTCTGCGTTCTGTTTGCTTTCTTTTCTCATTCATTGTATTTCCTTTTTTCATATTGGTGGTTAATGTAACCTGCATTCTTCTACAGTTTCCAGGGGCATTCATTCCTTTTCTATTTTTCTCTGTTTATTTTTTCTCTTTACTTTTTTGGTAATTTCCATTTCTTACTCTTTGTATGAAGATTATATTAAGTGACAAGAATAATGTCAAATAAATGAGATTATATTAATGAACAGATCTTGCCGCATTTCCATGATTCACAGGAAAAAAATATTCACACTGGCTGATTTTTCAATTAAATCATTTGCTGTTTTATCTGTTCAGCATATCTTTATGAATATGCATAACTGTAATGCATTTAAATTGTTACAGGTCTTTGTTAACCTCAAAAAGCCACAAGGTGCCCACCAGCAAAATAAGGGATTTTTTTGCTTTCTGTGTAAAAATCAGAATACTTTTTTTTAGCCTTGATATATCTTTTTCAAGGAAGTACAGGGCATTAGTTGTTTGAGAAAGCATCTTGATTCTTTCCAAAGATAACAGACTTATTCTTTTGTTGTTCAACTTATTTCATCTTAAAAGTACGCTTTTTTTTTTTTTTTAATATTTCCTATAATGTCTCTTTATCCCATGAGGACTCTTGCCACTACCAAGTACATCCCAAAAATGCCTAGTAAAGAATCTGTAGAAAATTAGCTGTAACTTCAAAGATACCAGAAGTATTAATTTTGAAGTGAAAGATTGCTACTACCCACATACAAAGGGAACCTTTTGGGAATGAAAGCTGAGTTTCTTGAACATTTCTTTCCTATGGCTGTGAAAGAATTACAAGGTCTGGCACTCGGTTTACTGGTGAGCGCCAGCATCTCTTATTTCAAAGCCTGTAAGAAAATGTTGTATAGCTGTTGCAGTTTTAAAATGAAAAAGTTTTATCATCAGCTGAAAAACTGTTCTGTCATGGGCACATTCCCAGAGGTTTTCTTTACTGAAATTACTTAAATTGGTTCTCCAGTGAGATATCACTGAAAATAAGATAGCAGTACCTTCTGCCACATGTGCCACGAAGGAGGGAGGAGGATCTCTTTCCCCTTGCAGCTCCAAATGCAGGACAATTTGAAGGAATTACAAGGAAAAAATTCCGTGAGCTGCTAGTTGTTTATTGAAGGGAATCGCACAGCGTAGCTGTACCTCCTCTCCGGGTCCACCGCTCTCTTTCACCCTTCAAGGGCTTTCCCATTTGAAAGCTTATCTGTATTTTGATTGCGTTACTAGGGAGCACATTAAAATTAAAAAATAAATAGAGGATTAAAATATTGCAGCAGTACATGTTTAATTCAGCATGCAATTTTATTGCAGTCACGTGCAATATATGCTTCTACTTTATGTGGCACCGAGAGTACTCTAATAATAATTTTTTTTCTTTAATGGAGGGTGAACATCCTTTCAAACTTCCAGACATTATGTCTTTCTGTATGTAAAATAAGACCGTCTGCTAATGTGGAAAATATTTTTTCTTTATAAAACATGGTATTTTACATATTTGATGTCTAATTAGAACAGCAAAAATATTGACTAACAATCTCCAGACTATTTTATTTGAGATTTTAATGGAATTAATCAGAAAAATTTAGGTGATATCTAAAAAAATAAATAAATCCCCCTCATAGATCTCCTCTGTATAGCTCCTCAAGTACATAAACGAGGAGGATATTGGAAAATAATGGCTTAATATGTTAAAGGAAAATCCAGAATTAAAAATATTATGTGCAACCAGTGTTAACTGGTCAGTGACAGGGCTGATAAATAATATTTTTGTCCCGCCAGTGGGAAAACAGCCATCTCCACTGTGGCCTGCTGAACGAGGCTTTGGGAAAACACTTCCCACTAGTGACAGCAAAACTGATGAGACGTACGGTTATAAAGACAG
>JANZLP010000018.1:19606116-19616377 GCA_026930925.1 Chelictinia riocourii
CAAATGAGTTCAACCAAGTTTCTTTCAGGAGCCATACAGAAGGAGAGAGTACAGATTCTGCTCTGTCTGCTAACAAGGATGTCAGTGTATGCTTAGGACCATGGAAGACAGAGTATCTAAGAGCTTTTTGGAAAGCTATTGTGTTCAAACTTGTGGCTAACTAGAAAGAATATATACAGATAAAGTGATCAATTAAATTGGCAATTAAAATGAATTGCTAATACTGGGAAGAAAATTCTTGTCAGAAAGGACCAAAAAAAGTACTAGATTCTAAGTCAATGAAACAAGAAAATATAGCAATAGTGTTTTGGGTTTTTTAAATTTTATTTTTACTTATGGCTCTGTTAAATCACTGTTGCTATATTGAAAAAAACAGAAACCTGGGAGGACACAGAGATTTTGAAAGGTTTCTGCAAACATGTTTTGTGAATGACATTCCTTTCTGTTTGAAAATGTAGACCAGATAAAGTTTTTTAGACAAGTAGGCATTTAGAGGAAGATAGTCATATATATTTTAGTAGCAGCTACATGAGATATTTTTCCTGGACTTGGTTTGGAATAGGAACATTAGTGTCTTATGATTACTTAATTATTTGTAATTTTACTGAGATACTCCAAATAAGCCACTGTGTTTACAATAACTGTAAATTATATCTACTATATAATTTCAGCATGATTCAAGATTGCATGTGTGTGTGTGTATTTACCTTTCCTTGGAAGTTTTTTTCCCAAGACGTAGATAATAAATGGAGCATTTGCTTTCATAATTTGAAGCAATACTGCAAAATAAATGAGGTGTTGGTTAATCTATAATATTTGGTCTTCAGTTACTCATGACTAGTATAAGACAAGAATCTCATGATTTATGTTGATGTCTCCACAAGAAAACCAAGAGAAATATAACAGGATTAGAAGACATCAATTATTTCTTTGCTAAATGCTGTGTTAAACAAAATATCCTTTGCAGGCTAAAACATTTATGATTAAATACAGATTTAAAAGAGAACTGACCTATCAATGCAGTCTTGCTGAAATCATGTATGGTTAAGAATCTTCCAGTGTTTTAACCCTCTTTACAGAGTAAACTATGTAAAACTGCTCTGTGGGTTGGAACTTGGCTTTACTCTTATCAGATCAGTGGTAATTTTGTGGAAAAAAGACAATTTTCACTGAGGTCCTGATATCAGTCCCATCAGAAACAATAGAAAATTTCAGTTGTCTTAAGGTGTATTGGATTGAGATATTAAAGAGATGTGAAATTCTAGTGTTAATTGGACCCTTTTTCCACTGAGGCCAATCAGGATTGTATATGGATCAGGTAAAGAATTAGGGCCACATGGAGTGCTTTGGAAAATCATACCATTCCTTCATCATTCATCTATTTAACTGTGTAAGGCTTCTTTTGGGCAAAAGAGTCACCAGATATCTAAGTCCTCTGTTCTACCCCCTCTGAGACCATCTCTTTCCTTCACCATTCCCTCCAAATCATTATTTTTCTCTTCAAGGACTGAATATGGCACCCTGCCTGTGTCCTTGTTAAGATCTCAGCTAGAAAAATGCTTTTGCTTGAGAAAATAACATCATGGGAAAGGCCATGGCAACACAAACACTTGTTTTGCCAGAACACATTTATACTGGATGGGTGGGTAGTTCAGATGGCCATGAACACTTAATAAAGCTCATTTTTCTAGTAATTCCCCAAGGCACTTCCTTCTAAAAAACTGTTATAGAGAGACAGTCATTTCAGTGGAAACTGCCAGACTTAAACCAAATATGATTACCTTCTTTTCATAATTTTTTCCTGTCACCTTATCAAACTAGGGAAGACAATTTCTAGTCTAAATAAACTGGTTCGTATTATGCCTTTTCAACTCTTCAGTCTTTTCTAAGCTTTACTTTTGCATCCAAAATCCTAACAACAGCCTGTAACACATTTACATTCCTACATTCTTGCCTCTGTTTTGTTGGGTACACAGTATTCCTGCTTCTTTTTTTTCTCTCTCCCTTTGGTAATATAATCATTCTGCATTTTTCCAGATTTGGACAAACAGAAATGTTTTCAGCCTTCACTTAGTGTTTAAACAACAACCAAAAAAGTGCCTCTGGCCTTCAGGCATGGATATAAAACATTAAAATGAATGCAGAAAGAAGCAATATGAAGTCTAGGATGAGGAAGTCAAAGCTGTCTAAGAAGTTTCACAGGTTCAGAGAATTTAAGGCCAGGATGAACCAACAGATCTCTTAGTTTGAGTCCTGTTTGTCAAGGCCATTACATTTTACCCATTTATTACTACATTGGGATCCACAACTCTGTTCAACTGAAGCATTGGTTCCAGAAAATTACTCTGCTTTGAAGTGAGAACATCAAGAGGTAGAAAATCAAGAACTTCCCCAACACTGATTAATCATACACACTGTTAAAAAGCATGCCTAACTTCTCAACTGAATTTGCTGGCTTCACCTTACTGCCCTTAGTTCTAATTTTTCCCTCTTTCCACAATGTTAAAGGGCCTTTATGTCCCTGATAACTTCACACAGAGAAATTATTTGTGAACTCATCTACTCACCTGTGGTCCATAGGTCTGTTCAACTGCACCAATACATGCTCCCCAAACTGCATCAATATAGGCTCACCAAACTGCTGTGCTGGATTCCATTCCACCTGTAGCACTAAGCTTTTCTTAGTAGGCTACAGCACTACCTTTTCCATCGGCCTCCATGCTATATACATTTCCTGGACCCTGGTTCTTTATTCCCCCATCACAGAAATAGATC
Organism: Chelictinia riocourii; assembly: GCA_026930925.1. Taxonomy (NCBI): domain Eukaryota; kingdom Metazoa; phylum Chordata; class Aves; order Accipitriformes; family Accipitridae; genus Chelictinia; species Chelictinia riocourii. The sequence goes on from JANZLP010000018.1 coordinate 19,608,892, forward strand.
TAACAATTGATCTGTATCCAGTTTTCAGAATTGCAAGGGAACCCCAAGGCACTCTCTGCAAAACTATAGTTGGAATTACATTTTATACCTTAGGAAGTACCTAAGGTGGAAGGTATATATACTATAACACACATTGCATATGCTTTTAAAATATTACAGCTCTTCATCTGGGTAACCCAAGAAATGCAGTGTGTATTTTCTTGACACATCCTAAATCACTTGTTACAAGTAGATACCATATGTCTGGAGTTATCTAGAAACCTTCTCTGAAACCCCAAGTCTCCTCGGTCCCGCTCACTTCCTCAGATCTCATTTCCTGCAGCTAACTCAGACCTCCAGTCCCATGTTTTCAGTTCCATCCTATATAAAATCCTTCAATTTCTTTCTCTAGTACTTTTATGTGCTTGAGCCTTTTCCACTTATATACCCATTTATAGCACCTGGCTTCTTTGGATTTTTTTGTTCCAAGTTTCACTCCTCTGCAGAAACATTTGGAGTAAAGGGTTCATGTAACCTCCTTGACTAATTGTTTGGTCAAACTATAAGATTTAAAACAAATGACTCCCTTTTATTCCTAATCTCAGACAGAAAGGTTTTCTTAGCTAATGTGGATACACATTCACACACAGGCATTAAAAACAGACCTAAACATTAAAAAACAAGTAAAAGTTTCCATTGCGTAGATAACATTCCCTCAATTATCACAACTAAGATTAATTAAATTTTTTTATCAAGGTAATTTTTTATCAGCTCCTGAATTATGAAAATAAAAGAAGCAACACTTCTGTAAAATCACTTTAGCTCCTGATCCTGCAAGGATGGGCAAAATCCGTCCATGAATTGTGTGGGAAATGGACAGACTAGGGGCATACCATCGCAGACAGTATCTCAGGGCAGGTCTGATAGGAGTGGCTCCACTTCCCTATTCTGTCCTTATTGGCTCTTGTTGCACAGCATGGATCCTTGCCATTTCACCTGCTCGACAGCTCATGCCATATGTGTGGAAACAACATACTTTTCCTTCAGTCTATCACAGTATTTAACTCTGCTAGAAAGACAGAAGCGTCTGCCACAGGGAGGGAAACAAACAGCAAGTTGCTTTGTACTGTTCAAAACAGATAGAAACCCCAGTTCTTTTAGAAGATACTCAGACTGAAATGTCACAGAGTTGGGCTTTGACATATTGTGAGTAAACTAAGCAAGTAATGAAAATACTGGCAGAACAATGGCATGCAATGGAGAAAATACTGTCTTGGCATTGGGACCTACATGAGGGATGTGCAAAGTCACTCTGCAGAGAAGGCCAAATTCCATGTTTAATGACTGCTTGTCTAAATTTAGGACTATATGATACACTTAATGTACAGCAAGATGCACACTGATATCAGTGGGGTACTGGCACTGAGATCAAGGGGATAAATTATCCTTTTGCAGTGTAGTAGCTAACTCAGGCTTACTACCACGATTGTTTCTCAGTTGAGGAAACACTCCCATCTTAACTTTCACTGTTACTTCTGCATTTCGGCTTTTCTTTACAGTTTTCCTTTTGCTGCTATTCATTCCCCTTCAGCCCCCTTTTCTGTCTTTTTCCTCCCTTCCCTTGGAGTTTTCCTCCCTGTAATAATTCCTCTTTCTTCTCATGCTTAATTCCTATTGCCTCCAATCAAAAAGTTTTAATAAGCATTTCAAGTCATGCCATTAGATTTTAGAGTTAACTGTTCAAAGACAACTAACGTCATTCAGAATATTATTTCAAGTTGCTTATTTGTAGAGTCCTGAAGAAAATGCTGCAAAAGTTTACAATGAATTCACATTTAGAATATTGTAATGGATTTTTTTATCTCCAGGGAAACTGATGGGTGTAACCACTGTAGCATAAGCTATTCCACAATAGTTGCTCTTAAATAAGTAGTTGCAGCTTTTAGAATGGCTCAGAAATAGCTTATGCCATGAAAGATGTATCTATCAGTCAATTTCCTTGTGTAGACAAAAGCTTTTGTAAAAAGGAGGGCTTGGCACATGATCTACTTTAATGTAAACTTAAAATTCTGAGAGAAACTGGATATATCATGGGTTTCTGCAGTATATTATCTGGGGGAAATGGAAACCCTCCACAGACTCAGATAGGTCTTTTTTTGTCTTTGTTTTCTGTGAACCACATTGTTGGCTCTTCTCTGTCCCTAATTGTTGTACTATGATCTTTCTGGACTCTGGCTCTTTGTTCTAACGATTAAACAAGACTAACATTTTTTTTTGAGGTCATAGTGATAATATGATAGTTTCTTTGAAGGGATTCAGTAAACAGAATACTGCAATAATGCACTGTGCTATTATCAGAACCTTAATTTTAACTTTTGGCAATATCATCACTGAAGAACCTCTAACTGTTTTGAAAAACTTTAAATATATAGTCGGTGGGCAGAAGAACCACCAATAATAAGCAAAATAGGTTTATAAAGCACAAGACTCAGTCAGTTTCCTTTCCTGAGCACACTGGGCAATTACTAACAGGACTACAGCTGTTAAGTGATTCCTTTAAAGCATTCTTACTACATAGTCCCTCCTGTCTAAAATGGCCATCCGGAAGTAGCTTCCAAAATAACTAATATATTTCTGCCTCACTCTTGAGATTCCAGGTAAGCAACTGATTTTTAGTAGTTACTGTTGGCCACATGGGATTCAACTCTTGAGAATGATTGACTCCAGCATTCTTAGGCACCTGTGTGGAGATCAAAAGACACCATTTTTTTGACAGTTTGCTTCTTCTCACAGACTATAAAGAATCTTAGAACACCAGCTTAGATTTAGACAATATCTTTCAAACACCTAAAGTTAGGTCAGATAAGCTCCCATGCCCAAAGCCTGTCCCACCTTTGAATTGCACATATTCTAGATTGCTAAATGGACATTAGGATTTGAGCTAATCACTGCATGCTACCTAAGAAAACCATATTATTAGACCAGACTTGGACAGGAAAAAAAAAAAAAAGAAAAAGAAAAAGAAAAAAAGGAGAATGATTATGGAACAATGACTTCTGACATGGACCCAGGAAAAGGTGGTTTGTCTCAGAAACATCAGTGGCTCTTCCTGGTGTGACTCCTTTTGTCCTCTGTCCTAAAACTCCCATGGTAGCAGAAGCTGTTAGGTTGGCTCAGTCACGGTCCCAGCTCTGCTTTGACCCCAGTTTTTTCTCCATAGGGCAGAAAAATTCTGTTTCGCCTATTTCTTGAGTAATTACTTCATCTGCACTCACCTTCTTAGGTTCCATTAGAAGAACAAAGCTAGCCCAACTATTTAGACAATATTTATAAAAATCATGTTTCTTCTTTTCTAGAAGTTATCTATGGAAGCAGAAAATGACAAAGTGAAAATGTCATAAGGGAAACGACTGTGGATGACAAATGTTGAGCAATTATATCTGAGTTCACCGTGAGAAATGATGAAGAAAAAATCAGTGTAAATTTTGTGGATATTTGCTGTCTGCATGCATGCATGCATGTTGATTACCAGGAAGGGAGCCATTTAAGCTTGTTGCAGCATTTTGAGGAAAAAAGTAAGAAACCTGCAGTGTGGCCTCTTCCCAGCTTTCTGACCAACTCCAGAACACTGCATGAAGTTTGATATGCCAAACTGTCAAAAAAGACAATTCACAGAAGGAATGCCACAGTACAGAAAATGACTGATTAAGTATACACCCTGAAGCAGCAGGCAACGAAGCAGCACAGGTATCTGAAGGGTTTAAACACCAAGAAGAAATGAAAATGTGTAACTAAAAGTGATAATATGAAAGTGGCTGTGACTAAATATCAGCTAAAAAATTTTTACTAGTCTTGGGCATCTCTAGTGATGTAATAGAAATCTCCACGTACAATTTTAACACTGTTAATTCTAGCACCAATAACTGTACAGTTTATAAGAAACAAGAACTGTCAAGGATTAATACGAAAGACTATGAGCTGTTTTCCCTCTCTGACCATTCAGACCACACCTAGATCTTGCTCTACCACAAAACTGTACATTTTAAATTTAAACACTAGGTGGCTCTGTTGGCTTTTTTAAGTCAACAGCATTTCCCAAGCCTGCACGAGTTATGAAAAGCAGACGGGATTCACAGACATGGGCTCCATTGACAGTCATTACGGACTATGTAACTTTTTCTAGAAGAGCCTATATTGTGAATGATCACAAGGAAACATAGATATTATTTAAAAAAAAAAAAAAAGAAAAAAGAATTGTGTTCAGCCTTTGACCAACTTGGAACTGATAGCCAGCACAAGAGGCAAAAAGGCATTGGCTTTCAGTTTCTCCTGTGTTTTACCAAATTTTCACAGTTGGCAAAAGTGGTTTTAAGATGTTGATATGCTCTTCCAATTTTTGAACCACTTTGCACCAGTCTGTGTTCCACTGGCACAAGAAAAACTCTCTCCTTTTTGTCTTGGGCTGGTTACAAGTAACTCAAGGCACCACTAAGGCAGCTATGGATCCCTAAGTCATGTAAGCACCCCTTTCCTTCCCACAATGCTGCAAAATGCTGAAAAATTGTCCTGAGGGATTATACTTGCATTCCATTCCCCCAAAGTGATCATCCCAGAGCTGGCCAGGCTGACTGGTGGTCAGATAGCTTCTTTTCAGAATAAGGGACCCAAACTAGCCTAATACGGAAAACTGACTCCACATTATCAATCAGCAAAATTGACTAATTTCATTGGGGACTATGAAAACATTTTATATGTCTTTCAGAGGTGTTGCAGATCTACAATCCTTTCTTCTCTAGTCTTTAGCCACAACTAGCATACTTCCTCATGTCAGAAAAGAAACGGGTGCATTTTTTTCTTGGCAGCCTTGCAACTATCACCCTGGACATGGCTGTAATGGTTATGCCTTTAACACTTTTTTGGTCTTCCCTAGTGCATGATTTTCACCCATAGAATTAATCACTTAAGTAATCCTTGCAGAGTATTTTGGCAATCAACAACAGCTATATTTTGCATGAAGAGATTCATTACATTATGAACAGCCTAAATGTATCTGGAAAAGCAAAGAGATAGAATGTATGTGAAGTTTACTCTTGCTCTTTTACCAAATATCTAGTTTCAGTACCAGATTACTAAATGAATGCTTGCATACAGCAAATTTACCTTTCCCCACTGTTTTGGGGTAGCATACACATAACAGTTTAGAATTTATATTTCATTTACATGAAATAACAATACAATCTGAGTTTTGAAGAAAGACTAAATCAAGTTGAAAAAAACAAAGTTGAAGAAATATCAATGTGATGGTGTCTTTTTAAAGTATCTACTAATTTAAGTTCTAGATTCTTCTGATGTTTCTGTTTTGTAAACAAAAGTTTGTCAAAACTCGGGAACTAATTATTAGGGAAGCCAAGCAATGAGTTTAACAGCTCTTTTTTTCCCCCGCTTTTGTCCAGATCTGAGAAGACTGTCTGTTCCCCTACTCTCTGCTTATGCCCACTGGATTGCACAGGAGATTACACGTATAAGCCATTCCAACAGCTGACTAATCTAGCAGGTCACCTTTCACTTCATACTTTCTTCCATCTGCTCCAGTCTCTATTGACTGCATGGAAACAGGGCTGTCAGCATTCACTGCTATGGAAAAGCTGGCTGACTAGAGCATGATTCTGTTCTCTGCCACATCCCCTCAAGTCGTAATTCATCCAAGCAGAATTCACCTGCACTATTTATCTGCTAAATCACTCAGAAGCTGAGAAGTGCTATACAGTGGAGGGTGGCTAGAATGTGGTCAGGTGGGAGACCAAACTCTTTTCAGTCCATCAGTTCCTAACTGAGGCCTTGCCTGGATCAGCTCTGGCTTTCTTGCCATTGGGCAGACTATACTTCTTTTGATAACACCTAAAAATGTAGCTACCCTTCCTGTGCTGAAGAATGTAGGCTGTATTACAAGGTTCCCAAATAACAGTGGCACCTATACCTCACTCCTTGTCGAGGCAGCCAAATGCTGTCTCCTAGGTGCAGCAAGGAGCTGCTGATGCTGCCAAAAAATACTTGAGCAAAGCTTGGGAGCCCCAGCACAACAACATGCCACCAGGCAAGAGCTCAGGCACTGTCCTGGAAGGGCTACCAGGCATCTCACAACAAAAGCTGTTATTTGTGCTGTGTCTGAGCAGGTAGTTGAACCCAGGCTTGCAGATGCAGAACCACATTCTGCAGGTCTATCACCAAGGGCTTCTAGAGCTCAGCAGGTAATTTGGAGAGCAACTTGCCACCTCCTGACCATCTGTAAGCCAGCTGCCCCCAGGACTTGCAGCCAACGCAGGTTCTCTGACCCGTCATCAGGAACGGATTCAACCTGCTCCTGCCCTCTGCAAGAGCAGACTGAAGAAGCCTCCCAACAGGCATTTCAAAGACTAGAAACATGGACAACACATATCACTTTCCACAGGTAATTAACTTTTTTTTGGAGGAGGAGAATGATAACAAATGAGGGTGAGAATGGAAAAGAGATCCCATGAATGGTTCCACTACTTGCTGTTAGCATATCACCAGACAAATGAAGACACTAAATGTATCAGAACCCCCTGAAAACTTGGACTCACAACAAAATCATCCTGTGTTCTTCCTCTTAGCACTGCCTATTTACTGGCAAAGAGGGAAGCCCTAATTCTTCATTGGTGCAGCTCCTGGCGTAGAGTCAGTCAATGGCCATATGCCCTGCCAGTACTACACTTCCATGACCGCTACTTCCTGCCCCTCGAGCTGTGACACAAGAAAATCATAAAACCACATGTAGAGTCACCATTAAAGATGTCTGGGTTTTGCAATTCAAGTTTGCCTCAGCTACAGCAACAAAGTGTTAGAAAAAACTAAGATCAGAAGTATGGGAACCATCATGGATGAGGTAAAGCTCATCACCATTAACAGCAGAAGCTCTGCTTTGAACCAAGTAACTGCTGGTGTTAATTACAGGAGTAGCTCTCCACCAGGCAGTATTTGAGCATTTTTAACAGGGATTACCAGAGGCAAGGAGAGCTGTAGCTTGGGTCTGTCTGGCCAAGGTCCACCACAAGGTTCCTCCCTCCCTTTTGCCTCATCTCTTCTCCCAGAAGAAGCTCCTGCTATGGTGTTATCGAAAGGTGTCAGCAAGGCTCACGGGCATCAGGGTAGAACAGAAAATATGTCTCTTCCTAGGGGCTGGAGCACAGGTCACGAGGGGGAGCAGGGAACATGACAGTTGGAGCTGAAGCAGAAATCAACATGCATGCACCAGGCTAACTATTGACAGCTGAAGGTCAAAGACACAGGTCTTCTGCATTGCCCCTGACACATCTAGCTCTTTCTGCAGCCTTTAATCCATGCCAAGGAGAAGTGCATCTACTCAGCTGCTCCTGAGAGTTTGAGGAAGAAAAGAAAGAAAATAGCTACAGTGATAGTAAATTAAGACTCATCAGTTCCTCAGAGCACCAGAAGGAAAGAAACCAGAGCATTTATGACAATCATGGGG
>JANZLP010000018.1:19970761-19982653 GCA_026930925.1 Chelictinia riocourii
GGATCGGATACTAGTGCATTCCTCAGCATCACAAACATGATTTAGACTTTGCTGTTTAGCTCGTAGCATGCCTTTGGTCCCACTTTTTAAGGTAGCATTGCTACTAACTAGCAAATGCTTTCAGATCTGAGAAGGAAGTTGCTGGTTAATGTTATATGACTCCTAGGTGCATTTTAGTCTCCCATTCCACTAACACATGAAACATGGCCATCAGGGCTCAAACTAGTGAGTCCTAGCAGCCATGGTAGAAAATGGCCAGGATGGAAAAAAGAACCAGTTCTAAATCCCTCATACCTCTGTAGCAAATCTGAGTATGTCCCATCCCTTTCAAAACACTGTCTTGAAACCTCAGCTACAGCAGAAAGCTAGTGCCACTGACCACAGGACGAGTGGTGCTTGTTTACCAGCACCCTGCTCCTCCTGACAGGCACCTCAGTTACCACGAGGGGATGAGCTCACTTTGTGTCTTTAACACTGGGGCCCCAGCGTAAGCAGAAGCTATAGCTGACGTTGTTTGCCCATACCAGTAGCTGATTAGCCCTGCTCTTGTTCTTTGTTACAGTGACCCCTGCAACCCTGAGGTCACTGCTGAGCTGAGCAGAAGAGGGAGCACCTATGTAGGAATAGGAGGACCTGAGCTGTAACCAGTCCTTGGAGCACTGGTCACCGGTGCTGCTCCTGGAGCATTCCAGGAGCAAAAGCAAGTGTTTGGGCCAGAGGGCTGCCTTGCAGCAGACTACATAATTCCTACCAGAAATACAGCTGCAGGAGCAGAAGTATCATAGCACTTAGCTTGAGAAGATGCTATTGCATATAGAGGCAAAGGTGGCCGTTGTGTTCTTAGCTGGTCTTTTTACCAATGCCATAGGCACCTTTTCCTTCCCTCTGCCAGGGTTGTGTGGTAGGGTGGCGGCAACTTATGTGCTTCTTACCAGTATTCCCACAGGCTGCATCACGGCCAGCCTTCCAGCAAGACTGTGATGCTAGTCTGTAAGGCTGTACACCATAAGGTATGTTGGACTGGCAGTAGTTTGTAGCTGGGACTTCGGGTTTTTTGGTGCTCAATAAAGGCAACTTACACCATTCATCTTTGTATTGTCTGCATTAATATACTGTCAGTGCACTTCTGCATCATTGCTCCACAGAACTCACATGGCTTTAAAATATCCCGTAATAAAAGCATGCTGTTACATTCAGGGAATGGGGGCTGCGGGGGGGATGGGGGACGATGACATGACAATGATGACAGGACCACCCAAAAAAACAGAACAGGCAAAAGAAGCAGCATTATCTGACCAGAATACCAGCTCCGGGTTCTTCCAGCTTTAAACTTTGGGACACCTTTGTCCTTGTTTTGCCCAGACTAATAATGTGTTTAGAGGGTGTTCAGTTCAACTTACAAGCTTTGGTAGCACCACGAGTCAGACTGATACTCTCCCAAATAGAAGGTGGTGCAAAGCTCCCTCTTGTGATCATTAACTGGACATCTGGCATCAGGCAGACTTGAAGGTATGAGAGTGATAGCTGCTGCTTCTGCCAGCAATTGAATTCTTCACAAGGTCTTTCAGGTGTACAGTTTGTGTTTGGGCATGCACTGGGTATGGCTTGGTGACCCAAGGAGGAACAGGCAGCCCCACACTGAGATCACTCAGCTAACTGTTGTGATCTGGGATATTTAAAAAATGGCAGAGTCTTTAAAATGTTCTTGCTCAAAGCACTTAGCTAAAGGCATTGCTTTGGTGCAGCATTAATGGCCTTTAAGGCATACCCACTCTGGAGTGGCAGCTGGGGCTGGTGAGACTACTGAAATGTTGTTTAGACTTTACCTGAGAGGCCTGGAAGCTGGCTGGCATTTCCTAGCTCTTAGTTGCCTGTCCTGACAAAAGTGAAGGCAGTGCTGCCATGTGCAGCTTCAGGACAGTAGTATCTTGTAGAAACAAGTGTCTCTAGGATACCTGCTGCTCTCCTTCCCTCTAACAGTGTCTGGGCAGGTTCCATGGCCACATTGGAAGGTGTCCTTCCACCTTGGGAAGCCTAATAATGGCAGGATTCCTGACTTGGCCCATGAGGATGCAGTTGGGCCTTTATCCTTTGAAACCCATCTTCTCAGCAGGATGCTCTTTCACCAGTAGGTGTTATGGTCACCATAAGATGTTACAGTCAGTACTGTGATACTTATACAGGACAGATGCTTATGAAAGACTCACTAACCTAGGCAGGATGGTGGGGTAAATGCCCTGCTGCACTGTTCACTTTGGTGTTGGCCAGCTAGTTCATACTAATGCAGGCTTGAGTACCTGCGTGCCTGTATTTTACATGGGTTAGGACAAGCTGAGACAAGTGTGTGGAAAAGTCTGGCTCATTTGCTGGGTGACAACTGCCATAAAAATTGTTTGAAGTTTTTCATTTGCATTTCCAGTACAAGCAGACATCAGCATGCAGGATGCCTCAGACTATTCCAGCCTACCTGATTTGTTTCTATGTAGGACAGTACCTTTCTTCCTCAGCCATGACTCCCTTCTCAGAGTCATGCACAGGAAAATAGTTGTGTTGAGTGTATTTTTTTTAATGATCTAGTAAATTAAGACCTCTTTCCTTTCCTTTGCTTTCTTGTAAGTCTTTTTGTGGAACTCTATGGGGGATGTTCTCTCCAGGGTGGGTAACACAGACCACCTGCCAAACCTGTTATGTGCTCAATGGCTGAATTTGTAGGTTGCAAGTCAGGACAGGAACTAATGGCCCTAATTCTGGATTTCTTTTTAAAGGGGGAGATATCGGTTCATGGGACTGCTGCAAGCCCCAAAGAGGGTAACGAAGAGGGATCAGAGAACGACCATGGAGTGCCTTCATCCAAAAAGATGCAGGGAGAGCGTGGTGGAGGAGCAGCTCTCAAGGAGAACGTGTGTCAGGTAGAGTCCTTGAAGAAACCTTCCTGAAACTTTACCACTGTAAAGTGTTTTTGTGTAAGGTCTGGAACGCGCTAGTGCCCTACATAAGCCCAGGTAGCCTCAGGGTGATTATTGTAGAATTAACCAGCTTTTCGTGCTCTTTCCTCTGCCATTGTCTCTCCTTCTAAAGTTCACAGACTTTAGGGAGACATAACCAACATAGTATTCATTTTAGCCGATGAATGGGATAGTTTGGGTGGATAAGTTCTCCTGTCTTAGCAAAATTTTGCTTTTGAAATGCACTGTGCAGTTAAATGGAGCTAACAAGATACAGGTTTAAAAATAGAACTAAATCTGTGCATTAATCAATACTTTAATTTTTAACACAGTTTTACTTTTTCAGTTTCTTGGTTTTTTCATTTCTTTTCATTATGTTCTCAGAGCATTACTGCATGTCCTTCTGAGAAGCATAAAGACACTATTACAAGCCTCAATACAGTGGAGGCATTCCTCATTGAGCCCCAAAGAGTAATAAATTAATTTTCATATACTGCTTGATCATAGCAGCAGAAGAAAAGGTGAAAACACTACCTATCAATGAGCTGATCATAGATAGTGACTTCCTGTTACACAGGGATAGATCAAATCCTTAATTGACCCAAAATCCAGATAGTGTGTTAGAGAAATTCAATGACTCATATTGTCTGCATTTCTACTCCAGCTAAGCAGAGTGATAAACAAGATTCTTGCATCACTTAAACCACCAGCCAAAGAGGGTATTCAAAAGTAACATGAAAAAATAGCATCTAGAAACCAGTGTACATGAAAGGAAAACCCCTTATCTTTCCAAACAAAAGGCTAAATTGCAGTTCTGAACTATGAGATCATTATAATTTTTGTCTATACATATATGCAAGTCTTTGAAAGAGTAAAGAAGAGAGGATCTCAGATCTCACTGAAACAGAATGCACAAGCAAAATACTTTTTCCCTAAAAGCTTGGTCAAATTATTTTTTTAGCAAGATATCTCATTTGACAGCAAAATGCTAACAATGACACGTCACTGCTAACACATGACAACCACAAGATTTTTTTCTGTTCAGACTAAAATCTCATACTATCTCTTCAGTATCTTTCTGCAGATGTCTCCCTCAGTTGAGGGGAAACATGGCTGAAATAACTTAATCTTTCTTCCTTTTGTTTTCTTTTATGACTTGTGAACAGCCCCACAATCTGCATGCCACTCAAGCCTGTAATTTTAATAGTGCAAAAATTATTTTAAATTCTTATGCATTTTATATTTTGTAAACTCTTTCTGCATAACATCTCAAAGACCATTGTAAATTAAAATTCAGAAGTTCTCATCGTCTCATACATTTAGGCACAGCCCATTCTTTAGACTATTTTGCCTCTTTGCAAACTGATTTACCTTCTCTAGCTGATTTCTATCTATAATACAAAAATAATAAATATAAAAATGTATTTTATACCATAGTTTCAGCTTTATCTTTTGTTCATTATCAAGAATCTCCTTCTGATGCTGGTCTAACTCATGATACGGGAATCCATTGCCCATTTATTACCTATTCAAATGTAAAAAACCATGTTTGCTCCTCAGCCCCATCCATCTTAAGCTAAAACTGCCTTTGACACCTAATGCCTACATATATCTGATAATGAAATGCAAAACTTTTTCCTTAGGTCACAGACCGAAGTTCAGCCCTGTCTGTAATTGCTACCAATTGATTACCAGGCTGTAGCAAATTGAATGGTGGTTTTACGTTAGTTTTAAAGAGGTGTCTAAACCAGTTACCTCCTTTCCTTCAAGCATCAGCACAAAGAGAAGGACTAGGATTGCCAAATGGACGTTTAATTATCCCCCAGCCTTCAATATAGGTCACTATAAGAAGGGGTAGACTGGGGAATGCAACTAACATAAGAAAACTGAATGGAATAGCTGCAACAAACACAGGTCGCTGCAGAGTTGTGGGTCATCAGATAACCTTAAATTATGTTTTAAATCATTACCTAAAAATCATAAATATGTTTATAAATATTCATATTTTAATTTTCTTCTGGGGTATTTAGCAGCACATGCCCAGAACTTCATCCTAGCCCAGTGAAAGCATTTGGCCTAAAGCCCCCATGAAGTCCCTCATAGGAAGATTAAAATAGACATAAGGGTTCCACAGGTTCATCCCCTGCACGAGGGCAAATCGCACCCAGCAAATTCAGGGAGCCAGTCTGCTGGTTGTAGCTGCTGGATGTTTTCCTCCCAAAGTTCCTGTGCCTGTTGGTTAACGAATGCTGTCCGTCACAGGACGGACAAGGATGGATTGATTTTTCCTCTGTGATGGGAATCTTTCAGTTAAGGAATCATTTATGTGCATTTGACAAATGGAGTCCTTTTGCCCCAAAAGAAACACATGGGAGGGTGGGAGCAAATAAAGTCAGTGATGACAGCAAAGGCGGGTACTGGGGCACGCCTGGACAGCCCTCAAGAGGCAATTCACTGGGTCCCTTGATTAAATGGGTCTCTAATGAACCTGAGGGCTTATTTGGGGGCAAAGTTCTTTTCTGTTACTTGTGCAACACATTTACCTTATCATAAAACATGATTGACATCTGACGGCTTCATAGCAGGCTTGGAATTGCAGTCGAAATTCCTCATTTAATACTCGGGGTTTTAAAAGATAAGGCCATGCTCTCTGTCAAACCACAGAGGACACGAAGGAGTAACCCTGAACTCAGAAGCAGGACCATGCTGAAGGTAGGACCGCAGCTCTCGGAGGTGTCGGAGTCTCACCAGGATACGGGCACTTCTGAAGAACCCAAGTGCTTCTGCCAAAGAGCAGAAGGCATCAAGCGTTTTGGTATAAGTTCTTTTCATCCTTCCTGGGGAGAACAGTAATCCTCTTTCACAAAGAGTGCTGGGAAGGTGTCAGTGTATCTGGACTCAGGATAGCAGGATTCTAGCGGATGAGATACCCAGGAGAACCACATTGCTTGTACATCAGCTTTCTCATCCATTTTACTGGAAGTTCCTTTTCAGACGTAATTTCTGTCTGATCTTACAGTACCAGAAATAAGTATTAGCAATTACTTCAGCTTCACTCTTTTCTAAAGCCAAATCTATTTTGGAAAGATATCAAAGCATTACTGTTTGGAGAGACTTAGGAGGGAAGGGGACTTTGCAGATGATAAAGATTCGCACATTCCCCAAGTGCATTCGTTGGCTTTCTGCAGCAGAAATAAACCCCAGGATTTACTGCAGCCATGCTTTTCTAAATGAGGATATAAATCTATATATACACTGAGTGCAACTATCTTTTCATTCTCCTTTACACTAACAATGGCCGTGCTTTCACTTACCTGTACATAAAGATATTCAAAAGCAACTGGATCTCTTCTCAAAAGATCAATGGGATCCTTTGGGACAAAGCTAATCCTGAAAAGACATCTCATCTTATGCGAGCTTGGCCTCTGCGTCACCTAGGACAGTGCGATAATCATATTAGAGCTTGGCAACCCTGGTCAAGCAGTGCAGTCTGTAGTCTTGGGCAATGTGACTGCTCCAGAGATACGTGGAAGCAAGAAAAATAATTCTATCCAACAAAGAGCTTTGCCACGGGCTCCTTGTTAAGTTCTTCACATAGGAACTTCATATATATAATCTTGTGGAAAGATTTTTAGACTCATATAGGCACATTTCTGCTATATAACATGCTGCAGTACAATATGCAGCAACTGTGCAGTCAGGGAGCTGGAAACCTCAGCTGTTGGTATGTGGCAGATCTTCTCATAGCTTGTTTCACCTTTGTTTCATTGAAATAATTTTCTTATTATGATTGGATACCATTGTTAATGAATCTGTGTTATAGAATACGTGATATATCAGATTTCCTTTGGAAAACCAACTTTACTTATACAGCAGGATACTCTGTTCTGATGTGAGCAACAGACACTAACTTTTCCTCCACTGTTATGGATCAGCAGAGGTCTCCAGTAGGTGAATTTGCTTGAGACTGATGAAGAGCTATGGAAAAATGTCTTGACTGTGATTGTATTTCTATAGTCCTTCCCAGCCATAGCTATTGAAGAAAGCTGTTAACTTCCTTTTTCACTGAAGTTCCTTGAGAGAGAAAAGTCTGGCTGTGTGGCTTTGGGGGTGGTATTTTAGAAATAAGTCAGGATAGGCTTGGGATGGCATAACATGTTTTTCTCAGAATATGGATGACAGTGTCCAAAACTTAAAAAACATTTCAGAAAATCAGTGTCTGCTTATTTTCGAAGTCTGTTAGAAGGTGACAGAGTGAGTGTAATGGGATGAAGCTGAGGAGGAGAGATTATATTAAATGTCAGAAATAAACCTCTGTACTATTTTGGAGTAGTTTCCAAAGGGAAGTGTGGAATGCTTCATATCTTTGAAATTGCGTTTAAAATGAGACAGGGCTGGAAAACGTAGTACAGCACACTAAATGAGTAATGCATCCTGCCCTAGGCGAAAGAAGGAGAATGGGCCTGTTTGGTGCTTTCCAGACCTGATTTCTCAGACTTTATAAAATGAATTAAACAAATTTTTGGCAATAAAATGCTTTATCTGAAAACATATTCTGCATCCATTCACAGAATGTATTTCAAAGTTCTCTTCTTTGCACTTTTAATTAGTCTAATCAGCCATTCACTAAAAGCCAAATGTCATTCATTAAACGTTGTTATTATATCGCTTGGGAGATTATCTATCTAGCAAATGAGATTATATCTGTGACAAATCTGATCCTTAGTTTTCAGAAGATACAGAAAAAAATTCCATCAGACATTCCTCTTCTTTATACTCCCAGTTGAGTCAACAAGTGTTGGCAGCTGCTGCTGACAGGAGCAGGCTCACATGAATAAATGGTCTGGTCAGTTATGGCAAATCTTCTCTGCCTATTTGAAGGCCCTGGGCTCTGACTGTGCTCTTGTCTTTCTGTGGTTGTGTTTCTGCACTTACATAAACACTTGACTACTTTAGCATAGCTTTGTGAGTACCCCCCCACACCTTATAGCTTTGGGTAGGATTGGAGTTTTTGGAATTGCTTAAAAACCTTTAAATCATGGTTTAAAATATCAGGAATATATCCTTTTAAATGGTATAAACTTAGCTTGCTGCATTAGGCAGGGCAGGTTAGACTTGATTCATGGGAATCCTTTCTATTCTGTCCAAACCTTGAAAACACCATGCTACTTCACAGCACTTTATGGAATCTTCCTTTTTTTATGCCTTGAGATGTCTAGTGGCTTCCTGTTTATTTGCTGTCCTTTACCTCAAGGGCAGGTATATTTAGAAGTGTATTCAATTTGTAAAGGTCACTTACAGGTCTACATGCAAATATAAAATGCTATTTGTACTTCCATACTCTTATTAGACTTCCTAATTACATGAGGCAATCAAAATGAGTGGAGGCAGAGGCTTTAATCAATACTTATCTCAGCAATAAAAATGTATTGCATCAAGCCTATTAAAAATAAATAGTAAGGGCTAGCTGGCTGAATTCAGCATTGATAAAATTAAGTTAATCTAACCCAAGAATGCAATCAGTAGATGAATAACACTTCACAAAAATTCACATGCAATGGGCAGTAGAATTAAAAGCAAGCACAATTTGGCACCTGTTTGATCTGGACTTCCTGTTATGCTCCTGGCTTTTACTTTAGCCTTATTTTCAGAGTTTCTATCCAGAATTTTCATTGTTTGTTTTGCTAGGTGAATGTGAATGCAGTTGTGGCCCAGTGTGTTTTCTCCCAAGATTCTATGAAATCAACTTTTTCAGGTTTTATCTGCTTTGCAAACATCCAAAAATAGAACAGTTTTGTGAACATGCCATGGTTTTGTGATGATGTGTATGGAAGCTTTACAGTGAATGGATTGCATTGCCTTGCTTTTTTTTTGTTTGTTTGGTTGGTTTTTTGGCACCTCCCACTGCCATGGAACAACAGATGCCTTCAAGGTTGATAGAACTTACATAGCCAATACCCAGCACAGGGTGTTTCTGGACTAATAGCAAGGCAGTTCCTTCGGGAAAAAAAATGGTGGTAGATGTTCCACCTTACATTTGACCAAAAAAAAAAAAAATCCACTTTCTTTTTCTGATATGTGTCTTTTTCATCTTACACCCTTTCTCTTGGAGAGTCAGCCTTCTGGCTCTCACACCCCAACATGTCACACCCTGCTCTTCACACCACAGGTGCTTGATGCTGATGATGGTGCAGAGAACAGCTGGAATGAATGAAAAGGGAAGAGTCAGACTGGCAAATGTGCATCTTGCTGTAATATGTTACTTTCTTTATAGCTGTGATAGCCTATGGTATAAAAGGCAGTAAGGTTTCTGAGTGGAAATTTGTTTTGTTTACAAGGTAGTATCTTTTGTCAGATCAAATGAAACATATTAAAATGTTCATATTTCACTCAGAAAAACAGTAGTTAATGTTAGTGCCAAGGACTGAGAATATATAAAATTATTGGCCTTTGTTGTTATATGATGTATAAATATACTTTGTGTTAATGATATCTGTGTGTCATTGAAGATAAAAATGATGCCTTAATATAATTAATGTGCAAAATCCCCATTTCATGAATCACTGTACATACCATGGCTCTTGCTGGGAAGGTATTTATATATACTGTACAAAATTCAGACATCAATAAGCATATGTTAAACTTCGAATCAGAATTAGTTCAAGATTCAGAGACATCTGTAGCTTCTGCTGACAGGTAGGACCTGAAGCAGCCATGTATTTTTTGAATCAAATAGCTATTTTCTTGATTGCTGAAGTTAAAATATGCAAAAGGAAGAACTAGTCTCTGTAGTCAATATAAAGTCTTGAAATGAGTTTTAATAGCTTTTGTGTTCTAAATCATATAATGCTTGTTCTAAATCATATAATGCTTTATATCATTCTTCATGAAATCAATCACTTCAGTTTTGTATCTTTGCCTTGAGTCATAAAGGTTTGGAACCTATTATTTTCTAAATAAACAAAATTTAGTATCTCCTTTATTATATTATCAAAGTTCCCCTGCATATCTGAAAATACAATTAAATGCCCTCAAAAGAGGAATTTAATCTTCTGGGCCACTGACAAACATTGGACTGCAGGGTGACCATGGGACTGTTCACCGTCCTGTTTTTTCTTAAGGATAAAAATTCTTGCTGTTCTTTGACTCAGCAGATCCAGATATTTTTCCTGCACTATGGACTTTTTCAAGATTTTTTTTTTCCTTAATCTAACTGTTCTTTTCTTTGTATGAGAACCATACTATCAGACCTTATTTAGGCAAAAGATGAGCTAGGCAAAACCCTCTGAACTTAACAGAATTAGATACATCTATGGGATATTGTCTTTGGCACTATTTTTTGAAGGCTCAGACATTGTAATTTATCTTTCTGAACTCTGTCCTGTTTCTTTATGAACGCTTGCTGTGATACTGAATAGATGGAAGACTCCTTAATTTGTTTCTGTAAAGAAAGTAATTAAAGAAATTCAAATTAAAGTAAATGAAAGAAGTTAAAATTGAAGAAATTAATGAAGTTTCATTATTATGATTCATTAAAGAAGACACCACATAAAATCCTTCTGTTTATATATAGAATGGAAGGAGTAGGGCGTTAATTTTGCAAACACATAGCTTAATGTAGAATTTTCTGTTAAATTTTATTTGATGTTCTGTTTTAAGACAGGTTTCTGTGACCTTCCAGGAAAAAATTTCTTCCTGGCAGGAATATTTGGACAAACCTTGAACTGGCGAAATATTAACATGCTTATCCAACACTGCTTTCTTTTTCAGCAACTAATTTAAGACCTCTTTTGTAAAGGTTTTGGTCAGGTAAACAGTAAATATAAACAGTGCAGTTTATCATGAGGAACAGAGGGCTTGAATATTGCTTTATAATTACTGAATGCACTGAAATACGTATGGTATTTTAGATGAAAATAGGTTCTATTGAGATTTATGCTAAATCTACCACTGGCCTAGCTGTGGTGTTTCAGGAACTAATCCATTATTCTTCATGAATACTTTTACCAAATGATGATATTTTTTAATATTAGCTCTTTGTTACAGTGTAAATCTTTATGAGAAAATGCCAAAATAAAAAATCAAAGACAGTCTCATGTTTTTCTTATGAATGATGTGGGGCTGATACAGGGACTTGTTATGAGCTAGAGAGATCTTTATTTCCAGTCCAGGATTGGGATTTGGGACAGCGTGGTCATGAATTCTGAGTAACATCTGTGAAATGAATTATTTCCTCAGTCCATGTTCTACTGAGCCAATAATGATGCTATTTGCAATATGACTGACTGTAATGAGAAATGGAAATCTGCATAACTATCAGTTATGATGGAAATTACTTTAGAAATACAGCATTAAATTATTTAGAAATAAATAATGTTCTACAGAAGACCTTTGTTATCTTTTTGATATCTTTTGAAAATATCCCTAATCCCTTATTTGCTTACTTATCAAATATCAGAAATGGGTTCTATATTCAGCTTCAAATCTGTCACTAAATTAGCACTTTCAGAAACTGATCTGAGTAAAGTTGCTTTTTTTAATTTCACTGTGGCTCAGTATAGAATATGGACCATTAAAGCTGATGGGAACATTAGTGACACACAAGGGTTAAAGGTAAATACCCATTGTTACTGGAGATTTTTTGATAGAAATAGTGTTGCATAAATGCTGAACACCTTTCTGTTAAACTGGAGATGCTTACCAACTATGCTAAAACTGGATCTTAACAATTGTGGTTATCTGTCATGTTTTCAAATGGAATCTATTATAGAACATGGGACTTCAACAGAACTACAAAATAAAATAAAATAAACTGGACTCCATGGTGACCATGGGTCTGTTCACTGTGCTGTTTTCTCTTAAGGATAATAATTGTCAAGATAAAACATAGTATTTTTGCAGATTCTGGGCCAAAATCAGAGTTTTGTTTAAGGCAAACTTGAACAGA
>JANZLP010000018.1:20021494-20031984 GCA_026930925.1 Chelictinia riocourii
TTAATGTTGTAAAAAAAAGACTCCTGGGAAGAGAAGCTAGAGTAAGTGTCTTGTTAAAAATAGCTCTTGGGGCAATCAGGCCCCAAAAATAAAAGAAAGAAGAAAGGGAAAAAGTGGAAAAGACACATTCAGGACCAGTAGTATGATCATAGTGTGAAATGGAAATGAAACCTAGCATTTTAACTGAGGTTCCATTTTGTTTTCTGTTTTCCTGCCTGCAGTTTTCATCTTTATCATCAAAACGTCAAACACGCTCCACTTCAGTTATTCTGTAACTGTGATAGACAAGGGATAGTGTCTTTTTAATCAAAAATAGCAATCAGATTGGTTTTGATATATCAGGAGCTGGAATAATTCATCAAATAATGAACCTGTTGGCCTCAAACAGTAAGTCGTCTGTGTGATTTGGTGACCATTCTATTCTGTACCTCATGAAGGTCAATAATACTGAATCATTTGGCTCTGAAAATATATAAAAGACACAGAGTTCAGTATAGAGACAATAGTACAAGTGGCAAGCATAATCATAACATAAAACCAAACAGCATAAAGTTTGTAACACATTGTAACCTAACTGCTGAAATATGTTAATTGCAAGAAACCTTCTTGTGCCTTGGTTTACTCAGTATGCGGAACTTGGCAGATTAAGGAAATTAAGTCAGATGTAGTAGCTGTAAGGTCTTGTGAGTTTCAGATTTTGAATTAGATTTTGTCCTAAATAGACTAGCAATAACTATTCTCCACTGCAGTTGGGTAAATTAATGGATTCTCCCATGCAATAATTCAAAACAGCGTAATCCCACCACCATCATTCATGAGTTAGTTTTGCACACTGAATTATTCAGATACAGTAGATGACAACCTGTCTGGTAGACTGATGAAATACACTGTCATGTAGGGGTAGACCCCATCAATTTATGAACTTACTGTGCGGGGTTATAATGCATATTTTAGATTTTCAACATCTTTCTGCTCTCTGTAATACTTTATGCTGGGGGTTCCCTTAATAAGTAATTCCTTTTCTCATGTTCAGAGCAACAATAAATGTTTCAGTGGGACTAGATGAAGTGGTTGGATTTGTTTGGAGCCAGATTTGATGATGGCACTTCAGATAATACAGTTTTCACCCAATTTTTCTTTGCTAAGACATTTTTAAGTAAATATGTTAAAACAGACTTTGTTCATAAGAAAAGTCTGTTAAGATTAGAAAGCTGGAATTCTGAGGATGCTTTGTGTTTTCTTCTCTAGCCCTTTCAAGATGTTAGTCATAAGCTGTCTTAAGTCAACTGTCTACAATAAAATTCTGTCTTAATTTTAAGTTTCATAGTGGTGTATACACATTATGAACCTGTGATTGTCAGATGTTATGTTAAAGCATTGAAGTAACAGTTTAAATCTCATCTTCCAAAGTGACATTGGCAATGACCTTGTATCCTGTTGTATTTCACTGAGACTCAGAACTCATCTGTAGCTGTGTAAAAGCTATATGGTGGCATAATGGCTAACTTGGAAAGTCATACGTGGTCAAGTGTCTAATTTTCAGAAAATCTACAACAGTCAGCACTGTGGTGCAGAGCTCTATTAAATCCCCTTGTTGGTGTCTCTGTTGGTGAGGTGAGTCAATGATGACAGAAGAAAGAATCCTGCATATTTGCGGGATGTAAAGTTCTTGCTATGCAGTTGTTTCTGGTACTCTACCTCGTGTTGCACTGCAGGAAAAATCATATAATACATATGGTTCAGCAGTAGGTGTAGGGAGCACAGGGTACTCGCCCATGATGCTGTGATTTAGGTGAAGGTCTGCCATGTGGCAAGATTCACAGGAAGCACCTAATGCTCTTGAAATATATTTAGAACAATATTTGTGTTAACTAAAGTAATCTGCCATTTTGAGTCCCCATTGAGCAAAATTGTTTATCCTAACATAAACCATTTGAGAGATTAATTTTACAACTCCATTTACTGGTTCTTTCTTTGCATTTCATTTTGTTTCTTTGCCTCTCCTGGACAGTCATAGGTTTCCCTGCCTACAAAATTCCAATATTAAATTTTTCATGAAATGGGGACAATTTTAAGGTTTTTGAGAGTAAAGCATAACATGACCTTAAATAGATGCTTCTGAAAAGCAAATTACATAGTTATTTTAACTGTTATTAATGACATATGTGCTTTTCACATTAGCTTATTATTTAGATTTCTAAGTAAGATGGCAAATTCTAGTCAGGAGTCAGTTTTATTCTTTTTGACTCCTGAGGGATGGATTTTGCCGTGTAAAAACTTCCATTAGCTGTTATACAAACAAATCACATGACATGCTTATGATATGCCATTATTGCCTGGTAACTTCTTGCATTTCATATCTGTCAAGATTCCTACCTTCCTTTTTAGTTGGCAGCCTGAATTACAACTGCAATGCTTGAAGGAAAGCTCTTCCATTTCTACCCTAGGGCCATAATTACATTTAGGCCTTGAGCCAGAGATAAGGCTATGCTAGCACAATGTTTGTGTGTATCTTGGAAACGTAATATCAGAATGACGTTAACTGGGTTCATGTATTACATGTGATACAGGCAAACCCAACAGCCTTGTTCTTTCCCAGAGCAAGTGATTGTCTTTATCTGATTCATTCTTTAAAGAATTGCCAGATTCAAGAGCTATTTGATAACCAATGAAAGGGATGTTGATGACAAAAGTAAGTTACAAGCCCAAGTTTCCAATCCAACAAAAGATGTTTAACATGTATAACTAAAATAAATGGGACAGTTCCTATGTGTAAACATGTTTGCTGGTTTGAGGCTCAAAAGCTTAAGCAAATATTTTGAAAGGTGTGAATTTTACTCTGACTTGTGTGAATTATATGGGGGAAAAGATTAATGTTTAAGTTTTAATGGCCACATGAACTTAGACATTATGTGCAGATATTATATATTTTGATTGTTCCTGATAGCAGCATAACAATAATTGCTACTTAAGCTGTAAAAAAAGAGAAATTTCATTACTTAAGCTTTATTTCTGTTTTTGTCAGAAAAAAATACTTCAGAGTCGATACAGGTTGTAGTGAACCACACTGTGATTACAAATGTCAATTATAAAGAGTTTCTTCTCTAAGCACTTAAAGAAGTGGCAAGACTCTATATGGACAGTTCTTACCAAATACTGCTTTTCCATCTTAGGTGGAATAAGACTGATGGATGGACATAATAAAGTGAAGAGAAAACTGGTTTCTCCCATGCACTCATGAACTTTTCTGTCCATCAGAGCAGACAGAAGAAAAAAATAGTTCAGACCAATGTTATCTTGCCATCCCCAAAGTGGAAGGTGGCACATGGCAGAAAAAGATGCACCACAGTCATAAAGCCTGCTCAGGTTTCTGGATACTAAACGATGGGGAGGTGGGAGAGGGAGAAGTATGGAAAGCAGAGGAATTTTATTTTAATTCTACCAAAAAAAGATAAAATATAGGCTGTTTGGTCTGAACTGTTTTCCATTAATGTAGGTGGAAGGCATAAGATTGGATGTATATCACAGCCTTCAGCTAGGAATGATGTGAAGTGTCTGTTAGCATATTAACTAAATTTTGCAGGGTAAGAGAAGGCTAGTGATCCAACTTAAGCACATGTATAAATGGTTGTAAAATATGTGATTTTTTCCCCTTTCTTTGTTTCCCAGCTAATGTGATGATTGTTATCTGTTCTTAAAAAGAAAATGTTTTATTTGTCTTTAGTTCACCCAGACCTGTGTTATGAGCTGTGTTAGAACAACTGATTGAACCTGAAGTGTTCCATTCTGTCAAGCAGTGATTCCAAATATGGTATGACTGTATTTTCTTGAGATGACTGGCCTTCTCATTTCTCTTCCTCAGGACAACCAAAAGGTAAGAAAGGCTATCTCCACATAGCTGCCCAACTGACACGTGAAATTGATAGTTTAGGGGTTGACAAAGGAGAAAATGTTTCACTGTTAGCCAGGAAAGCTTTTTGTGTGTCTTAAGATATATATGGAAGTACACAGTCAGACTCAGGGTTGTAGAATGATGTTTAATATAGGGTGTTCACTGAAAGAAATGAAAACTAGAGAACATTCCTCCACTCCACTGTGCCCTACAATATGTTTTTTGTATTTCCTGCTCCCTCTGAAGGGCTTTTCAAAGAGAAGAAGTAATTTGACACAAAGGAAAACTGGGATGAGAGAATTACTAGAGGAAAAAGGATGGATTCACTAATATTTTGATTTAAACCAGAAGATGAAATACTAATTTATTTTCCAGTACTTAATTTTAAACCCAGTTACAATTTTTCTGGCAGAACAGCAGTGCCTTGAAAAATGTTGATTTAACAGACACAAATTTTTTGTCAATTCATCAATATTTGAAGGGAAACTGGACAGGTGAGCCAGCTGGCATGAAACAAGGATGTTAAGCTGGTTGGCTGGGAGGCTCTGTCGTTATCCAGAACTCAGAGTTCCCTAACTAGTAGATGTGCAGGCTGTCCTATACTGCAAGTTGTCTTGTGTGCTGGCTGCCTGTCTGGTAGGGGCTGTGTGGCTGCCCAGTGGCACAGCAATGAGGCTTATTGAAGGGATAATTTTTTGTACCTAAAATTTTCTTTGTCTGAGGGATCCTTTTGAATACAAAACCAGTAGGTGCATGCTTAAAATGCAGTAAAATTAAATCTATTTTTAAAAGCTGTTAGATTAAAGCCAAGTAAAAATATAGGAACAGCATAAAAAATAACTAGTTTCTTCAACTAGAAATACCTTCAGTGGGTATGATGAATTTTTCTTATTCTGGCAGTGTGCTTTTCTGGTGTCATTAGACTTCTTGTGGCTAAGACCACAATATATTTATCTAATAACTGGAGTTACTAGAAAAGACATTACATAAATGTATGACTAGTACCATTGAAATCAATACAATAAGTCATAATCTTACAACATCTGCACATATATTAGTGTTTCTTTGTGTTAGATTCAGGGAATTCAAATTAAATAACAGGTGTAAGTGATACAGGAAAAAAAATTATCCTAAACCTTGTAAGCTGAAAGCATATAGGGTGCATAGGAAAGTCTTTGAGAAAGAAACAGTATTTATGCTGTTGTTTTTCCTGTATTATTTTGTCCCACTAAAAAAAATAAAATCACATGGCTTGTAGTAAATGTTTGGAAAAGGTAAAAGTAGAATTCTTTCAATACAGGTTAAAATTTCCTAATATATAAATTTAAAAAAAAGGTAGTTAAAATTGATCGTTCTTTTCTCTGCTTGGTTAAATTTTTGAAATTGAATATATATGCCTGTGGTTTTGCATTAAAATGGAGATACGTGTGTGTGTGTATATATATGTGTGCTCCTCCTGCTGGAATAGCTTTCAGACAAAATTGTGCATGTTCTTGTTTAAATATACTCATTGGATTCTATTTCCTTTCAATTTGAAGAAATTAGTGCTGCTCCAGTAGTCATAGAAACTGCAAATAAGAACAGACTGTTGAATATAACAATTGGCAGAAATTCTGGTTATTGAATACAGTTTTCTTAAGTTCCTACCCACAGAGGAAGCTAAAAGAACATTTCAGAAGAAAACTTTGTCAGCAATCTATCAAATATAGCAGCAGAAATTTGATTGTGCTTAATGGTAGCAATTGTTAGGACTTAAATAAAAGGCTATTCTGCAGTTGCTATCCACCCTCCCTGAAATGAATATTGAAACACGTTATCTGACATTAACAAAAATCCCTCTGATTTGTAACACACTACCATTTGTGCCTTACAAGTCAAAGAAAGATAGAAGTTGCAAGTGCTCTTCTACAGTTAGACGAAAACTTTTTTTAGAAGCACATAGCCTTATCTTAATATCTGAAGTATAAAAATTGGGTATTAAAATTCTATATTAATTATCTACATAGACTCTAAAAATGTGTTAGCTGCCTGTAAAATATGTAAACAAGAATATATCAAATTTGTACTTCTAAATACTTCAACTACAGACACCGATGAAGTAACTGCATACGAAATTAGTAATCATATGATGGTGTGGAATTACCTGATCTGATTTGCATGCTTGACTGTGAAGAATTATGCACATGAATCAAGCTTAATAAATAATTCATAACTTATCCTATAGCTAACTGATTTAACATCATATTTCTTTTTTGCACTTTGTGTAGGAGTGCAGTATTTTCTTGAAATTAGCAGTCTTTCAATAATAATTACCAATATCTAGGAATAAGTTCTGGTTTGCAAACTTTTCATTGCATAGTAACTACTACTTATTCAATATTTGAATAGTGTTGGTTAGTTCTAATTGGTCACACAAACCTCCTTCTTTTTCTGTTTTTCTCACCTGATTAAAATAATGCTTGGATGTAGAGTACTGATGTGAGTACATGCTTTAAAAACAGGTTTTCTGCATATATTTAATATGATCCCCTTGCCTCTAAATCACAGCCTTTCATGTCCTAGAGAGTAAAAATAATTGATAGCGGGGAGGGGAACTAAAGATCATCAACTTTGTTATTGGCCATAGCAAATACCTACAGTGAAAATTAGTACTGGAAAAATGTTTTTGTGGGTTTAACACTAGAAATGGGTAAATAATTAGATACCAGTAAGGTTCACAGTATTTTAGGGGACCTACTGCTATAAATTGGGCAATTAGTGGCATCTAATGATATTGCAGAAACTGCAGCAGATTTATTAATAGGGTATAGGGTTGGCTACTGGGACTTGTCAATAAAAGAGAAAGCTAAATGAGGCAGTTCATTAGCAAAGTGAAGGAAAGTGTGTGAAAGGCCCTTCCACATCTAGATTTGCTACACCCTTCAGAACCTTGGGGCAAAATGAAAAAAATGCTAAATATTGTCAAGGACTACATTTCTATTCCAGAAGGCTTGAAATGTAAAACTCGGCAGCCTTTTGAGAAACTCCTTGTAGTATGGTATAGAGTCCTTAAACTTTTGAAAGCGGTTGCAGGAGTTTGGATTACTCTCTCAATTATTTACAAGATTTTCATAACCAGGAAATATGTCAAAACAGAATTTGGTGATAGACAAGTAAGTAGCAGGATGTTAATTTCTCTCTTAATAACTTTCTAATCTCAAAGAAGTGAAGGAATAATCCCAGCAAAATCTTCAGGTTTGCTTTTGCAGTTCAAATAGTGAAGCGACTAAAGAGCTTTTTATTGTGTCTCAAAGGATTGACAGCTTGGTGTTCAGTCAGAGCTGAGTTCCAATCTAAGATTAATAAACATGCCAATACTCAGCCTTAAATAGAAAACTTGTAAGAATCCAATCCTTAGTTTATGTAATTGAATGTTTGTTTGAAATGACTAGTGTATTCCAATTTAGTAAGTTGTCACTTAAAAGTTGTCAAATTCAGACCACTTACAGGCTGTTGCAATTTGAAAATATTTCAGCAAACTACAAGTTACACACACATGCTCTTTTAAAGACAAAGAACTGTTCTGAATATCAAGTGAAATAAAGTAAATTGTAAAGAAGCAAAGTGCCAGTTATTTATGGCATACAGTATTTTGAAACAGTGGGTCCTCACAGCTGTGGCCTCACATATTTCTCTTCTCAAGTACTGAAGGTCACTACTTCATGTTATGTGCAAAATATGGGACTTAACATTCGCTGGTGGTCTAAAGCTACAGATGGCCTTCCAAATGCTACATTATGTCACACCAGTTCTCTGTGTGACTGTGTGTAAATATTTGTTTATTGTAAACTCATTTGTGCAAGTAGGAAGGTTCAGTCACTCTTTGAGAGTGAAAAAAAGAATGACTTGGCTAAAATCACAGTGAGAGCTAGGTTAGTGGACAGTAGTATAGAGTGCCAGTTTTCAATGCACTTTTTCTAGGGTGATGCTCAGAGTTATATAAAATGGGGATGTCTTTTACATTAAGAAAATCTTATGCATAATAACATAGAAATTTGATTTGCATTTTACATTTTCTTTAAAATAAAATATCTGATGCAAAGTCATCCAGTACTAGATGTTTTTGCTTTTGAGTATGAGTAGATGTATTTGTGTAGTAAGATGTCATGTATATTGAAAATATTTCCAAGCATTTTGTTGTCATAGCTCTTTAGCTTGAAAATAGGCATTTCATTAACAGATTTTATCAGTTCTCCGGGCCGCAGTCAGGAAGTTCAGCAGAATGCAACTGACAGTTATAGGTACTTTTTCTTGAGGGAATGCATTCTACCTGTGGGTTTCATTTCAAGGTGTCATTTAAAAAATTTCTTTAAATTTATGAAATGTTTTAATAGTTTGAGTCCTGGTGTCCACTGAAATTACACTCTTTCCTATCGTATAGTGGAAGTATGAAATATTTTAAGTATGGAGCATACATAGCACAAGCAGATTTGTAAAAATACTGCAATGTTAAGAAAATCGTAGTGAAATGTTTTGTTGTTTGGGATTGCCATAGAACAAAAGCTCTCACTACTTCCTTTAGTTTAAGAGGGAGGAAATACTTTATTTTGAACTTAAACAAGTCGAGTTGGAGGCGAGTTAGCTGGGGGTGTTGCTGGTGGATAAATATTCAGGTGTCCTGAGGCTTTACAGCCACCTCCTGCAGAGCTGGGATAACTGCTAGCAACAGGCACCCAAGCTGAGTGTTTAGGTTATGCAAGAGGCAAATCCTCCATTTGCAAATGTTCCTTCTTATCTTGCCCTAAAAGTCCAGAGATTTACTTGAGCTGGCACTTTGTGGAAGAAACCAAGCATTTCTTGGCAACTCAAAGCACAGTGGCAAGCCATGATCTTCATTTGCTAATACTGTTGTGGTTTAGGGAGTTGCCCTAGTGAAACTGTCATCCGAAGAGGAGAAGGCAGACTCAGCTCCTAATGTCCTGTAATATCTGTGCTTATGGGCTCTGCCTGCATTTTGTCCTCAATTCCCCAACAGGACTGCTGTACAGCACAGTCAAACCAGCTGTATGTTGGAGAGCCAGGCAAATACTAATGCCCAATTTAACATGCAGCTCATGTGCCTTTAAATAGCAACGAGAGCCGAGCCAAGCCATCCACTGCAGCAATTTCTGGACATATGTGCGGAGCCCCCCCTTCCCCTGAGCCCTCCCAGCCCAGAGCTGCGAGTGTACACGAGCTGGGGGCGGGGGCACGGATTGGTGCAGCTGCCTGTCATGTCACAGTCACCCCACTGACGTCTCCTCTACGCTGTTGACTTAATCCCGTTTGTAGCCAATATAATTATAACATGGAGAATCAATGACTGTTAACAATTTAGGTTAAATGTAATTTAATGCCCTGAGATTACTGCACTTAGATGAGATTTCGCTTCACGTGAACCATGCAGAGAATGTGAAGAGCCTGCATACTTCTGCTAAAGTAATTCTAGACAAAGGAAAGATTGACACTGGCTTCCTCAGACTCTATTAAACGCTTCAGCGACTTTGGCATGAGTTTCTAATCTGTCATTGCTCTTGGAATTCCACATGCAAGAATGGGATCTGTCTGAGAGCAGAGGTTCAAAATCCTTTGGGGGAGGGTGGCCATATATCTTAAAGAAGAAGAGCTCAAAATCCTTGATCATCTCTAAGGGTTTGCTTAGACCCTTGAAGAGACTGTGCCTAATATTTCACTTGCAGTGCCATTATATCCATGAAGCATGGAAGACAGCATGAACTGTTGCTGTTATAATGTCTAAAAAGTAGTCACACAAGCCTAGAAACTCAAAGAGTCCATTGCAGAGTGCTCTTGTGCTACTGGGACGACTGCCAAGCAAGGCATGCAGATTGCTGTCGCTGAGCTTTTGAATTATGAGAAAATGACTGGGACTGCTACACACAGCAGACACTCCCCCAGAGCACCCAGAGAGGACAGTCAGCACAGCTGCTACCTTTGGTAGCCAGTTTCTAGGTGGACCGTGCTAGATCCTGGTCCCAGAAGTCAGAGCCAGATCCTGAAAACACATTTTAATAGAGGTTTCCAGCTCTGTACATCAACCCAAGAGAAGGTTTCCTAACAAGGGTTTATAGCTTTAGAGCTCATTTGCCTTCTCCCCAGATGCAGAATAGCCATTGCTTTTCCAGCCTTCCACGCTTCTACTGCCTGACTAGGAATGCAAATATTTGTGAATGAAATTGCCAACTATTCTCTAATTCTTAAGGAATTCAGCAAAAAATAGCCTCAAGTCCAGCAACCTTTTGTGATTTGTTGACAATGAGCCCTTTGTTAATGTTTAATACTGAAACCAAAAGGATATCTGACACACTGATGAATTTTGACAAAGTTATTTATGAGCTTGACTTTGATAGCATCTATTAACCCATACCTCTGTGCTCCTGAGCAGCTGCTTTGATGACTGCATTTGGATTTACTAGCAGCAGCTTGTTGGCCTGTTGGGTCACAACACATAACAAATGGAGGATCTTCCACATTCTGTGTCTTAGTGTCAAAACCTCAACACTTACAAGAGAGGAAACCGGCAGCATAGTGTAATAATGGGTATTAAACACCAGCCCAGCCC
>JANZLP010000018.1:20789008-20803082 GCA_026930925.1 Chelictinia riocourii
TGTTAAATTCAAAGTTATAATTGATTTTTGAAGCATTTTGTTTGCCCACTTAATATGGATAATGAGGGTAACTTTAGCACCTGGTAAAATTGGATACATATATAGGTAGCATCTACTTTGACCATCCTTCTGTTGTTCATAGTCATTGGCAATAAAAGAAATACTAATGTTTAAGAGAGCTAACTCTGAATGGGAGGGAGCTCTTTAACAATTTAATCTGCTACCAGGTAGGAGGAGATACAGAATAGTTAATGATGTGGTGCATTAGCTATCTGTGCCTAAATCTTTAAAAAGAAACACAAGTGACTTGCAAACCTTTATCACAATTGTTCTATCTTGTTCTTCTATTGCATACAAAGATGACCTGAATTCTGAATAGTGATTTTACCTGCATTTTTTCCTTATAGAAATAGTCTAGTCTTACCTATTTTGTAGGAGATAATTTGGATGTGGGGAAATGTCTTACCTGTATCTTCACTGAATATATTGGAGGGGTTTGAATCATTTAACAAACGTTTTTCCCTGCATCATTAGTCCATATGAAACAGCATTTGAAAACCATTTCACTAGATCTCCCTCTTTTACCTAATAAAGTTCCCTTTTCAATTGTCTGTCACTGTTGTCAGTTGATTTATTTTTTTTTTTTTTTTCCAGTTACTGGTATCTTTCATGGCAAAACAAGTCTGCCCAGGCTGATAAAAGCTGTGTGCCCTATACTTGCACAGCTACTCACCTCCACTGCATGCTGGTGGACTGTAGGTTATAGCTGTTTATATACTACTAACAATAGGCACTTTCAAGTAGCCTATTGCTGAGGGTCATTGGTCCTGTCTCTTGCTGTAGTACCTGCTATACTGTGAAGGGTAGTGCTTTGCAAAAGTTTGTAAGCATGCTCTTTACAGTTTTGTATGTTATTTCCAATAAAATTACTACTGGTCTTCATTACTGTAGCATCTGAGCATCTAACAAATCAGTGCTGATCGACAACTGCACAAGCCAACAGGCAGGTTTAGCCTCAGAGGTCATACAAGGCTGAAAACATGCAGGCCCATACATCTTAAAACATGTCTCAGTGTGACATGAGAAGATGAGTCTCATGAGCTGTCCAGAATTTTATTACCAACTCTGCACATAAACCCACAGGTAAACAGAAACTGACAAAAGGACTGCTCCACTAATGTGCAAGTTTGTAGAAGCCCCTGTTACTGAAGGTCTCATGTAAGTGTCCTTTACCAGTAGCTTTCTTCAGCAACATAAGCAGTTAACCTTCCATCTTCCTCTCATCCCAACCTTTCTTACCTAATCCTGCTTTACCACCTCTGGAGCCTGGCTGCTTGTTCTTGCTCATGCCACACCAAGCTAAAACAGGGAAGTGATCCAGCTGAAAACAGGGCCTTTAATTACCAAGTGCATATTGGCAAAATATGCTGACGTGTGGATGTGCTGGAAATCTTGCTCACTATGTCTTCTATTTATATTTTTATTACTTGTCTGTATGAATTAAAACTTCAGGAGGCTTTTATTAAATGTAATTACTGGTACAATTACTAACAGAAGATTATTATTAATCAGAGTGGCTTTTGAAGAAAGTTTTTTACAGTATGTGTTTATGCAGTTATTTTTAACACACAAATGCTGAATCACCGTGCCTCATTTTGAAGAGAGCTGTTTTTTAAACTCTGACACTGTTCTGTGTTGAATTCAGAAGCGGTCTCTGGAGAGAGCTACAGGTTCTTGCCCCATTCCTCATTCGCCATCTCCTGCCTCCGCTCCTCAGAGCTGTCAGGTATTGGGAAGCAAAGTAGGATGTTGTGCTGTGATGATGACACATTATTAGCCAGCACTAAACCCAATTGCTTCCACTTCATTGTAACTATCTGTTCTATTAACATTGTATTTTTAAAAATGCATTTGTGTATTTTTCCATTTGCATGGTTGTTCATGTCGAAAGTTTCATGCTCTGAAATGATCCATCACAACGAAATGGATTACTAATGGCAGATTTGGAATAGGATTCTCAAGTCTTAAGCACAAGACAATGTGCCAATGACAACTGTGACTTGCACTTAACATTGAGAAATTGTTCCAAGTCCTCCTTTTACTGGCAAATTAAAGATGAGTTACGTGGACTGATGTGCTGATGTCTGAATGTGCCTGGACTCTGCCAAGCCTGTGCCTCCTCTGTCCTGTCTGTGGGGCCTCTCCTGTGACAGTGGGGATGGTGAAAGGGGAGGGAGATTATATCTGTGGTAGATACAGGATGTTTCTC
Organism: Chelictinia riocourii; assembly: GCA_026930925.1. NCBI lineage: Eukaryota > Metazoa > Chordata > Aves > Accipitriformes > Accipitridae > Chelictinia > Chelictinia riocourii. Next base: position 20,791,278 of record JANZLP010000018.1, read on the forward strand.
TGTACTGACCTCTAACTAAGCATAATACAATAATGCAAAGTAACATCCTCATACCTGCCTCTAATAAGAAAAGGGAAGCTCAGCGGCATCTAATCCATTTATAATTTATTTTTCTGTACCTTTTGCATGTATGTCCAGAGAGGATGAGATGTGTGGCTATTAAAGAATGTTAATTGCCAGCCCAAATGCAACAAAAACTTTCAAAATAGTTTCAAGTTGTTAACATGGAACATATTTTAAAGTCCAATGAGTTAAAAATATTCTGAATGTCTATGGTAGGAATTTAATTGATTTTTAAAACAAACCAAGTCCCAGCTTGGGCTTTTGTGTCAGGAGGAGCATGGCTAAGAGAGGAAGTACGTCTGCGGTGATGTAAATGGTAATTCAGACACCAGCATTGAAGACTCAGTTTTTCTTCCTGGACCTTAAAGTACGAGCCTGTCTTCCTCTGGTGTGTGTATGAATTGAGTATTCAGGGTGTCTGTTTTCTTGGCTCCAAATGTGTGTCTGTCATTCAAGGCTGGTGCGGTCTGCCTTTGCCCTCTTCTGAGCGACACCGATGTGCAGAGCTGTGGCAAGTGCCTGAGGCAGCGCAGCACAGGGTGGTGAATGAGCATTTGGAGCTGATGCTGCCCTTGTGCCCGAGTAAACACAAAATGTTGGTGAACTCTCAGAGGGAAGCTGGATGCAAGTCCAGCTGAAAACTTACCTCTTAAAGTCCTTGTGATGTCTGATTTATGAATTGCTGCATAAACCTACAGAATTGCAGCAAATGAGTAATAAAAAAGCTGACTGATACTTATCTTAATTGTATGTGGAGGGTGCTGTGTAAAACTTGGAGCAGCTAAAGCAGCTGCCCACTTAAGAATTTATATCTGGGTGTAGTGCAACGGTTTTATGTGCATTTCTATTTTTATCTTTTAACAGGCATCTCTGCGAAAAGAATTTCCTCAGTCTATTGGGGGGAGTGACACTTGTTATTTCTGCAAAAAACGGGTATATGTTATGGAGCGGCTGAGCGCAGAAGGCCACTTCTTTCATAGGGAGTGCTTCAAGTGTGAAATATGTTCTACGACACTCCGTTTAGGAATTTATGCCTTTGATGTTCAAGAAGGTAATAGGAGCTATTTAAGAGTATTTCAAAATGTCTGCGTATTGATGCTTTTAATGGAACTAGGGAAAAGACCTGGCCAAGTAGCTCGGTCAGGAGGAGGTCTGCCAAGTATGTTGTTTGTGTCCATGCTGATCTTTGAGTCCTTGTACTGGCAATTCTAGTCTTTCAAAAGAATGCAGTTATGACAGACCTGAGCTTTAAATGAAGAAATCCTTAGTGGAAAATAAGTTGCGTGACCAAAATGCAGTTTGTCCAATCACAGGTCAAAGGAGGGGGGGAAAAGGTGATTTTTCTCCAACAATATGGAATTATTCTCATCTCTCATTTGTAACTGGCCATTAAATAATGTGATCTATAAGGATAAGCCATGACAGTGGCAGATTTACATGGATGGGGGGAATACAGGTTATTTCTTTCAAGATGTTATGGCTCAGGAGTTGAAAGCAGTAGTACTGGCCAAGCAGCAGGGTGATTTATTCCAGTCTGCTTTAGAATGGGGGCTTGAGATCTTGGGCACTTAATCCCACTTACAGCCTGCGGTTTGGGGATGGGGAATTATTTTTTGCCCCCCCCTTTTTTTTTTTTTTTTTTTAAATTTTTAAGGTTAGAAGGACAATATTAAACTGAATTGAAATTCTCTTGCCACTTCTAAATGATTTGGGTAGATCGGAGTATTAACTTGATCTACAAAAGGCTTAAAGACTCAAGGCCAAAGGTAGTTCTTTTGCAGTCTGGAGAATCTTCTGCAAAGACTTTTTGGAACTGATTATTTGACATTTTGCAGCTTGATGTCTTGTGTTGGTTTCTGCTATTTATTAATCTTAAACCTGTGTGGCAGGTAAATGACCTTTCCTTATTTAACAGATGTGCAAATCTGTGTACTGTAAAAGAAACCCATTCAGAGCGGTGAGCTATTCAGAGTCAGTGGTATGTTTCCCATTGCTTATGCTGCCCAACCATTAATTATCATGATTTCACCTTTTCATAGACATAACAGTGGGTTTTCAGTCTGTATACATATAGATAAAATAGCATATCATTCATTTTTTCTTTTGTAGGTAAATTTTACTGCAAACCTCATTTTACGCACTGCAAAATCAGTACTAAACACAGAAAGAGAAGAGCAATGTTGCAGACCCAAGGAAAGGTAAGTATTGGTTCTATTACTAATGCAGGAAATGTTGAGGCAGCTTTATCTGGAGCAGGGTGCAATACTTGTGTATGTATGTGAGACATGTTTTCTACCTGGTGTCCAGAAGCAGCAAAATCAATACTAAAATATAACCTCCTGGTTCTGCTAGTTTGGCATATTTATAGTCTGGTTCTCAATGGAATTTAGCTTTTTTTATACAAAGTAAAGTTGAACTTAAGAGCAATTGGAGATGAGAAGACTTGAAAACAGTAACGGAAACTGGGCTTTTCTGTATTTTAGAAGTATCTTTAACTTTTTTTTTTGATACTTTATATAAGGAGGCAACAGAAGCGTGGAAGAAGGAAGAACCCAGACCCACAGAGACCACCACAGAAAGCACTTTGTCTACTGCTAGCAGTCCAGAGGACAGGTCCCCAGGTATCCTGACTTCCTTCTTTAGGGGCACGCTAAGCTGGCCCCTTCGGGTGACGTGGGATCTGCTTGATGTTCCCAGACGCCTGTCTAACTGGATGCATGGTTTTGTGCACGCAACCAATCTTCATTTCAGGGACAATGCATATAACTATACCTACTTGTATGAACTCTTGAGCCTTGGTGTGCCATTCCTCTGTGCTCTTCTAGAGGTACTTACTCATATGTACTGGGAAGCAGAGCTATCACTTGAAAATATGCTTGAATGGGTGAAAAAATTCTATAGGGTTTAAATTCTTCTGTGTGTCTTGCTCAGTTGTGCCTTTCAGATGTTCAAAATTAACAGCCTCATTTTCTTGAGGGTTTTTGTTTGGTTGCTTTTTTACTTTTCATGCAATTCAATACGTGACTTAAACGAGGTGCAATCAGAATTTTCAATATAAAATGTACTGTATGTTAGAGCATGAAGGGTAGTGTCCAGACACATTTCCAGAACACGGAGACAGATGAAGGATGTTTTGTAGATTGTTTTGGGTTCCCTCCCCCCATTTTATCCTGTAATCAGACCATTGGGAGGGTGGTACATTTTAAAACCATCCCCCTATTTTTTCTTTTTTTCATTAGACCAAGAAAAAATGTGTGTTCTTTCAGATATTTGGGAAATATTTATGACAAATGGCTGGGTTTTGAAACCTGAATATGGCGCTTATCTTTTTCTCGCTTTCATCGTTGCTCTGGGTTATAAGGTTTATAACATGCATGAATATGTTTTAAAAAAAAAATCATGTACTTAATTCACATTGCTCCTAGTCATGCCTTTTACATTTCTTACATGTGATAGATACCCTTTGCTGATAGTGGGTATAATCTGTACTACTAATTTATTTAAAGTTTTGAAATAAATTTGAAGAGCAAATCTTAGTGGAGTGAAGGCTTGATTGAAACTAAGTCGAAGGAACTGGTAGTGTAATGAGACCTGACTTATTCTTCAAGTTGAGGATTCCTCATTAGGTGGCTGATTTGAGGAATATCAATTTATGGAGCACTCATCTGTAACTGAAATCACTGCTGTTGTGCCTTTGGGTAGGCACTACTCCTATTATCTTTTGGAATTTTTTAAAAATACAAGTTTAGAACAAACAATAAAAACCTGCAAATGTATTCTAAGGAGATTTACTTCTTAGCTGGGTATTTCATTTTGATGGGTAAAGCTGATGGCAGAAAGGTGAGCAGCCGTTAAGGAGATTTCTTTCAGGTGTCTCTCAACAAGGTCTACCTTAATCAGAAGGTATCAGGACAGGTTAAACAAGCTATTTAATAGCAAGGAGACACCAACATCCCAAATTCTGATTACTTTCAACCTAGTTAGCCAGTGAGGTAAGCGTGCTCCCTGCCTCTCAGATACTTAAATGTTTAAATTCAGAAGTTAACCAGGAAAGAGGTAAATACATAGACATGGTAATATGTATAGCCTAAAATTAAAAGCATCTGTAGCGTTTATTCCTAGCCAAAAGAATGTGGCTTAAATAATAGGAAATAATGTCACGTTGTTAGTACTAAAGTTGAGGATCATCTTCCAGTGGTCTTAAATGACTGCTGCTTATGGGCTAACAGTTTTTGATTATTTTTTCTTTAACGTAATGTGGGAAAAGATGATTTGAATTGTTTTGTTTCTTAGGTATTAAAAGGAAATGTCTTCTAATTAAAATAAATGATAAACTAGATTTTTCTTTTAGATAACTTTCTTTAAACTACGAGGATAAAGCTTTTCACGTTTCAGAGTGATTATGTATTTTGGGAAAAATTGTAAGCACATGCACAGAACTTTAAAAAGTGCTTGAAAAAAGTTGTTTAGGTATAAGGTAGCATCCATTAGAAATAAATTGCCATTAATGCTCAAACATGTATTCAGCAAAACTTTGCTAGAATATTGACTGGACACAGCAACAATTATAGTAACATGGCCTGCATCTGTATGTATGTAAAGAACTGTATCTGTAGCTTTTTTATGGCACTTAAAAAAATACTTTGGAACCCTGTATACTTTTTAATTATTTGCTAATGATAGTAATTGTTTCATCCGAAAAAGGAAAAAATCTGCAGTGCAATTTACCATGTTACTCCTGCAACACACCAAACTGCTAAGTGTTACAGTTTTAAAACTTGGGCTTGCTATTAATTTTTCTTTCAGTTTGTCAACAGCACAGTCTTTAGGAACACTTTTTCCTGAAATTTTCTCCTGCTGTTTACTACAGGAAATTTTCTCCTTTTCAGCAGAGTGAGAATAATGGCAAACTTAAAGAAAATGATGATACAGTAAGAAACTTGGAATGATGTCCAATGAATTTAAAGCAAAAGAATCTTACTAGTAGAAAGTTAAAAATAAATTAAAAATATAATTAAAAACATGGTATTGGCTTTATAGAGGTATGTAAAAGGGAATAAAATCCCTACCTTCCCACAATAGGATTCAGTAACTTGCATAATGAAAACATTTTCCTGAGGAATCTTAATCAGACTGCATATTCCAGAGATTTTGCACGTAATTCTGTTGGGCAGCTTTTTTATTGGTATCAATCTAATGGATAGATATTTTCTTATAATCTCTTCATCTTAATATTCCACTAGTAAGATTCATACCTATTTGTCCTCATTCATGATTTAACGAACAAAGGCAGTTTTATTTTGGCCAATTCTTCTTTGTGCCTACGTAATCTTTCTGATGCTTTCCTATGTAACCAAGTTAAGTTCTGTGTTTTTTTTTCCTGCTGTCTTCTCTCTCAATCTCCCTCGTTGCTTTTAGTCCAATTCATCATTCCGGTGCTGCACTCACTCACTGGCTGAAGCCTTTCTGCTCTCAGGTGATTTTTTTCTGCTTGCCAGTTCCAAAATTGTGTGATTAACACTGTTGTTTGACAGCATTTCATTGCCTGTTTTTTTTAAGACTTTTGGAGCAAACTGTGTGTGTCTGGTATATTAATGGATGTGTACTTTGGCATGATCATTTAACCTGTTGCTGAGTTCACGGTTGAAGAAAATGTCTCTGTAGAGGATGTTTTTCTCTCTGTGTCTATGCATGAACACTTCTTTGTGCCTTTAAGGTAAGTTAGGCAAGTAAATTGTTTCTTGAAAGAACTAGTTAAAGCCTTATTTCTTTCAAAATATTGAAGGAAAGATTTAAAATAAGGTCAGGACAAGATTAGCTAACTATTTCTCCTGGTTAGCATGAGCACCTATTTCCATTGAGCTCAAATATGCAATGAGCAAGCAACATTTGAGCACTGTGGTGCTTTCTAAGCACATCTTTGCTTTCATACTGCAAAAGTATGATTTCAAAGAATTCTGCTGAAAAAGTAGCCAAAGCAATGCAAATTCCAGTCTTCTACCGCAAGTAACATAGTAGGCAGGCCTAACAGCAATACATGTGCATGCTATTTTTAGTCTGTAATATCAAAATGCCAGGTTGATATAATCAGTGTTTTGAACTGTTTTGTTAATGAATTAACTAGGCCCCATTTGCCATTCTGATGAATGGATTTGTCTTGCTGCATGAGACATTGCCACTACTCTTCATGACAAATTTCTATGTATGTTTTACGTAAGTTCCAGTGTGTGTAATCACATCTTGATAATCTAGAAGCAGAAATGAATCCAAACAAGAACCAAGGGCTCAGTCTGACAAGCAAGTGCACTAAAGTTTTGGTCAGCATGGTCATGACCCAGCCTTCCCTGCTGAGGACCCTTTTCAAAGGGAAGGGCCTTTGGGAATTGATCTAAGCAGCGATTTTTCAGGAGGGGCAGAACACCCTCTGCCACTTGCCCATTTTGCATGCCTCGGTGAGGAATGCGGAAGGGCTGCAGGGTCAGAGCCCCACACTCCTTATCTTGCTGACCTGTATGTTTGCATGACTAAAGCAATATTATTAATTTGCATGGGTATCCTAAAACGTCTTGATGTCTTTCAAACTCCCTGCACTGTGCTCTCGCAGAAACCTCTCTGTATTTTAAGCATCACTTCCTGCACAAATGGTTAGGATGTGACTTCCTGTGTAATTCAGGGCTATGGTGTTACTAGTTACAAAGCTCAGCATGCTTTGAGATGAAGGTCATGATGTAAAGGTCTGCCATTTCAAACCACTTCCCATTGCTGTGTTTTTTTACCCTCTGTTGCAGAGTCTTCCTAGCTCTTCCTGGCCAGTGAGGATTCTGTCCTTCTAAATCTTCTGTCTTCATTTTACTTTATAATCTTAACTGAATATTTTTATTAGTTTTTAATGCTGTATTTAAATTTTCACATGGAAATTCTGTATTTTGCACACAGTGAAAATTGTTTTAGCTTTATTTATGATACCTGCTGTAAACAAAAATAAATGTAGTTCTTTTTAAGTCTCCTTGTTTCATCTCTTCCTTTAAAAAATATTTCCTGAGGACAGAAACTTAATAGTGACTTCACACTCATTTGCAAATTCCTCTTCTGGTGGATGCTGCTGTTATCTTTGTTGTGGCCTGACCCAAAGACCAGAGAGTTTCACTGTGGTGGTATAATCCTATCTGTGTCCCTTTTGAAGGGTATATACATCGGGGGCCTTGAGAAGTTATCCCATCTGCTGCAGATCACGAGATGCCTGGTGTTGGGATTTGTCCTTCCTGGGAATGCTAATTTGGTGTTGGTGAGCATGGGGGTTGCTTGTATTGCATACACAAATGGCACTTCTATTCTCCTTGACTTCTGTTACTTTTACCTATGTTTTTATTTTACATATTAACAAGTGTCATAAAGGTCATGCTAAGTTAATGTGTTTGGGATCTTATATCATGTACAGGAAAAGCAGGTAACAACTGTGGGTAAAGCTTTACCTTTGCTACTGGCTCTGGAGTGCTATTTGCAAGCTGCCTCTATCTTCTGGACTGCTGGAAGCTATAGCTAATGGTGATCTATTATCTCTTAACAGTGGCTTTGTTTTATTTATTTATTTAGCTTCTTTTGCTCTGCCATGGCTTTTTAAAATCTCATTTTTGTTTTTAAAAGCTGGTGTTGTGGTTCTTTTTTAAACAAAAGGTTCTCCAAAAGAGCTTTCCTAAGTATTCCTCCCCTTCATCTTCTTTCTTTTGCTTGCTCTGCAATTCTTTAGCTATAATCTCTTCCTTTGTATTTCAAGAAAAAAAAAATCCCAGAAAGAATAGTCCCAATAATTTAATGGAGGGATTGTGATGTATGGTTTTTTTTAAAGTTAATTCAAACTGAGCCTCACTAGTGTTCTTTGAGTGACAGAAATGAATTTTTTGAAAGTGTTGCAAAACACAATATCGCTAAAGAACAACAAATGTTATTCCCAATGAACTATTCCATCATCCCTGCCAAAGAAAAAGCACCATGCACAGTAGGAAGTTTGCTGTCCGAGGGGGAGATGTTTTACATAATGAAAACACAGGGCAACAAATACCATTTAAGACAATACTTGGCACTTCCTTAATTGCAACGGACAAAGCAATTTGGGTAGAACTAAATTTACTCTTTGCACAATTTGCAGTTTTGGAGCCAGGCTTGTTTCTGCCATCTTTACTTGATCAATTTAGGCAGAAGCAGTGGCATGGAAACGTCCAAAGAGGTTTTTGTGTCTGCAGAAGGTGGTGATTTGTTTGGCACTGAAGTTTTGAGAGGCATCAGATGTTCATGCTGTTCTCATAAAGTTTCATTTATTCCTGCTAAAATATCAGTACAATAACTTGGAACTGGGGCAATGTTAGAGTCTAGGTTTGTTGTAATTGTGTTTCTCATGGTGGCGCAGAAGTCAAATAACTAGCAAATCCTGTCACTAGAGGGATATACCTAGCAGTAAACAGTCCATACCCTGGAATGTTAGTGGACAAGACAGGATACAGTATACAGAAAAGAAGTAAAACAAAATAAGCAACCCGAGGGGAGCAAGTTTGTATTAGGTCCCTCACTCTCAGTCAAAATCATTACGCAATAAAACTAAATATTCCTTGTTTTGCTTCCAGTAACGCTGCTAAAGGAAGAGAGTAGTGGGTTAAGTTCTGTGCAAAATTAACAAGCCTAATTTGGGACTCCTGTCCTCTGGCCACGTGAGCAGACCGCCCTGTGAGTAGGAGGCCTGGATCCTCTTACTGCTTTTGTGTTGAGCTCTTTCCAAAAGCTCCAGTGCTCTCAGTCTCCAGCAAGCATGTGCTGTTATAAATGCACACCAAAGCAGTAATGCTTTGTCTCTTCGCATAACTGGAATTGGTAGCGGTGCTGGTTTGAAAGGCAAACAGGCTGCTACTCTGGTCTTGAGCTGCTGCTGAACTGGTTGCCTTCCAAAAAATTGCAGTTTCGGAGCAGATGAATGCCTCTTTACGTAGTTAATGCTTTCTAAGACTTGGAAGCTACTTAATGTTATAGATGCCATTATAGCACTAGAAGTGCAGAGGTGACATTTGCTGTGTCTGGCAGGCACAGGAGTTGCTCTGTCTTTCCTCCTCTTTATGCTGGTTCCAATGTGTTCTGAACTTGCCTGTTGTCACTAGGGCCATTTGGATTGGAAATACATACACAGATGTGCTTTTTTGAAAAGCCAGGCTAATCTTTCATTCTCAAAGCAAGGCAGCATTACCTGCCTAGATATATGTTAATGAAAATCAAACATGTTGGGATTCTGTAAAGGTGACCTTCCTTTATTATAATTATGTTAATGCTTTATAATGAAAAAGATCTTGCAGTTTTTAAACATACTTGATTTGAAAAAATGAGTACAGACGAAACTTCTTAAAATTGTTCAGATTGAAACATCAACCTTTCATTAACTCTACCAAGAAATTTCTGTTCCTCTCTGTTTCTTCTAGATTGCTACAGCTATAAAATGCCAGTGAAAGTTGCTTCTGTATGTATTCCAACCTCAAGCAAGGGCTATGGTCTGTGTTTTCCCACAACATTATGGCAATTAGTTTCTATAATGGGCTTTAATTCACTTCTGGCTCACTCATTCCTCACATTCCAGTCAAAACAATGAGTTCTGAAATGCACTGAATTCTGCATTAATATTTATGTTTTTGAAGGCATGACATATTTGCAGATGATTTTTTTTGCATGAAAGATTATGTCACTGAAGATCAGAAGACATTTTGTATTAATGCTTGGTCCAAGTATACATATTAGTCATGTAAATATTTCCTCAAGTCCCTTTGCTTTTCTTCGTGAACTGTGTTAACATAAGAAGGGAGGCTTTGATCTTATCAGGTGGTGGGCTCCAAACTTGTTTGAAATTGATGGAATTTCTGATTATTTTTTTTTAAATGTGAAATTACAAAGAAATTTGCATGTTGCTATAGTCTTGAATTTGCTCTTCCAGCGTTTATCTGCAGGTATTCATTCACATCTTTCTTTTAAGGTTTTTAGTGCTTTGCATGTGTGTGCAAAAAATACTATTTTGACAGACACTGATCACTCTAGGGACTGAAATGTTGCTGCTGCACTCCAATTTCTACATGCATTAATATACCAGACTAACACAGATTGCTTGATAAAATATATATTTACTCTAAAATTACAGAAATAGTGTGTTGTTATAGCAGGTTTTGTTTGAGAAGCAATTTTCCATAAAGATACACATTCAGTAGATGTAGTAGGTTTTCACTGAGTTGCTTTTTCCTTTATCTGTATTAATTTTTGCTTAGTTTGTATTAGAGCATTAATGTGCACCATCCCGGATGCATTCAAAAGTCATGTGCTTTGGGCTTTGTCTTGCTTTGCTGACTTCAAATTCCCTCGTTATGTTTCATGCCTGAATTCAGAAATGTCTGTTTATTGAGTAAGTAATGGATACTTTGCAAAAGTGTTGTGCTGCTGAAGAACTTGGGTGGATGCTGGTGTGGGCCCACGGAGGAGTGGGAGAAGGTGGGCTCCTGGTGTGGGGACGGAAGGAGGGGGCTGTGGAGGAGCCTGTTGCTGGGCCGTGGGTGGAGACAGGGCAGCAGGGAAGCATTTGTAGGCACTGGTGGTTGGGAGCCAGGTGGGTGGTCTGGTCCTACTGCCACAGGGAGCAGTGTCCCACCCTGTGGATGATGGGAGAGCCGGTAGCCATTTTCTTTGCCATTTTTAGCCACCATAACATGGAAATGACTTCTGTAGGTGTATGAAGCGAGCATGAGGAAAAAGGAGGATAAATGTGGCAAGAACTGAAATCTGTGAAATGTCAGACACCGTATCTTTTACAGGAGTCATTTTTCAAGGACAAAAACCTGCCTGGCGGATTCGCAGGTGTGATGAAAAGTCCCAGTTTCGACAGGACATCAGTTTGGGAATGCTTCTAGAAGCCCTAGAGCCTCCAAAGGCAGATCTATGAAATACCTTAATGGGACGTCTTCAGTTTCAAACTGTAACATGGGCAATCCTCCCATGCAGCCTTACCTGTTTTGAAGCTCAGGTTACAGGGCACAGCCGAAGCTGTAACAGGTTTGAGCTCGAGTTGCACTCTGGTGTGGGCTGGCAAGCAGTGAGACCAAGGTCTAACCTGTCAGAGGTGTCGTGGTGTCCCCATCTGCTCGTGTAGTCCCCTGTGGGCTGTGCTTCCCTGGCGAGCCCTTCCTGCCCTGTATCTCATCCCTCATCTCGCTGGGTTCACGTCAGCTATACTTCTGCAGCACTGGTAGAAAGGTGTCTTCCTCTGCCCCCACAGCTTTCTTAAAGCACTGCTATATTATAAGCAGGACTCGTAAATTTTTTTTTTTTTGGTTTATTATACAGTAAGAAGTCAGAGAGGCAGTAAAGTGTGCTGGGTGTGCTACAAATCAATTTGTGGTCTGCTGACTGAATTTCTTAATGTCAGGTTTTTTATGCCAACCGGTGTTCGCTTTCACCATCAGAGCTGCCTACGTTTATGAGTAACTCCACTTTAAAATTGTTCACTCCTGTCATTGCCTTAGTCAGTAGCTCCATACAAGGCCAGGCAGAGTCTCACTTATCCTGTGAATGAGTTATGGGGTGACACAGTTTAAGGGCAGGCCAAGAGCCTCAGGATTGCTGGCCAGGAAAGTAGGACACAAGTTAGGAATGAGGACAAGGCGAGGCTTTGGGGAATGGCTCCTTCCAGGACGGAGGTAGAGCCCGACGTTCGGAATTTGGAGCTGG
>JANZLP010000018.1:21449546-21460312 GCA_026930925.1 Chelictinia riocourii
CTGCAGGTTTATGTCACTGGCAGGTTTGCAGACAAGGTATTATGTCTAACAAGTTATGAAAAAAGATAGGTCCCAGAGTAGAACCCTGAGGAACTCCACTTGTAATTGGTTCCCAGGTGAAGTACAAACCATTAACCACTGTTCTTTGAGCTTGATGATCCAGGCAGTTTTTCATCCATCTAGTAGTGGAAGATTGTGTCAAAAGCTTTACCAAAGTCAAAGTAGGCAATATCCACTGTTCTCTCCTCATCCCACAGTCATTTTGTTATAGAAGGCAGTTGGGTTGGTCAATGCCATGATGGTTATTCCCTGTCACTTTTCTCCTTATGTGCCCAGAAATGGCTTCCAAGACTCATTCTATGATTGTACAGGATAAAAGCAAGGCTGATTGACCTGTAGTTCCCAGCATCATCCTTCTTGAAACAAAGTAAAAAATACATAAGACATGCAGTCAAGTTAAATCACAGTCTCCACCATGTCTCTGCAGCAATTTTTTTTTTTAAAAAGGCTTCTAGGCTGAGGTAGCTACATAGCAGTTTCATATGCAAAATAAAAAGCAAGGAAAAAAAGAATATATTATATTTAAAGATATAGAGAGTTTGATTGAAAATAATGAAGTTTTAGCTGTACAAAGGAAGCTGAACTAGGCATTTCAAATGTCATTAATTTATAAGGAAAGTGGTATAGTAACTAGAGAAAGAAAGAAGTTATTATAAGGTAGTTAAAGGATCTTCAGTATTTAGTTTTGTTTACACTAATCAAAACTTTCAACAGAAATAGCCTCTGTTCCAGAGGACAGTGAACCAGGTATATCAATCTTTGAAAAAGGCTCTTGGGGTGATCTGGTGTATTATACAATAGTAAGCTTTATTTAGGTACATTGGTTGCCTTAATAATTAAAGTGGAATGACAAAAAATTGCAAGATTAACCAAAATAAAGAAAGAAGATCCCCCCTCGCTTATCTCTTAGAATTATTTGAATATGCTAATGAAGTAGTAGATAAAGAAGACAAATTGGACCTTGAGTATGACCTAATTTTGTAATTTCTGTATTCCTAAGAATATCACATGTCAAGAGATATCATCCACTGGAGCATGAGGTTCTCACATCGATTTTGTCCCTTTGCTTTCTGTTTTCATCAGAAAAAAAATCCAGATACTGAAAAAGTATTTATGTGAAAGGAAAGAATGCTTGTGCATTTATATTTTTTTAATCAATGTGTTTTACCTCATTTAAGATTTTTGTCATGCAATACCTTGGCTACAAGTTGGCTTTGGCAAGTTTCATAGAAAATTACTGCTTCTTAAGGGTTTTCAGCAAGCAGTGGCAAAACATTCACATACAAAAGCTTTTGAAAACCTGATGCATTTGCAGCATCTCAACAGTCAGTGTTTCATTATAATTAAAACTATACCATTGGTCATGAATATTTGTAATCGAGGGCAGATCTGCTGAGATGGATGTATCACAAAGGTCATTCTTTGCCTAGTATGCGTTTCCTTTGGCTCATGTTATCATTACATCTGTACAGCTAATTGATTTCTTCAGATATCTTTCTCAGAACCAGAAGAACAAATCAAAGGTACAAAATATTATGAGGTGTCATTTGAACTTACCGTACTGTCTAAATCACACATGCAACAAGGAGAAGCAGCACTTACACAATGCTTTTCTCTTCACTCAGTGTATCACACAGAGTATAATATAGTCAATATTTTTATTTTCTGACCCAAAAGAGCTCTGACAACACTTTCAAGAGTTCAGTGGCAGGTGCTTCCTTCAGCATAAATTAGATGGACAAAATTTTCTTAAGAGGCCTTTGAAGCCAGGCTGCCAGGATGTTTCTTTTTTTTCTTGGTACACTTTCACAGCACAGAACCTCAGGTAAGTTTCCTCAGAAGGCCCTGCTCTTACAAGCCTAATGTTCTCACTGGGGAAACTCCCTTCACTTGTGCCTGTGATCCTAAAAGGAGAATTTGGCCTACAGATGAAATTCCCTACCTCCCAGCTTTCCATTCTGAGAGGCAACCAGGCATTCATTAGCAAATACAGTTCTTTTACCATTGTAAAGGTAGGGATGCACAGCAGGAAGCCGAGTCTCAGTGAAGTCGATTTTGTATTAAATTCTGATATATGATGTCAGTTTATTGACATCATCAATGGACTTACATTTTCTTCAAAAACATGCAAGTTTAAATTAAAAAAAAGTCTGTAAATTGCGCCCCTGCAGAGCTGATGAAATTTTAGGGAAGCCATGGGTTTCTAAGAGACTCCCTCCAACTCTAGCATAGGGATAACTTCTGGAACTTAGGGTTTAGCTGATGTTTGATCTGGGGAACCTTCTTTTCTACAGCTGTTTCCTTTGATGACAAGCACAATAAAAGATTCAAGTGTCCCATGTACTGCTAGCAGGGATAGGGGTTTACTTGCTGGGGAAGTGAGAAAACATGGTAAGAAGCTTGGGGGAAAATTGCTTATCATCTTTACATGGATATTCTTCAATTCTTGCATATATTAGAAAGCTGAGCAAGGTCACTTTGTCTGTATATCAGGGCCTAATCAGCATCCCATCAAACATGGTTTTTCCAGATTTTAGTGCTAGAGGGGACATGATAGGTTGCAAAATACCTATAAAGATAAAACCTTTTCCTCCGTATTTTATTTTAAAGACGTTTCTCTATTACACGCACAGAAGTTGCAGAACAAATAGTTACCTGAGTGACATCTAAAAAAACCATGCGAGTGCAGGCAACAGTGCTGCATCTGGGTATGCCATTAGCAACGCTGCCCTCTCGTGGAGAAAAGGGAAAGGGTTTCTTTAAGTGTGTGGCCGTCCAGCTATCAGCAAGAACACAGTGAAGGGGTTTGCTTTTGCTACTGCAACCAAAAATATGGCATGCCTTATTCATATTATTGAGAAGCAAATCTCTTACGTGTGTGAGAAGAAAACAGAAATCGAAAGGGCCTACCCCTAAGAAAAAATATCTGAACAATTTGCTATGCGAATAATCCAGAATATGACAGAACCTTTCTATGGTCACTCCTGTGTTAACAAAGACAAACTGAGCCAAGTTAAGCCTGCAATAATTCTGATGAAGTCAATGAACTGTGGTTGTGTAAAGGCTGAATCTGGGCTGTGAAGTAGCTGATTTCTGTGTTCAATTTAAGTGTCGACAGATGAACTCTTACAGATTTAGAAAGAATGTTTTAGGATGTTACCACCTTAACTGTTGACTCCTCCTCCCACCTAGATGTCACTGCTACAAATATTGAGCTGCGTGAATTAGGCATATGAGCATCTGTAATCAGCTGCAGAGCAATGACTGTCAGCTTCCTAGCCACAATAAACCAACAGAAGCTAGGCCTATATGAACAAAATTTGTAGATATTTGACATAAATCAGGTATAAGTAACAAGCAGGTGTAGTAATAGCGATTCACACGATATCTTATTCACACAATAGCACTTACATCAGTATTCTGATGCAGTAATGCAATCTTAACCTCCAAAATCGTGTATCTCCAGAGATCTGTTCATTATGAAAATGAACTGTGTTAAACTGTTACTTATTCATAACCGTCACATGGTTTTTATGGAAATAGAACTTTAAGTACTTTAAAAACATGTAAGTAAGAAGCTTTTGAAAATATTTATCTTTCACTTTTTTTAGGACTTGGCCTACATCATGTGATCCAACATAGAAGAATTGAGAACCATTGATCTATGTTAAAGTAATTTTCCCACTCTCTACTTAGTTCCTCCAGTACAAAGAAAACCACCCCAAAACCCCAAATATACAGAAACCAAATACCCTGACAGTTTCTTATTTTCCAATGAGAATAAAATTTTCCTTGTATATCTTTTATGTTTATTTCCCTGGGGAGATTTGCATATATCCTCAAGGATATCATTTGATCCTTAGAATATCTTTGGTTTCTGGTATCTTCTGGTATCATTAGACCTGGAATTATCCTTCAAGTAGATTTCAACTGCAATCCCAGGAAATTCTTAATTCTCCTCCAACATTCAAAGTTAAGTTTGTCCTCTGCTAGACTTACAAGGAGTGGACACAACCTCATTTTGTGACATTTTGTCAAGTGACATTTGTTCCTAGCACAGGAAGCTAAATCCAACCAAGCTGCAGAGAACATATGCTATGTATTCAACACTCTGCAGGTGCTGTGTGCAGGCCACATGATTTCCAGACATAAACCTAAAAGAAAAATTAATTCTTGACCTCTTATTCTCCTTAGCTAACACTAAGAAAGCACTGGAAATACAAAATGTAAAAAAGTATTTTAATAATAAAATTAAGACCTTATCAACCCTGGGAAACTTCATGATGACAAAAAAGGAGATAATGACATGCCAGAGAAAGAAAGAAAGAGGCTGAATAATTGAAAGAATTTTTTCACTCAAAGGTCATTAAATTTTTTATTTTTAGCTCCTGTTTACCACTGCAACCAGTGAATTAACTGGAGAAGGAAAAAGTTGTTTGAGATTTGTCATCTCACTGCCCACATGCACAGTGCATGATAAAGAACAGGGGATACACCTGTCTTTAGGAAGAGATTGAGCAAGACTGACAAGATTGGTAAAATTAAGTGAGGAGAGAGGGAGGAACATGGGAGGAGAAAGGAACTCTTTCACTTGAAAAAAAAAAGGCCTCTTGTTTTTCCTTTAGCCAATGTAAAGAAAAAAAAAAGAATAATTGCTGTTTTTAGAAAGTCCTTTGCTGGCCACCTTAAATGTCGCTTACAATAATTTACTCCTAATTAAGTATGGAGAGAGCTGAGCTAGAAGGGAATGGAGCTACAGGAAGAGAAAGAGTAAGAAGTGGAAAGTAAAAGGGCTGCAGAACCAGAGGGCTGCGTCACCCTGGTTGAGAGGAAACCTCATAACCACTGAGTATTGCTGTGGTATCAGTGGAACTACACTGGATTTATAAAGTAGACTGTAATGCCGTAAAATGTCTATCTGGGGCATATTTGCACAGCTAGATGAAGCCATGTGGATAGGCACATTCAAGCTCTTTATAATCCAGCTCCTTAACATGGTAAGCATAGTGAAGGCCTCAAGGCACAAGCTTCACCATGGCATGGCAGCCCAAAACCGAGCTCTCTGAAGATGTTCTTATTGATGGTAGTGTGGCTTGAGCTAACTATAATATAGCTGGTGTGGATGTACCTGTCAGGCTAAATTGACACTTTGTCTGGGCTGGATAGGCATAGGTAATTGGTTAATTGCAAATCTCATACAACAATGTGATTGTTTGAGAGCGTTAATTTAGAAATGTTTATTAAAAGCATATTGAACATGGCTCTGAAAGCAGCTAGAATAAAATTCTGAAAGAAAAAATAATTACCTAAGGAATTGGTATGTGGTTGTACTTAAGCAAAATATGTACTATTAAGTAACAGCTATTTTATGAGGGTTTTTTTCAGTTTTTTTAATGATAATTGAGCTTTATGCATCTTCTCCATACCTAAAGAAGAGTACCTTTGTGAAAGTATCCTAGACCTAGCAGGTCTAGGATGCAGAACTGAATTCAAATGTGATTTTTCCATGGCAGAGATGTAGTTATACTTTGTGATACTACATAGCCCACAGTAACTTAGGGATCTGGTCATCCCTTCTGCTGCATTCAGAAACAATATAATTAGTGTTATTGCCTCTGTCTAATTGGTCTTTCCATGACAACTGTGCATACTTTGGAATTACTTCAGAATCTTATGGATGCATCTGACAGTTGTTAAGACAGCAGGCTCATTGTCTATCACATAAACCAAAAGTATATAGACACAATTTTCCACTTACACGTATTGTAGCATCTTGTGTTTCTTTTCACAAGGTGCAGATTACCCAAGATGTCTTACAGTGAAAAATCAAAATCCTCTAAGGAGTCATAAACATATCCAGTCTTCCTAAGTACAAAGTTCCTGACACAGGGGGCTTGCTTTATTTCTAATTCATTGCAGTTTAAACCAAGGTACTCTATGATTTCAGTGGGATTACAACTGGTTTGCCTATGTAGAAGAGCTGTTAAGCCATGTGATAGCTAGCAACTCCAGTAATCCTCTGTCAGATATTAACTATATAAAGGACAACCTCACAAATGATCAAAGTGGAAACAAATGGGTTTTACTGCATGTGAAATGTGTCTAAATGCACTCAGGTGGATGCTAATGGTGGAGTACTCTGGTATGGACTGTTGCTTGAAGAAATCCTCGTGTTAACACCTGTCGCAGACTCGGACACACAAATATCATGTGTTTCAGTATGTAAAGCAACTGTAATCATGCTTCCAGAGAATTGGAAGAAAGACTGCATCATTCTTCAACCATGGGTGTCATGAATGATTATACTTTTTTGACTGTTGATTTCTCACATCCTTCTCTCTGCAAAAGTCACTGGAGATTTCACACCAGTTATTCCATTTCACAATAATAAACAGTGTAGGAGAAAACCTGTCCCTTAATACAAAGAAGTTTGAGATTATTTTCGCAAAGCATTCTCAAATTAAATTCAAAAGCAGTTTGTCAGTTTATTGTGATCTTGGGTGCAGTTATCCTGGTATGGGGCATGTTATTTGCCTCTAGATGGTGCTCTCATGTTGAGATTAAAGAGTTCCATTAGCTTTTGCATTACAACTTCATAATTCTCTCAAAATCAACATAAACCCTCTCAAAAGAGCAAGGAAAAAACTTGTTGGAATGCCTATGAGTGTACCATATGTTAGTTTCAGATAACTAATATTCCCCAGATTGTATAAGGAAGTGATTTTAATTCTAGGAAAATCAGCACTGAAACCATGTAATACTCTAATATAAAGGTGCAAATTCTATAAAACTTTAAACTATGTAATAAGCATTAGTTAAATAATACCTTCATAGTTAAATAATACCAGTTCCAAACAGGTAGTAGTCCAGCATTACAAACTGGAAAAGAAAAGCAAAGGGATTACTTATTTTGCTCAAAGTCTTGAAAATTGTGCTTAGTGTGTGTGTAGGTGATTTAACACCTGCTCTTTTAGAGACCACCGCTATTGATTTCCATGTTGCTAAATTGTACTTCTGTGATGTCTTTTTAGGGAGGAAGTATCACTAGGCTCTGCTTTGTAGCAGAAAATAAGCATAGTATAAAAGTACAGCCAAGGGCCTTCCAGATGAGAAGCCATATTTTTCCTGGGGAAGTAGGAGAGCTACTTATTGTCACAGTAATACTAACTTGTACAGCTGTGCAACATGTCCACATTTCACTCTCTTTGTGTCTACAACTGCTCTGGTGCTGGAATTGCTCCCTCACAATTACCACCACTACTGGCTGCACACGTGCAACCTTGGAGTGTCTCAAACTAGTACAGGATTTGGGTCATAACTTTGGCATTTAGCAATGAAGCTTAATACTTTCTTCTAAGGAGGAATTCCACTGTTGGCTGTGTGGTTTGTATGGATCTGTACTTGCAAATTTCTGCTCAGCATTCTCCTTCACGTTGGTACAAATATTATGGCAGAAGGTAGAAGTGATTCATGTGTCTCAGAGATTTCTGACAGTGTCCATTATCTTTGAGCAGAAGGCAAGTTTTTACATCTTTTATACATGCTGTGCATTCTTTTCTGTTCTTTTTTATTTTCAACAAGCAACTCATCTTACTCTTGCATGTTCCTGCCCGGAGGGAGCTCTAACTGAGGTAGCGTTTATCAGTAAGAGGCAGTCTTGGTCCCACCATTTGCCTCCTATTTCTTCTGCCACATGCAGCTGTGACACACAGGAACATTTTGGTTTAAAATGAAACAAAGGAAGATTTTTGAGGCCAGCACTGTCTTGCTGATAAGTCTAAAATTTAGGTTTACTCTTAGGGAATTAGTAGCTTTGTCTACTTTTTGTAGTAACTTAATATCCATCCTGGACTTATTTTCTGTCCTCTCTCCCCTGTAGTGAAAACTATGCAGGGTCCATCTTGTTTCTTTCATTCTAGGTTCACATTAGCATAAGCCCTATTGCAACATACCATTTTTTAGCCCTTCCCTTCCTTGAGGTTAAGTCTCTGTTCATACAAGCTGTTACAATTCTAGGTAAAGTGGAACAGCCAGTAGTTCGTGATGAAGATCAGGATGTCAAATTCTTTTTCAGCAGAGTCAGTGTTCACCCATGTAAAGAGTCTATTTTCATATAGCACAAGACCAGAGCTGTACATTATCTGAAGCTGTCGTTTAATGTGCCCTTTACCTTTAACAGCCAAATGCATTGAACAAAAGCAACTGAGACTCTAGTTTGTGTTAACACCAAAGAAAAAGCAAAGAAAAGAAAGCTGCAACTTGAAGACTGCAGTGTGAGAGATTCTAGAAAATACTGTATGAAGCATTGTTTCATGACAGGAATGACTCAACAGCTGCTTTTCTAACCTTAATGTGACACTATTAGTGAATAAAGGTAGAGAGAGAGAACACTCCAGAATATTTGTTCACTGTGGTTCTAGTATTGAATTTTTTTCCTGTAAGACCTGACATTAGAAGTAACTTAGCTTCTGTTCTTTAGTATCTGCTCCATTAACCACTTTTAAAACAGATCATTTTTTGCACTAAGTCTTTCTGCCTGCAATGATTTAAAATAATTAATCATTTAAACATAGTAAACATTTTAAAAGCATTCCCAGCAAAGTCCCAGACAAAGTTACTGGTGCATTCAAAAGTGTATGCTTCTTAGGAGCATGATAGACATCTCCTTAACTCAACATACACAATTCTTTTTCATCTTTCAGGACTCAAACATGTCAGGAAATCAGTGCACACAGAATTGTGTAAGTCCGTGCTCAAATATTAATATTTCCTCCAGTAGTGACTTTGATGTCAGAGGAGCTATTACCCTGAATTCTTTGTTTGAAAAGAAAAAAAATCAAATGGAAGATAGAAATCTATCGAAGTTTTTCCACCTCTCATAGTTATATCTGTAGAATTACAGATTTAATTAACCAAGAAGTAATTTGTAGAAAACTTCATTAAGAGTAAGGGATAGAGATTAGATTATTTTTAACAGTAATGTCTTTAGCATGACATTAATCTATTGCAGTATCCTCCATAACAGTAATTTTATTATTCATCTTTCAGAAATACTTTCATAGTTTTCTCTACATGAAAAACTAAGATAGCAGATACTACTTATATGACTGAAATGGTGATGCCTCTTCCTCACCATGCTGCTTTCCCGATTTGCCTCTAAACTGCTCCTCAGAGTATTATCCCAGGGTATCTATCCACTGCTATATCTGTTCTTGTGTTCCAGGCTGGAGTTTGTCCAACATTACGGCTTCTGTAACGGTGATTTCTGATTTATTAACCACAGTGTTTTCTCTGTCCTCATGTCCTCTCTGTCCTCTCTGTCCTCCTAGCTGCAGCAGAGACTCACACGGACATCATGGGGTGAAAGGGTTAAATGTCAGTCACATATTTCTAATCTAGCAAGTAGACTGTGCACAGAGGGAGCAAGTAGGAAGAAACAGAGTAGAGGTGAGAAGTGAAATGACACTAGAAGACTGACTGTGCAGCTGCACTTGCACTCACCATCAAAATTGGTAGGTCAGAGCCCATCATGCAGCGGCTGTAATCCATTTCTTGAGCTGGGAAAAAGAGCACAGGTCTGAAGCAAGTATAAAGCTTATACACATAAGCCAGATGGACAGAGGTGAATTAATGACTTAAAGGTTTAAATTACAGTAAACACAGACTACTTGCATCTCTGCCTACATATGGACATAATGTGTTAATGCATAAAGTTCATGCTAGAGTTGCTCCCCAGCTTTTTGCCTTAAGGTATCACACTATACAAAATACATACATTTATCTAGGTAAAGGCAGTGTGGTTCACGTTTTCGGTGGTAGTTTCTTGCAGTTAACTGCTGTTAGGCTAACAAGTTGATTTAAAGTCAGTGGAAAAGAAGGAGCTGAGGCCTTTAAACCATGTTAAGAGTTGGATGAACATGCTTTATGATATGCATAGCCATTTTCTGAGTCATCTTTTTGAATGGAAAGACATTTCTTTTCTCCCTTCTAAGAATAATGTTCATAATTTCCTTCAGAAAGATAACATTAGTACTCAGTATTTAGCATGACTCATACAGACATTCAGGTAGCCGTTTCATTGGATTCTATTTTCCTGTGTTCAGTACATAGTACAGAGCATCATTTATTGTCATTAGTATTGAGTTTTGTCATCAGTAACAATCCACAACAGTGTACACTTCACTCTACTTGTGACTGGCCCATTCATGAATATGAGTTACAGTATTCCTTTATGTGGATGGCTCTATCAGGTATACAACTTCTTATAAATAATAATTTGGATGGAGCAAAATGAGTTAAAAACTGACATTCCGGCTACTTTTCTGCTCTCTGGACAAAACCCGCCCAGCACTCTCAGTATTCACTGGGAGAAAGCAAATGTTTTCAAAAATAATCACCTTTCAGACTGAGGCAAACAAAAGAATATGTCTTGTGTGAGAGGACACGCAAGGTCAGTTTTGGACACACAGAGCAGAACCAACTCAGATGCTGCACCACCTGTATAGAAGAGTCCTTAGATTTAAAGTCATACTATTAAAATGCTTGAATGTGCACTCAGCACACATAAGTTTAGCATGACAAATATATTCAGTTAAGTTACTGCACTTCATATTAATCTTGTATAATTTTAGGGGCAGGTATGATCAAAAAAATTAAGGTTTAAACCTACCATTGTAGATGCGTCCATTTTGCTCGCAGAGCTTCTC
>JANZLP010000018.1:21521254-21531348 GCA_026930925.1 Chelictinia riocourii
TACAAAAATCACAGGTATCATCCTACTTACTGCTTGTTTGTCCTCATCTCCCTTCCAAACACGGAGAACACCCGTCTGTTCCTTGCACCCTATATTCGAATCGGATGGCTCGGCTTGGTCCTCCGTGTCTGTGTTTCGTTTCACGTGTCTCGAACTCAGCCATTTGGCACCACTACTTTAATTTGCATTTTTACTGCTGGGTCTCTTTTCTATATGCTCTTGAGGGGATGCTCAGAGGAAGACAAATGGAAGCAGAGACATAATTCCAACAAAAACTCTCGTTATATGATAGAATTCAGACTGCAGTTATGCTAAAGTGTTTGTCAGCAATTCATACATAAAATTCCTTTTTCTCTGTTTTAAGTCTCTCTGGAATACCCTGCTCAGAACTTCAGTGTGTGTTCATTATAGTGAAATTCTGTAAGGACTCATCCCTCTAATGGCAGTCCTGATTTGGTCCTGTGTGATTAAGGCTTGCATCTCAGAGCCATGAAACAGGAAACTCCCTAAATAAAAAGTAGGAAGGCAGGAAATCTTCTATCTTAAGGACAAATGAGGTTCCAGAAGATATTTTAATAATTATACACAGGTCAATCAGAATGGTACTGGGATATAACTAGTTCCTAATGACAAATACATACATGTATATTCTTGTATATTATTTTGTGTTACTGTTTCCAGCCAGAGCACTATATCAGGCTTTCACAGAGCAATGCAAATAGCAAGTACGTTGGTAATCAAGACTTTTTGCAAGGCAGTTTTTAAATCAAGCTAACCTGACAGCAGTAGAGAGGAATTCCACTTTCATAGTGTAAAAACCCCAAGAATCCATGAGACTCAAGCTTCTTAAAGACACGCATAATCTCATTTATTTGCATCAATTTATACTAGTTCTGCATTACAATATAAAAAACGAGGTATATTGGCTTGCAGATTGTACTGAGATCTTCACACTGCTCTGTGAAGGCCATGAGTCATCTGCCCTCTGCTATTCATGTGTGGACTTGTCCCCCCAGCTTGCGCGGGACTGGGGGAGGAAGTGACACCTCCCTGCTGTGGTCCATCCTTTCTTGTCAGGAGCAAATGGAGCCCTGACGAGCCTCATTCCATTCTCTTATAAATTCAAATGACAAGAAAAAGGTTAAAAGCAGAGTGGTGTAAAACTGCTTTTCACAATACGATAAAAATACTTGTCTGGTTTTCTGGAGAAGAGTTCTGTTCAACTTTGTCCCCATGAGGGCCTAATTCTCATAATTTGCACATTTGGAAAAGAAATGTTTTCTGACTTATTTTCTGGTATGCTCTCCTTGTTTAACTTCAGATTTTATTGGTAAATTTATCCTTCCATGCATAGCCTCACTGACTGTGAAACATGCGCAAGTAAAAATTGCATATAAAAGTCTGCAGTAAGAAGTCTTTTTCATCTTGTGTGATTACATTTTATTCTAAACTATCATTTCCAGTTATTTGGTGCAAAGTGACTCCATGGATCTCATTATCCATCATGTAGAAATGGAAGTTGTATAATTTTTAAGCAGCTCAGTAAGGGTGGGGGAGCCACTCCTCCCGGACACAGTGTGTTATTTGGAGTGCTGCCTGAGACTTGGGGGTTAAGTTCTGCTCTAGTTACCAAAATTTCCTGTGTCTGCAACTTTGTAGTATGATCCTGCAAGCTCAAAATACTAAGATCAAGATTTTTATATAGCTAAAATATAGATTATATAGCTAAAATATAGAAGGCTTCAATGTGAGAACAGCTCTGCTTTTAAATCTCTCTGGTACACGTGTAGAACGTGTTTCATATAAGTTGATGTTCAAGCCAAAACATACAAGTTTACAGGAGAAGGCATGTAGGAAAGTTTGAGGCAGGCTACATAAACACCAACACCATGTTTTTAATCGACCCCCATAATTTCAGTTGAGAGGATGGTTTTCTGTAATGCTTTACCCACAAGGCAGGCAGTTGGTAGCATGCATGGCTATAGAGGAGAAGGGAGGAGAAGACGCAGCATAGCCATGCTAACGTAGTACATTTTTATCTCAAGTATGTTTCTGAAAGAGCATGCAAGAATTCATCTTGCCACTCTTTGCTTGAGATGGAGTATTTATGTGTTTTGAGCATATTCTTTAAGCGCTATAATATTGTAAATGTTTGTTCCCATGTTAAAATCAGACATTAAAACATATTCACTGTGCTCTCCAAAAATCATATAATTTGTTGGATTTATTTTGGATGATGTGTCTGTTATGTATCAGTTTAATGGCAGATGTACAGTTGTCTCGATGTAATAATGAAGAATGTCTCTACGTAGCAGACAAATTCTCCTTTTATACCTTCTCTGTTACGATGTTTTGAACCTTGTTGGAAGGTAGTAGATACACATTTGCCAGCAAGCTCTGGTTATCTGGGGCAAGAGTATCTAAAGTTGCGGAGTGAAGACAGGTTAGGACTGTAGTCTCACTCATACTTGTTTCACACCAATGACAGGGAAGAGGTTGTATGGCCCCTTCTCCTACCTGATGTTACTGTTGCATCTGTCACTTAGCAGTATATTTCTCATTTGTAGTGTCACATATAAAAAAAAATGCAATCATCAAATGGCTATACCAAAGGTTGTTCCTTATGTTCAGTTCTTATGTTCAGGAGTCATTTGTGTTTCATGATAAAATACTAAAGCCATCATAGAAATTCTTAATCAGAATAGACATTTAGATTTTGAGAATTTAGCATGTCCAGTTAGGATTTTTTAGTATCAGGCCCAAAGATGAGGGAAGCAGTAAGCAAAGTGTGAGCTGATACTTGCACAGCTGAGCTGGAGATTGATTCCTATGAGATGGTCAATATAAATGTATCAGAATGATTCTTATCAAGAGGATGGTGAGGGGATAAGCAATAAATCTTAATAGGAGTATCTATTTTTTAAAGTGGCTTAACTAGTTACACTGGAAAGCATTCTATTCTTTATCATTGGTCATGCTGACAGAAATTACGTTCTTGGAAAAAAAAATTATGTCTCCTAATCTACAAAGCCTGCTTGATGAATGTTTGTTCAGCCAGATCGTGCGAGATTGTGCTAGCATCATTTCAACTGTCCTTGTCAAAGCGTGGTATGGTATAAAAATGTGCTTGTTAATTGGCATACTTGTCTCGCAGCAGTTAGCTGTGTGAGGCATCCTTAGGGCTCTTCTCTCTGCACACAATAACAACAGTGGGAGGGAGATGGAGGATGGATGGGAGGGCAGGATGGATGGATGGACTCATCTGTGCACAAAGCAGTGCAGAACAGCCGAGACAGCTGGCAGCAATGGAGGGCCTGCTTCTCCAGTGCCTCAAATCTCACTTGTCAAGGTGCTTGCTGAGTGAGGAGAGCCAGGACCTCATACCCTTTGTGTTCATGATCACTCCTCTGTGGTACAATGCCTCGTAAGCTCAGGTTCGTTGCATTTCAGGCTTTATTCTTCTGGATGTGAGAGGATGCTAAATATGGGGTCTTGAGACCTGCAGAACAAAACCATTAGTTGCTAGTATGTTAGCATAAAACAGTACAGTTACATGAAAGTAATGCTTTAGGGTTCCTCTGTTTTTCATTTATGTTTACACTGAGGAGCTGCCACTGTGCTAAAGACTATGTATTTCATTAGCAACAAAACATTCCTGAGGGGATGCTGTATGTTTGGGAGCTAAGCAACCAGCATACTTATGACTGTTGTGGATTTGCTTAATCCATATGCCAGATTTTCCTTAGCTGAAAAGAGTTAGTATCGATCTTTCCTTAAAAAGCATTTTGAGATATTCAGGCCAAATGCTTGAGCTAAGCACAACTTTGTTCCCTTTCTCTTCCTTCATTTGTCCTTTCTCAATTAGTTATGCTATAGATGTAAGGCTGGACTCCATCCAGGGGAAGCTTTGGCCTGTATCTTAACACATTGTGCTTTTCATAGCCTGCAGTATTTTTGCATTTGTTGACATTGTTCATCTTGTTTGGTTTTGGTCATCTCTACTTTGAAAGGTAAAATCTCCATCCATGAGAAGACTTAGCTACAAAAGGAAAATGTATGTTGTAGCATTACTCTTCACAGATGCAAGTAACTGAGCCTGTATCTACAATTCTCATGTACTGGTAAGCTCTGAAAGCAGGAAAAATAGAGCTGCTGTGATAAATGGGAAAAGGCCAGTAGGTGTTGTTTCTTTTAGTTCTTGGTTACCGGTTACGTTTGGCTAGTATAGCAACTATTGTGCTTTGCTTTGCATAATGAAAAAGAGCTTAGTGCATTTTTCTGTGAAGTTGTGCTCCTTTTATTGCACCAGAGACTCGGAATAGATGTTGATGCATATCCAAAAGCCTGAATTAAAGACCAAATGTTCTGGGAAACAGTGTCTTGGGGGGGTTCTGTAGGTTCTTATTCCACCAAGTACTCTTTTGAACATTCTTGCTATTGTACACTTTGTTATGTGCCCTGACAGGTCAACTGAAGAATTTGGGAGGATGTAGCAAGTTGAAGTAAAAACAATCAAAAGCCAACCTTTCTTGTTTTACTGCTCTCTCTGAGTCCTTACTTTAGTTAATTAGGAGCAATAAAACATAACTAAATGTCTCTGTGAGGCAAGAACACTGGCCCTTTCAGTTATGTGGAGGGCTGTAATGGGAACACAGTGGAGGCGGGGGAGGAAATGTTAAAAGCACAAAGTCTCAGAAAGTAGTCTGCATCCAAGGGAATCTGATATATTAGGCTGACTAATACTTGGGAGGATGTGGAGTGGACTTAAGTTGTGCAGGGGTGGTAGCACCTTTCCTATTTGAACTATGGAGTTACTAGGTGACTGTATCTTCTAACTTCTGCTATGTTGCTAAAAGTTTGTAAAGATACTTTGCCCCTTCAGGGATCTTCACATCCTAAGAGAAGGAACTTCATAATCCCCAGAGTGTGATAGTTGATACTTGAATATTGCAGAACATTTAGCGAAGACGTGTTTACTAACCAGAACCAGACGGGAGGTCGTAACAAAGCTTGGAACAGAACTTAAAACTCTGGGTCTGTTCTTAGGACAATACTGTGTCTAAAACCCAGTCTGGCTGAAGTTTCATGATTGCTTTAGACCTTTTAAATTGTAAATGGAGGCTGCAGGCAAAAGGAATGGACTGATCTGTGTAGTGCATACATTAATTCCTCCTCCTTCACATTGGCACTAGCATTCAGGTTTTGAGTAACAGCTTTGATCAAGAAACCAATTCAGCTATAAAAGCAAATCCAGCTACTTAAAAAAGAAGAGCATTCAGCTCTCCACCCAGCCTGACCAGAACTGAGGCTAGCCCAGGGGAACAGCAGCCACAGGCGCTGTCATGGGAGATGGGGCACAACCACCCTCTTGGTAGCAGCCTAAGCTTGGGTTGGTTTAAATCTATCATGAACCTACACGCACTATGGAAACACACATCAGTTTTTTGGATCACTTGTGAAGCATTTGCCTTTTGTGTTTTCAATAGTTACTGTTTGTCCTTGATATAGTAGCAATCAATCGTTGGCACTGTTTTTATTAATAGATGGAAATTAAATAGGCTCAAAACAATACTAGCATAAAAAATTTTGTCTCTGACCTTTTAATAAATATTTATTTGCTTAATTTTCAGGCAAACATTTTGCTTCCCCCAAAAAGTCTCAGTGACTGAAAAATCATGGATATGAATCTTTTCAGAAAAGTAACTGATGGCATTGTGAGCATTATTACTGCAAAATTTTAGTTTGCAGATCTTTTTTTGCAGTGTTTACTCAAACCTAACTATAATACTAAACTATAAAACAAGCTTAACTAGGATTCATGTGGGAATGTTGAGGTGGAATTCTGTGGTTTGTTTTTTGCAGGAAGTCAAGCAAATTTATCAATGATCTCTGCTAGTCTAAAAAATGTACAGCTTGAATCCCAGCTGAAGGTGTAACACAGCAGAATGGCATGGCTCTGCTCTGAGATGAGACTATATTTGTAGAGAGGGAAGAACTTGTTTGTGAGTTATTTAATATTTTGATTTTAGGAATTGAGAATTGCGAGGATGTAATTCCCTCAGCTTTTCAATGCATTTATCTTTGAAGTAACATGAAGGCTTTGGCTCAAAGAAGTGAACAAAAAGTTAACCTCTCTCAATGTGTGCGTGCGTGGTGGTGGTTTTTTAAGCATCTTAAAATTGAAGTGAGTTTTGTGCTAGTGCTATCTAGGCTCTTTTATATGCATCTTAATGTCTTATTTCGGGGAAATGGTAGGCGATAATGGGCTTATCTTGAGAATTAAACTTGATTTTGTTACATCAAACTTCGGCATAATTTGAATCAAGTTATTAGAATTACAGTAGGCTAAAGCTGGAGATTGTTGGAAAATCAAAATTCATGCACAACTATCAAAACATAAATATATTTAATCCCTATTAAAACTAAATCTGCTTTCAGTTAAGAACTACTGGTTTCATAAATGTAATACATGAATAATAAGATTTATAAAGTTTAATATTTTGAGACATATCTTGTTTAAAATATGAAACTGTTAATTATATTGAGCTAATAGGTTTTCTAGTTTTCCAGCACTGACCTTGCAAACTGTTTGAATGTGATTAGTGACCCTTGAAAGCACAGCTCATTGTGTTTAAAAAAAACCCAAAAAACCCCAAAACCAACCAAAAAACCCCCAAACCAACCCACAACCAAACTCAGCAAAAAACGGACAAATTTAAATGTGTCTTTTCTACTGGTCTTCTAACAGGTTAATTACCAACCAGCATTTGCTGCTTGTTTTACCCTCCCCAACCTCTGTCCTGCACTCCTTGTTCCCCCTTCTCTTAAACTTCGCATTGTCACTAGGTGAATCGATTTTCCACCTTTCTTCCCCCTTGGGCAGGAGGATCAGCACAAAGCAACTTTCCTAACAAGAATAGAAAGTGGTGTTATATGTCTTGCAGTCTGGCCATCTCAGCAGTCCACTAACCTTCCCTGAAAAGCAGCATGCGTTCCCTACCACCAGCCCTCAACCCCCTTTAAAACTCTCTCAAAACCAGAACAAAACAACCATTCTGGAAGGTTCTGATGGTATTATCTATAGTCTTTGCTTTCTCTTGGCCTTAAACTTACTTGTGTGTGTGCACGTTTAGGTTTTTTTTAATAACCTTATAGGAAGGAGCAGCTATATGTATTTCTACAGCTTCAAGCATACTTTGATTTACAAGCATTTTGTTCTCCAAGTGCACAGCAATGAAGGGACAGGCTGGACTGACTAGCATTGATTAGCACCATTACTCTGAGGCAAGGGACTGGCTCTACTTGCTAAAACTTGGATCAGGCCATTTTGGACAGGTAGTGATTTAATGGCTTTGTTTTTCTTACTACAAAGCTACAGGACACTAACAGGAGACAAAGCCAGCTCTGCACTGAGATTCAGAGCAAATGCGTGGATGGGGATCAAGTCGTAAGATTTGACCTTTGCCTGCCTTTGAGAAATGATGCTGGCAGGGCTGCCTGCCAAACCTGCGAGTTTTAAGAGCAGTAGCAGCTGTACAGTGGGGGAAGTAGGTAAAGTCATTAGTGCCTCTGTCTGCACACAGGATAAAGATAACAGCTTCAGGAGAAAGATAAATAGGTAGCAAAAGAGGAGAACAAAGAATGGTAAGACAAGAAAGCCTGCACTTCTGTTTTGCCATCCCAGATAAGGAGCAGGTTGTACAGAACGTGCCCTTCTATGCTTTTTCTTTCTGACCTCCTTGGCTGCTGCACAGTAAGTGTTGCCCCTCTCTCATAAATTTCAAATGAGCTGATTGTTTCTCCATTTGCCAGTGGACTGGATGTTTCTATTTCTCATCAGGAGTGTGACAGATTTAGTTTGTACAGCATTGCTTATAACTGCAGAGATTGTTTATTCTTGTTTTTATATCATCCTGTTGGGTGCCATCATTCCAAAGATGTCATTGTGGTGGGTGATCAGAGAGCTATACTGGACATGAAACTGATTTGGGGGGGTTGGGGTTTTTGTTTTGTCAAATGAATTATTGAAGGAAAGCAGCCTTCAAAGTTTTTGATTAGAGATGGAATGATATTAGTGATGCAGGTTTCAGAAGTTGCAGAATTAGTGATCTCCACAGGACCAGTAGGGAAACTGCAGTCTGAAGAAGTTCTGGATATTTATAACAGAAATATAAGTTATGACAACTGCAACTCAAAGATTATAGAACAGGGTTTGTATTCAGTTCTTCATTGTGAAATTGCATGTCCAGAGTAAAAGCTGGTTTTTGTTATCCTCTGACTGGCAGAGGAAAAGAACAACAAAACCCTAGAATGTAATAAGTACATAAATGATTGTTGGGATGTTGATTGATGGTGGATTGGAGGGGTATTGTGAAATCCTTGGCCAAATAATAGAACATATTCTATAGACTGGGGCTAATGAGTCAAGTATAAGGTCCTTTTCTTTGGGAGCCTGAGCAGAGTTAAAAACCATGGGTCTTGTCCATTGTGATGGTAACCCCAAAAAGAGAAACTGTTTAACTACTTTTGCAACTTATTTTAAAAGAATATATATTTTTTGCATTTACCTATTGGCATCTTGAAAAAATGTAATTTGATTATGTTATGACTATGAAGATGTTCAAGACTGAAATCTGTGTTAACATGCACGTATTAATTATCCCATGTTTCTGTCTTCAAAGTATGATGCATTTCCCATGTAGAAATTATGGGGTTTGTGGGAATACTGAAGGTGGAAATAGTGAATTACTTTTTACAAAGAGAGGGGAAGCTGAGGATCTCAACCACTTAAGCCAAGAAAAAAACCTCACAAACAAACAATGTTTTTCCCTGTCTTGTGTAAATATTTCTTTGTTCCCAGGTATCCCTTGCCTGTTCTGGTACAAATGAGACTTGTGGCTTCTGTCATTCAGAGTAAATCTGTTGCTTCTCTTGATAACTCTGATGCCTTACTTAGTGCTTATATATTTCATATGAATTTAGAGAACATTCAAATAGCATTTTAATTGTGTTTATCACTTTGGTCAGTCATTTCCAAGTCAGGCAATACTTGCTAAAACAGATGAGAGGAAAGTTTTAAGTGGTGAATTTGCAGGGTAACTTAACTTACGCTTTCTGTTTTGTGAAATCTTTTAATTTAGCTGCTGATGCGTTCCTTATTTAGGATTTGAATAGTCTTCTAAAAGAATTCCACTTAAATTGCTATTAAAAGTGGAGCTTAGCCATCAAAGTGACTTGGAACCGGCACTGCCGATTGCAGCAATGCTGAAATATTTTTTAAAAGCTAAGCACTGTCCTCAGTTGCCTTTCAAAAATGTGATGAAAACACTGCTGTTTTGAAAAAATGACACTTTGATGCAGAGAGCTGTCTTTGTCTTGTACAACACTGAGCATGCCATCAACAAAATGATAAGCTTTTGATATGTTTCTCAGGTCTATAAAATTGGCTAAATATAAAGTGTGCAGGAAATACAAAGTATTGCCTCTGCAAAAGCTGTAGAAGTTGTAGGGGCATGTAGCCATTGACATTCTGTTCATGTGTGTTCTACTTCAATGTGTAGATCAGCCTGGATAAGTGTTGCTAGCACAGCATGCAGTGGTAACTTCATTTTGTTATTTTGCCTGAAAAAAATAGTTTAGGGAAGATTTTAGCTAGTATTTTACAGCAAAGACTTCAATAATAGCATATAAAGGAATCATGCTCTGTTAAATTTGGAAAACTTATTTGTGCAGGTTAAGTGCTTTATGGCTGGATTAATGAGTAACTTCTACTTCAATTAGTTGCTGTTCTCCTGCAGTGTAGTATTTGGGTTACTTTTTCCCTATAAAAACTCTCCTTGTTTTCACTCGGTCATTTAGCACCCCAAGATGCGCATTGCCCCCAGTAAGCTGCAGTTTCTCCTGACGGGGATAGTTTGTATTACAGAGTTTCGTGCTGTACCATCTGCTCTTCAGAAAGGTAGGATGAACATTTCACGTCTAGCTTTAACTACTGGGGCCACTGGGAGAGAGATGACCATGATGGAAGGACAAGCGGTATGTAAAGTGTGCCGTGAGGAGAGTAGAAGCAAGGCAGAGATGGTGTGAGAAGTGCT
>JANZLP010000018.1:21555460-21568096 GCA_026930925.1 Chelictinia riocourii
ACATACTGGGAAAAACATTATTTAAAATTAAGGGGGGAGGGATCAAGAGCTGTTCTTCAATCAGTTAAGGTGTGGGTGAGAACGGAACCCTTGTTTCACGGGTTACGGAAAATGACAGACGTTACAAACCATTAGCTGAATGGTTGAAAATGCTCATTTTGTTCCCTCTCCAAGGGGATAATGCCTTTCACCTGTGGACAGCTGCTGTTTTGTAGTACTTTTCAGTGGTCTGTGTAGTACAGCTATGAAAAGGTTTTAGTCCTTTTCCTAGGAATAGAGGTCAAATGCTTATGGATTTTCATCTCCCTCACCAAAATTGTGGGACTGCAGCCATGAAAGGACAGTCAGATTTCACTCTTGTGCTGTGTCACTCTTTTGCTGACTAAAGGAATGTGGTCACTCTCTCCAGGCACCTGGGATAGCCAGAGGGTTAAATCCTATCAAAGGCCTTTTTTCCCCCTTAATTTCTTAGATTTTTGGCATTGCTTCTGAAATGCTGGCAATAGATAGTGTATGGTTTTTCAAATTGCCCACTCTCAGCAGACATCCTGATTTAAGATGGCCAGATGTTCATCATTACTCAGGGCCCTCATTAAAGCCCAAATCTGCTGGACTCATCATTACACTCAAGTTATGGAGTGCAATGTAAATCAGAGTTAAAGCAAATGCTTAAACTTTTGTTAAAGGTCTAAGATTTTAATCTTTTTACAGCTTAAATAATAAGTAAAGGAACTGTTAAGATCTGTACAAAGTAAGCAATGACTTATTAACATTTTACTGAAGATCAACATCAAAATAACTCTTAGTTTACAGTCACAGTAGTTTTAACATAGTTATTGAATTACAGTGACTTAAGATATTAGGAAAATGCCTGTTTATTACACTGCTTACATTATTATGATCATAGATTTTTATAATAAGAAATCAGCAAAATCTTAACATACAGAATAATACTACTATATTAGTATATACCTTATAGAAATGCTATTATGTCTGTAATGTTAGTGGTAAAGCTAAAGGTTGTGATTTTTTTGTCATGCGGTTACCAAAAGAGCAATCCATTTTACTAAGATTGTAGTAGTGGGACAAGGCAGTCAGCAACATTGGGGAGATCACGGTATTGATTAATACTGGACGGCACAGAGAACAGTGGGTATGAAACAGTTTGTCACTTCACTGTTTTACAGCAGTGATACCAGGATGGTAAAATGTGAAAGGATGCTGTTAGATGAAATTTGGCCTGAATCTGCTGCTTGGATTTTGTGAAGTGTTACAAAAACTTGTATTAGAAAACTTTATTTGACTTGCATTTTGCATTAAAACAAAAACCCAGCAGATTTTATTTTATGTGTACCCAACATAAGCACTACAAGTATAACACTTGTGCTGATGTGCCTGAATGGCGTCAAAGACACAGTCTGACTTTTTTTTTTTTTTATGTTCACACTGCATAAACTGTCAATAGGAAAAGGAATAGGAATAGAAGCAGTGTAATATTCTGGCTTTTTTGTTTCTGTGCTAATTAAATTAACTGTTCAGTTATCTTCATTGTTCCCTGAATACATCCTTCATTCTACTCTGAACATAGTCAGGCAAAGCTTCAAGACACTGTGGATCTCATCATTTCTTTGCTAAATCGAAATGCTGCCTTCTATTAAATTTCTATTCTGTGTATACGTTAGTATACAGTCAAAACAAACATTAGTATTCTCTCTGACAGTTAGAAACCCTGAGCTCCCCTGATTGTTCATTGTAAAGCAGATTTTCCAGGCCTTTAGTCATTCTTCAGGCTATTTTTTAAACACTCTTATTTTGCTGCTTTCATTTTTTGATTAATAGATGCCAGATCTGAACTCTGCTATAGTGCTTATTACACTGGCACAGAGGACTTGGCTCTTTCCTCTGTATTTCAGAGTTGATTAGCTAAACTGGCTTCTTTCACAGCAAGTTTCATGAAAACATGTCCTGGGATACCTAGATGTCTTGAACTGCAGCAAAGGGCTCTGGATGATCCAAGCATGTCCTTGAATGTAGTACTGGAGAGCATAAAAGTACTGCAGAAATGAGATTAAACAAGTGCCTGTGTAAAATAACTGAAGGGGCAGTCAGTCATCCTTCCATTAAGGTGAACAAGAGTGTTACCTCTGGCTCCGAGGGGCATAGGCAGTGGCAGTAGAAGGGTATTCTGAGCAGCAGAAGAACATTGTCTAGTCATTAGTGAACTGAATCAATCCAATTGCTGGGAAAAGGATATTTTTAATACAGTTCCTGTTTTAACAAATTGTGTGTTTTTTAAACAAATAGAAGTGTTTGAAAAGACAGGTGTTACAGGCGAAGGGTCTTTGGCAGCATGCAAGAACTGACAGCTATCCTAATTAATCTATACATGTAATTAAAGAGGTACTGTGTAATCCACACACTGCAAACTGAGCACATTTACTTGTGAATAGTTGTTTAATGCCCAAATGGCTGCTTACAGTGTTTAGAACCTAGATCAGTTTAGAAACACTCTCAGTGTTTAGGACCTATATCAGTGTGATAGTACAGTAGGTAACACAAGTATAATCCTTCTTTGACTCAGTGGTCTGGAAAATAACTAGAACGTAAGAAAGATATCTCATTTTGTTTCTGTTGATTATTAATGGTAAAAATCTTTAGATATGTTTCCCATACAAGCATCTGATGCCAGTAACCCTACTTTTTTGATGACATTAGTATAGACCTTCTGATTTTTTTTTAAAGATATAATTTTATTCTGTAGCTGGGGGAAAAAAATATCTCTGCCTCTCTCTAATAATTCCTTAATGAATATGGTAAAAGTCTTTCACCAGTTTATTTTCTTCACTGTAAAGTTTTAGGCAAAAGCCCACAAAATAATCTGGAGCATGAGCTTTCTGTGAAACTACAAAAATACTTCATGGTGGAAGGACAATGTCAAAACTCAGATTAAGTGTGAGGCACAGCTGTATTATATTATTGATACAGTATGCTTGTTCTTTCTTTGATAAACTCCCTGAAGATGTCTTCAGAGAGCAACCGGGGGAAAATATACTTTGTAATTTTTCATTATGGAAGTTGTTAATGTTCAGCTATAGTGGAAGTTGCCATTAGTTAACTATATCAGTTTAACTATGCTGGGAGCAGATGCGTCTAATCACTTGGTTGCTATTCCGTTTTGCTTAACAGGAACAAGATGACTTAAAAATACCTGTAAAGTTTTTATCTGCTTAATGATTTAATAGAAGGATATCAAGTTGGGTGTGTTCAGAAAAATGAGAAGGTAGGGGGTGAACTACAGGTGGTATCAGCTGTACTAGCCCTATTGAATGCAGTGGTTATATGCTGGTAAACTGAGATCTCTTAAAAAATTCCTTTCATGTATTCAGAATGCTACCTTAAATTATTTGTATTTGATTTCATTGTTAGGGTTCTTACTTTTTGCTTGACTGCATGATGTTGACCTTTTGTGTTTCTCCTAGAATGGTTTTACAAGTAGTCTAATTTTGCTTTTATCTATTATATATTTTCAGCCTATTGTAAGCTGCCAGTATCTTTTAGTAATAATGTGAACTGTTTTGTGATGGAAATGAAATCTGATTAAAAAAAAAAAATTACTTTCAATGGAGTTCGTGTAATGGAATTATATTTTAGTTTTTACAAAATTTATACAAGTCCACTTTAATTCTTAACAGTTATATGAGGCTTTCTTGAACCCTACATTCAAAAGGTAGGATACTAGTAGCCTACCTGAGTGGTGAGGTAGACTCATGTTCCCTGTGTGCTTAAGATCTGGAAATAAACCTTCTTCTGTTGGCATGTAAGTAAAAATATCTTCTTTGTAACATTATATAGAAGCAAATGAAGGCTTATTGCATGGTTCATTGGCACTGTGCTAAATATTTAGAATAAAAGTCTAGGTCCAAAAATACCTCGTTCTGACCTTTGGTTAATGTGAGCATCTGTGACCTTAAGCCTTCTGGCTTAGCTCTGAAATGGTATTCCTGCTCTATGTGTGCGCATGGGCATGCATTCTGGGAGTCCAACTACATTGCCAATGATGCACCTAGATAGCCTTTGCAGGAGTGGTTATTTGAGAGTTTTTGTAACTTTTGTTGGAAAGGGAAGATCTTAATCAGAAAACAAAGTGTATGTCCACTGTTAAAGCATGTCTGGCAATAGTACAGAAAAGGAAACAGTTGTCTGAAATCCGGGTTCTGGCTATATAGATACAAAAGCTGTTAAAAACATTGTTCATCTCTGACTCTATGGCATTACCTCTGTGAGTTCTTGGTTCACAATTCTTTTACTTTGCCATTTCGTCCTTTTCCAGCCTAGGGCAGCATAGTGGCTTACTGCATCGTACTGTTCTGGGTTGCTTCTGCTTCTGTGACCTCCCCGGTGAAGCCAGAAGTACAGCAGCATCATATCCTTCCTTAGATGTACTCTGCCTGGAGGTATGCATGTGCCATACATTTCCTGACTTTTCTTCCACAGTTCAACTGCCCAAAAGGATCTGATAATCGTAGTATTTAGGTGGTAGTATAGAACTACATTCTCATGGGATCTTCTCAGTTTACTCCTCTTTTCCCTAGCCTTTTTTCTGTTGTAGTTTTTGAGGACAGGTGGCACAAGGGCAGTTTTTTTCTCATTTAGGAATCCATTTACTGTCAGGTATTGGATGCACAGAAAGACTGTTATTTCTTCATCTGAAGTGACTAGACTTGGTTCTTTGCATGCTTTCAAAAGAGTGAATTTAACAGTAACACCAGAGGAACTGTGGATGTTATGTGCGTGTAAGACAAGTTAACAAGAGGACGGAATTAGGCTTGGTACTTTGAAGAAAAAACCAAACCAAAACCCCAACAGTTTTATGTAGACCAAAACCCTGCCTTTGGCACAAAAGAAAAGAAAATAATCAGCAAAAACTGAAGGAATATTAGGTATAGTTAATACAGAAAACAAGAAATATCTCTAAAAGTGTCTCAAGCTCTACAAAACCCCTTATTTGTCTTTCTCTTACTGAAGGCAAGGAAGAGTCCTGCTCTTGAGGGAAAATTAATACTTGCTATCTATAGTGCAATTCAGAGAACTACTGGTAATTGCATAGCTGTGCAATTATTAGTCACAGTAAACAGAAAGCCCTGTCTTGAAAATAAAAAAAAAAAGAAAGAATAAATTCCTATTTATCCTTCACTACTTCCTGTTTATCCTTCAGGATAAATTCCGACTGAGAAATCTGAATGTTTCTTGTCCCTGTCATTTTTGGTCTGCTTTATTCTGCTTGAGTTTTGAGCCTTTGCTACACGGATATATGGTAAATCATTGATGAAAGCAAAATATGTAAAAGTTTCAAGCCATACCATTACCATATTGTCAGAAAAAAAAAGAAGTCACAGAACCTCAGTGGGAGAATATCTTCTTTTATCATGGAGAATGGGGTCATTCAGCCTGGAGGTCTTGGGCTCAGTTACAGTACTCTGAGGACCCTGGCTGTGTGTGACACTAATACAAGGAGTTAATTTACTTCCGGAACAGAGTAATAATATGTAGCACGCTGGTAGTCGTTCCCCTGCTTTTGAACTCAGGTAAGGAAAGCTAGTATTAACAAAAAAAATTTAAAAAATGTGGTGAGGTATTAATTCTCTGGTCTTCCATAGTCAGTACTTCAGTAGCACAGGAGACTGAATGTCTTCTTCTTTCACGCTTTTTACAAGTCACATAAAATACAAGCATTCCAAAAACTAATAAATCAGATTTGTTACCTTATCCTTGTATCACCATCTACAGCTTGGCATACTGTGATGTTATTCCTGGTGTTCCTTCTTTCCCCATAGGTTTGATCAGTTTTTCTTCCTCCTGACAAAAACATGTCTGTGTGATATGGACATGCTTTTATTTTAGAAAAACTCTTTTGAACCTTATGACATGGGCTTGGGCTTTAAAGACTTGTGTTTTCTTTTAATTGACTTTTGTGTCTGTCCCAAACTGTGTGCTTCTGTCCTATGCTCTATAGAGGGAATAATGATACTGAAGTTTCTTTTGTGGTTGGTTTTTTCCTGTTTTTTTTCTTTTTCTTTTTTTCTTAAAGCAATTTGAGGACTGTGAGAAACAAGCCCACATAAATTTTAAAGTGTTTTATTCCGGGACAAAGTCAGTGGAGCAAAGTACAGTGCTGGGTGAAAAGCAGCTGTCAGTGTCAGGCCTTAATTGTGCAGGTTAAGTACATGTTCTACATACAGATTCACTAGATGTCAGGTACACATTTATTAGTTTTCTGGGAAACTATCAGCATATGCAAATATCCTTTATGCAAGCACATTAAAGGTCTCTGGTGGTCATCCATAGTCTTCCTCACTTGTCTGCTGCTTGACCCTTCTGGGATGATTCTGCACAGTTTGATCTTCTGCATGCTTTGATACATCTTATCTTAAAGAAAATGCTCGTTGGCGCTTCCAGTATCTACATCTTACACGTTGACGTGATCTATATGGATACTTCTAAGCCAAGTTATCTAAAAAGACTGGAGTCCTTGCCTCCCTCAAAAATTGCAAAGCCATCCCAAAAGCAATTTTCTTTAGTACCTCACATCACTCACTCACCAGGCTAACCACACTGTTGGCTTACCTAATCACAAGACTCAGTCATACATCTAACTTTCAACACACAATTTAACAATACTATGCCTGCCTAATTTTAGCGATGGCTGCAGCTGTAGCTCAACTCGATTATTTCTAATATTTGTTCAATTTCATCTAATATCTTTTTTGCAAAAGCAAGCGAAAGCAAAAATCCTATCATTATTTATCACACCTGGGGAACAGAAACTCCCCGTAACCCACCCCCGGAGTGGAATCAGAATGAAGAAGCGGAGGAGGCCATCACCGTACAGGGTGCTGTGCCCTGGCATTGGCGGTGGCCCGGCTCTGGGGTGGCGGGGAGGGGCATTGCGTGCCCGGCTGCCTGGGTGCCTGCGAGCAGCGGCGGCGGCCCTGGCCCCTGCCCGGGACGGTGCGGCCGTGGTGGAGCCCGTGGGAAGGGCTCGGTTTGCGTCTGTCGGGAGCCAGAGGGCAAGGGGCCGCTCAGGCTTTTCTTTTCCCGCGTCGCTTCACCTCTTGCCAGGCAGGGGGCTCACAGATACGAAGGGGAAGGAGCTAATACACGAACAACTGATGAGAGGAGTTTTGGAAGCCCTGAAGCTCCCTGCAGAAATTGCAGTTGTACATGTAAAAGGACATCAGTGAGAAGCATCCATGGAAGTACGGGGGAATAATTTAGCAGATCAGGCAGCTAAAGAGGTAGCTGCAGGATCAACAGTAGTTTTATTAGTAATAACACCAGGGGATTATGAGAATTTAATTCCAAATTTCACAGAACAAGAGGAGAAGGATATACTTAAAATAGGGAGTGAGAAAGATCCAGAGGGGAAATGGACTTTACCAGATGGAAGACAAATATTAAAGTATTGTCACGAGAGATTCTATTGTTAATACATCAGAAAACACATTGGGGAACGCAAGCACTTTGTGATCATTTTCTTAGATAATATGGGTATATAGGAATATACACAGTGGCTAAACAACTAGTTGATCGATGTTGATTTGTCAAAAGATAAATAAAAGGTAATGAGAGAAAAGGTAGCTGGGGGACAGGGGCTAATAACACGGCCTTTTCAAAGTCTACAGGTAGACTTCACAGAATTACCTCAAATACAAAGGTGGAGGTATTTGTTAGTGTTAGTAGATCATTTAACTCATTGGGTAAAAGCAATCGCCATGTCAAAGGCAACGGCAAGTATGATATCCAAGGTGTTCTTGGAAAACATTATACCCAGATATGGATTGATAAAAAAAATAGACTTGGACAGAGGAACACATTTCACTTCAAAAATCATACAACAATTATCTAAAGTTCTAGGGATCGAATGGGCATGGCATACCCCATGGCATCCTCAGAGTTCTGGAAGAGTAGAGAGAAAGAATCAAACTTTAAAACAAACCTTGACTAATGACTGAAACCCAGATGTCTTGGATTAAATGCCTGCTGTTGGCCTTATTAAGAATTCGTACTCAGCCACGAACGGACCTAGGAATTTCTCCTTATGAAATGATGTTTAGGTTACCATACATGAGTAATAAAAGAGATATTGTCACCCCTGAAGTAGGAGATCAGCATGTAAGAAAATATGTAATAACAATAGCTGATACCTTAACGAAACTGAGACAGAAGAAGCTTCTGCCTCAAACCACCCCATTAGATTTTAATATCCACAATGTAAAACCAGGGGATTGGGTATTGATAAAAGTGTGGAAAAATCAATCATTAACTCCAAATTGGGAGAGCCCATTTCAGGTACCTGTAACCCCTCGGACGACAATCCAAACAAAAGAGGGTGGACACATGCCTCCAGAGGGAAAGGACCAGTAGAAAAAAACCTCAGGAATGGACTGCGGTACCATCTACTGCTCAACTACGAGTCACCCTCAAAAGGACAAAGTAAATTCATGGGGAGGGAGCTGAATGACTCTTAACCAGCGGTTTGGACTGAATTCAGAGGTAACACTACAAAAATGTACTTACTCGCTGCACAGAGAACCATCAAAAGATATCAGAGAAAAAAACCTGGCATTTACCGAACATTAAAGACAGACAAGGGTCAGCGTTTTCCCCACAGCAGGGCACGCTCCTCAGGAGACATAAGGAATTTTCACAGCAGCCAGGGGACAGTCGACTCCCCGGCTCCCGGAGGTGGCTCACCTAGCACAGCCCTCAGCAGCCTTTCATACAACGAGGACGACTCAAGTGGAACACGACCTGCTACAGCACCAGTGGGGCTTCGGCACAGTGCAGCTGGGATTCTGCCTCCGGCGCAAGATCCCAGGCTCGCCTCCCGACACATCCAATGGAAGCACACGCTACCACGAGCTCTGAACCTGGACCGTGATTCCTGGGGTCCAAGCTCAGTTGTGATTCTCTTAACAGATTCTCCGTCCCTGCGGCAGCAATCCTGGACCCCTTCTCACGTTTACACTTGCACCTCATCCTGAAACAGAGCAAGGCGGGAGCCTGGCGTCCTCTCCCGTGTCAGTGTCCAGGCCCTGAGAAGATGTGAGCTGGACTTCTTGGCCTGTGGCACTCACCTTCCCTGCAGCTGACACAACAATTTCTCAGGCTGAGGAACAGCTCCAGCCTAAGCAGAAACAATCACAGACCACGGGATGAGCTTTCTGGTAACGCCGCGGGGCAGCCTGCCGGAGCGCTGAAGGGGAGCTCGAGCTTTGCGATAGAGTGGAAGAAGCTGCGCAGAGGGCGAGCCGGCGGCGGAGGGGCTGCGGGGGCGGCCTCTGATAAAGGGACCCCGGGGGCTTTGGGACGGCCTTGTTCAGGATCATCTAAAGAAAGCAAGCTTAGATGTCCATGCCCAGATCTATCTATGTCTTGGCTAATTTTTTTTACATCTGTGTGTCAGAATGCAGAGCATTGAGGCATCCACAAAGCATCAGCTTGACTCCAGGACTGCTAAAGAAGGAGTTAAGCACTGGGACAAGTTTTAAGAAAGCAGAAGATTTCTGTGTATAATGATGAGATTGACTGGTTGTGATTTTGGAGTGTACTTGTCTGCCATATAGGGTGAGGCACTTTTATGAGACTCTCTGCTTCTTTCAAAAAAACCAAACAGGTAATATGGCAGAGGAGAGAACATGTAAATAGCTCTTTGATGAGACAGCCTTCTAATGAAGCAAACACTCTGGCAGTCTAGCCAACTTCTTCCAACAGCAGTCCCTTCTAATTACTGGAAGAAACCAGGCTGTATCAAGGAAGGAAGAGTGGGAAAGACCATGTTGAAATAGTAAAGGACACAGAGTGGGAAACAGAGGATGAGGCTTGTGAGGAAGAGGTCTAGTGCTAACACCAACAACAGGCTTTCCTAGCATGTGAAGCTAAGGAACAATATTGTCTGATTTATTATTAATGCATTCTTTGCACTGAGGTTTTTTCTAGTGGATTAGTGGCTATGAGGTGATGATAAGTATGTAAGTGAATGTGCTTCTTGGAGGAAAAAGCCTTGAATGCTGTTTTATTTTGACCATGGTCTTGTAGGAAGTCACCAGTGATGGGTTGGTAGTTTGTCCTCTCTGTGGTGTGGCAAGTTAGAGAGTTAGAGGATTTTGTCTTTGCAGTTTTGAGGGACAACTTTCAACTGCAGTGTTGACTTCAGTGCTTTAGTGCAGCCTGTTTATAGTTGTTTTTCAGAGGCTTGAAGGAGGCTACTTTGAAGGAGAAACAGAACCTTGAGGTCCATGTAATACACTGTACTCTGGCTGGTAGAATCAGCAGAGACTGGAATAGTAGTTTTAAATTAACGTAGTTACTCTTGGCATTATCCTGGAAAGTTTTATTGCAAAATAATTTTCCATCATCTGTCTGGCTATTAACATGTATAGCTAAACATACAGCTATGTGGTTGTTTTGAAAAATTATATGCTAG
The DNA here is from genome assembly GCA_026930925.1 of Chelictinia riocourii. Taxonomy (NCBI): domain Eukaryota; kingdom Metazoa; phylum Chordata; class Aves; order Accipitriformes; family Accipitridae; genus Chelictinia; species Chelictinia riocourii. The sequence goes on from JANZLP010000018.1 coordinate 21,565,947, forward strand.
GTATTTTTTGCTGACCCCAGTAGTTTGTTTTGCTCTACATATGGATGGTAGCTCAGAAAGAATGTGCAGATCTTATTGATTAAAAATGAATTGTGAAAAAATGTGTGAGCTTAAGAATTTGGAACACTGTGGTTCTGCTTTTGGTCTCAGCCGCCTTTCTTCTTTACCTTTATTTTCCTCTATTCCTGTCTGTTGAGGGAGAGGGCAGAATATAATTAACAAGACTGAACAAGTACTTGTAATTAAAAGCTTCAAATGTGAAACATACTTTACCAATTCAGTTCATTGTTAGAGTTCGGTTCTAGAGTTGAAGCGTCAGGGATTACTCCTGCAAATTATCATTACAACCAGCAGTGGAAAAAGCATTTATGGTGGATAGTTCATGTATTTTCATTCACATTCAGTAACCAGTCTCCAGCATGGGACTATCACCCAAACATTCTGTTCCATCCTTTCTTTCCACCTTTTTCCTTTTAATGGGAGTGCATTCACTTAAAAATCATCTTTTAAAGCTTGTTGGCTATATGATAGTAGATGGGAATCAAAGGTAAACTAACTGTGAAGTTGTCTGAACTTAGGATGACATTTTCTGTTGTTCTTGACAACACAAAAATCAAATGCTCTAAAAAGTTGGATTGTTTTAATGTCACTTCCACCTGAGTGGATCATGGAAGAAAAAGACACAATGTATGCATTTTTGCATTTGGTTCAATTGCTGACTCCTTTTTTTGACCCTGTGGCCTTACCAAATGTATTTTTTGCTGAAGGCTAGCCTACTTCATCTTAATGAACAAAATATCAGTAAAACTGAGACAAATTTGGTAATTTATGCCATGTATTTGTCATAGGAATCACAATTAATAGATTGCTGATATATATTTTGGTTTTCAGGGTAAATGGAAATTAGGTCTTCTGTGTTTTTCTGTTGCCCTGGTATTAATTATTCTGGGTATTGCTATCCCCCATGAAGCTGGTTAAAGAGGCAGCATTTAGCTTACATGTTCTTGACTCAACCTTGCAGTAATACTAAGTCAAAACCACAAAGTCTTTGTTGTTTGCGCTGATGTTTTTGAAAGGAAATACTTTGATCTTACTTAGAAATAGTTGATTTTGCATCTACATTCAATGAAATCAATTAGTTTTCATAGAACATTTTAAGTCTGTTGAATCCATATTTTCTTCCAAAAAAAAAATTTGGAAAAATTTCAAGCATCACTGTGTAGTTCCCATGTAGTTACCAAACTTTTAGCAAAGTTGGTTTCATTATTTTCATGTAGTCTGAATGAATCAAAATAATTTCAGAATATATTTATAAAACTACATGCCTGTACAATAACAAGAGGTAAGAATCACTAAAAATAAGTAAAAATTAAGAACATACTACACAGCTATTTTTTAGTTACTTTACATCTTCCTCCCCATTTTTTTAATTCTTTCTCCTTATCTTGCATTCTACAATTTTTAGTTCTTCTTTGCATGTAGTATTTATTTGCTTTTCAAGGGAAAGTTTCAACAAGTTCTTCTGACATCTTTTCATAGAATTTCAGCAAAATTGATTCACATGTGAAGGCAGAGGATGTTTTGGGGGTGGGGGAGTTATTTTAAATGAATAGCTATGTAGGTTTAATTTTCCTCTTCTTAAGTGGGTGAGATGACATTAATGAGTTAATATGCAGCTTTCTAGATGACAGGATTCTTCTAAGAAAACAGACAAGCAAACATGAATCCTGAGTAATGATATACCACTCAATAGTGCAAATAGAATTATGACAGAATTTAATGTAAGATTTAAATCATAAAATTCTCAGCCTTTTTCAATATCAATAAATCACATGTGTGTTTTAGTACTCTGTCTGCACAGCAGCAGACATGGCCAAAATAGTTGAAACGATAAATAACTTTTTTTTACAGCTGAATGAAGAACACCTGTACATAGCTGGAGAGAGTTTTATAAATGTTGCTATTCTAAGGGCACATTAGATTATTTTCTAGACACATAGAGTATACAAATTATAACAGGCCAATTTGTCAGTTTACATATGTCCTGGTTTCAGTTGGGATAGAGTTAATTGTCTTCCTGGTAGCTGGTACAGTGCTGTGTTTTGAGTTCAGTATGAGAAGAATGTTGATAACACTCTGATGTTTTCAGT